>JAGFMF010011696.1:5131915-5161244 GCA_019455555.1 Galemys pyrenaicus
GGGCACAGCAGGAGAGGTCTGCAGCGCCATGTGGGTCCCCTCCCTGTCCGGCAGCAGGGATCGAACTCGTGCTGCAGTGGCTGCAGTTTGCTTCATAGTGCGTTGCTTAACCCACTGCGCCACCAGGGAGGCCCCAGGAATTCTTTATATTTTCTAGACATAAGTTCTTTATCAGATTTATCAGTTTTCTATAAAAATTGTCTTTTCCTTTGCAACATGCAATTTCATTTTTTAACCGTGTTTAGTTTTGTTTTTTGAACAGCACAAGTTTTATTTGGGTGAAGTTGAATATATTACTGGTCATTTTCAATTTTACAGTTCATGTTTCTTATATCATATGTAAGGAGTATTTGCCACAGCTGTGATTACTAAGGTTTTCTTCTAGAAGTTCTATAGCTTCAGTTTTTTGTGGGTTTGTGTGTGTGTTTATTTAGGTCTACTTTTAGCATAGGTGGAAAGCCTGAGTGAGTGAGTATTGGAGTGATTGGCCAAGGTCATGGTGAGTCAGACCCCAAACTGGCCCTGTCACATGACCCTTTGTCTTAAACACTTCCACTTATTTTTTGGACTTAGTTGCAGAATTGGATTATCATATTCCTTTATACACAAGTATGCCATTCCCAGCAGTCTAGGGCTTGTATATTGTATTATTTTTACCTCATTGTTGTTGTTTTTTTTCCCATTACCTCTGAGCCCAAGTCCATCATTTTACATTTTCCTGTGTAATACTGGAGCTTACTTCTAATTTCACTTTCCGGATTGCTTTGCCAATTAGTTTCCTGACAGCGTTTGCCAATGGGACAACTAGTTGGTGATCTGAAGGCCAGAGAAACAGAGGCTCTCTTGCAGTTTTCCAGTTCCTGTCAACACCCCCCAGCAGTAGAGTAAAGGCATCAGTGTCCATATTCTTCAGCTTCCAGCACCAGCCATACACCCCACTCATGCCACCTGCCCCAGAGCTCTGAGCTCCATTCCTGCACACCAGTTGTGGGGCCCTTCCCGTGACCTCCCAGGTCGAGTCACGCAATGTCTGATATTGGGTTCCACCAGCATCAGGTGTGACAGACTCTTCTCTGCAGTTACAGTATTTCAGTTATCTCTTTTTTATCTCTCATCTTCTAAGCCCCTTGAAATCATTATAATCAATTCCCTATGTAAAATCCTCTATTTCAAATATCTAAAGTGGCTTCTGTTTTCCTGATTCAACATGGATACATTATCTCCACTTTTTGCTGTTACATCACATAGGGACTAATCTAGTGTTTGGTATATACCTTTGGATATGAATGAATCTTTGCAAAATACAGTGTTATTTTTTTTCCTTTTGTGGTTTTCCCTTATAGAAATGCCAGTGTGCTATGTTATCTCATTCTAGTTCTTGTCTTTCACTCAAAATTTTGCATCTGTTAAGATCTATTCTTATTGGTGCCTTACTTCTATTATAGTAAACAGTGTTGTTTCTGTTTACTATAATATTTCAGGGTCAACATCCACCTCTTTTTATTTATCCATTCCCCTAAAGATGGCTTCTGAGATCATCTTCGACTCCCTGCTACCACAAACAACACAACTCTCTGTATGAGTGCTTCTATGACATTTATTCCTGGAGAGCTTACCAAATATCACATGCTTTCTTCAGCTAAGTACACACTTACGGTGCATTAAGTTTACTCTCTGGAATGACTGCACTTAGCATGCTCGTAGGACCCTATTTCCTCACATCTTTACCAGTATTTGGGATCTGATATTATAGTTTTTGCAAATCTAGTGAGTACAGATAAATGTTATAATTTTCCTTGACTTTCTTTAGTTATTAGTGAGTTTGGGTTGCTTTGTATACTTGTTAATCATAAAATTTTCCCATGTGGACTGTCTACAAGTTGCCTTTGACTATTTTTCTATTGGATTTCCTTTTATTTTCTTGTTGGCTTACAAATGTTTCTATCCATTCTATTTATTACCATGAACATAAGGCATTTTTAATTTGTAATTACAAAACTTGTAATATTGCAAACATCTCTCATCTAGCCCTTATTTAATCTTTATCTAATGTATCTTTGGTTGAACACAAACATTTAATCTTGTTGTAGCCAAATCCATCAATATTTTGTCCCATTTTGTGCTTGGGATTCTTCTTTAAAAGTCACTGGGCCTCTCTGGTGGCGCAAGGGGTTAAGCACCACACGGTGAAGCATCCACAGCCACTGAAGCACAAGTTTGACCCCCAGCCAGGGAGGGGACCCACAAGGCGCAGCAGACCTCTCCTGCCTCACCCACTGCTCCCCTCAGCAGTGTATATCAGTCAGTCTGCCTGTTCTGCTCCCCACTCTGTCTCTGGTGGTTCCTCTCACCTCCCACACCTCTAGCCTGTACCTCAGTTCTTGTTTGCATGAATGTAGTGCCAGGAGGACACAGAGCAGGTTCTCCATGATTCCTGCAGACAGGTAAAGGAGGAGTTCTGGAGCCCTTGGTGGCTTTTTCAGGCTTTTATTACTTCATTACGTCAGAGGCGACCAGGTAGAAGGCAAGCAGGAGGAGCCGGGGGGTCCAGGAGGCTGGCAGGCCTCTCAGTTCCTGTCACGTCTTCTTCAGTCTCTCTCCCTCTTCCTCTCTCTGCTGCTTCTCTGCTTGCTCTCCTCCTCTCTTTCTTCTGGCATGCGCGTGATGCCATTCTTATATGCCCCGTGTCTCAGTCCAGGTGCACCCACTTGCGCATGCCCACACCCTACTTGGGGGCGCGCACCATCAGGCACGCGTGCAGGTCCACAGGTGTCCATCATAGACACCAATGGTGGGAGGGCAGAAAAGCCTGGCAATTTTCTCTGACCCTACAATAAATAAATAAATCTTAAAAAAAAAAAACTTTCACTCCAAGGTAACAAATATGTTCTCTTGCATTCTTTTCTATAGTTTCTTTTATAGCTTTTTAATTTTAATTTTACCTTTCCCATGTACGTCTTTAATTCATCTACAATTCACCTTTATACACACCTTTTATGAAGTAGGAATTCTAACTTTTTCTTCAGAGTGGCCCACATTCCCAGCACCATCTGATCTTTTCCTAATTTATATGTGGGAAACTCAACCACCCTCCCTTGTGATAGAAATAAAGCTCTATGATAAACAACATATACCCATGATTTATCTAAATTTTTATAGTCTGTTGTGATTAAACTGAGGCAAAAGAAAAATAAGATAAGGAGATGATCGTGTACTTCAAGAGCCTTCACCAGCTGGTTCCACACAACTCACTTTGTCTCCTGTTACCCTACACTGAGGCTCTGTACTCTTGCCAGACATACCTCTGGCCATCCCCTCCAGGTTCCCCCCTCCTGATGACCTGCCTTCACACAAGCCACCTGGAGCAGCAGGAAAGGGGGCACAGGGCAAGTTCGGGATGGTTCTAGCAGAGGGGGGTGGGGAGGGGTGTAAAGGAAGGAGTCTTGAAGCCCTTGGTGGCTTTTTATGCTTTTATTATTAGAGGTGACCAGGTACACAGCAGGCAGGGGGGACCGGGGGGCTGGGAAGCTGGCAGGTTTGCTTTGCTCCTGCTCTTCTGTTCTCCCACTGCTGCTGCTGCTTGTTGGGTGGGTGGTACTCTCGCTTTCACTGCTGCTGGTGTCCTCATGATACCGCCCATATAAGCCCGTGTCCAAACGCAGGTGCGCCCAGTTGCGCATGCCCACCTAGGCGTGCGGGCAGCACCGCAGGTGTCAAGTGGAAGGAGGGTGGAAAGACCTGATAGTTCTCTGACCCAACACCACCCCTGTGGAATGTCCTTGTCAAGCCACTTCCTTCTCCCTCGCACAGCACTGACCTCTCTGAAGGCTGCTGACAGGAACCTCCCCAGAGCCGGCCCTTTCGATGCTTCATTAGTACCAAAGTCTGCACCAGCCTTAATTGTCCTAGGTTCATTAAGCTCAGTGTGTTTGTGTGTGTGTGTGCGCGTGTCCCCATTCATATGTGTGGATATTCGTACAGATTTGTCGCTTTTCATAGTTTACAAAGTCCTTTCACATTCTCACTCACATGTGCTATGAAAACAGCAGAGCAGACACTGTTTCTCCCATTTACAAACAGGAAAACAGACTAGAGAGTTGAAATATTTTAAAATTTAGGCAATTCGCTCAAGCCACACTGAAAGAACAAGAAATGGCTGGAACTAGACCCCAACTCTCCTATTTCTAAGTCTGGTACTCATCCAACTCTCCAGTCTTCCTCTTAGCAGGGGTACGAGGTCTGCTCTGCCATGGGGGCAACATTCCTCAAGGGCAAGGCAGGGTTTGAACCTCCAGAAAGCACTTAGCTCGTCCGATCTGAACGAAGTGCAGGCACAGAAACTACTGTATTTGGAGCCTAGACTTGAACCTCTAGCCTTTGACATGGAGCATTTATACTCTGCCTGACTACAGAGCCGAGCTCTCTCGTACTACCGTGCTCATCCTTGCCATGGCATCAATCACAAGTAAAATTAGATACCTCGGTGCCATTAATGATTACCACCTGTCTCCCCACACGTTCCATAGGGCAGGGACCCTATCTGTCTTGTTCTTACCAGTATTCTCAATGCCAAGTTTAATACACAAAAAAAATTCATTTCTTGAATGAATGCATGATTGAACGATTATTTCCCTTGCCTTCTCAGCCCCTGCCTGAGATCCTGTGTTGAAGAAATAAGCACCTATATTAGCAAAGCTGACACCCATCCAACTTCAAGTCCCTCCACCACCCAGACCTCTCACTACAATAAACCCCTCCAGGTGTTCACCTGCATCTGCCACACAGCTCTGGCTTGGCAAGAAGGATGACTGCATTCCTGGGACCAGCATTGTCACAAGGACATTTCCTCCTGACCAGCTTCCACAACATTCCAGCTGCTGTCCCTTGCTGACCCTCCTCCCTCTGCACCCAGCACACAGTGTGTCCCAGGCCTCCCAAGTTAGGGTCCTCTGTGGCTCCTTCTAGATCCCAGCCTGTTGGTCTGCACGAAACAGACTCTCAATAGATGATGAAGAATAATGAGTTCTTTATTCCTCTTGGAAGTCAGATTTTAAATCTGTTCTCATAGATATGAATGGAAAACAAAGTTGACTGGTAAGTAGGAAAAAATGCTTCCCCCTTCCAGTAATGTGCCTACCCCTGCCTATGTTCAGAAATGCCAGACCACAGCACTTCAGTGGTAAACAATATCTCTTGAGTGATTAGTCTGAAAGGAACAGTGGCTCTCAACATTACATAGGATGTGAGTCTGAGCAAGTGAAGCACTAGAACATGCTCCCAGCGCACCCAGGTCCTGCTTAGGTGTGCTTTCCATTCTATATGCAAACCAAATCCAAAGATGTACAGAGACACACACATGCACACGTATGACACTGATTTGAGTGCCAGGGTGGTTTGGGACATAGGTTTTAGAGTCAGATAAACGGGCTTCAAATTTTGCCTCTATTTTTTGCTAAGTAACTTATCTTCAGCAAGTTAGTTCCTCTGACTTTCTTTCCTTATGTATGCACTAGTATAATAACCCTTACCGTGTAGGTTGGTGAAAGGATTAAATGAGATAGATAAACAAAGCACCAAGAATATAGTTAAGGGCACAAAGTAGAGGCTGTCGTTAGTATCCGACGTGAATGTTTAACATCGCAGAACAGAGTATGTGGATGTCGGGATGATGCAGAGAATGAGTAAGGCTACACTGTGCAAGAAGATGGTTTGGAAGGGAGAAGTGAGGTCATGTCCTAGAGGGCACTGGGGACGTGGGAGGAGCGGGTGCAACTCCAGGTCCCGCACGAGCTGTGGGCACTGCTGCATAGTGAGTCCCGGGGCAGTCTTGCATTTCCTCCAGCTCGGAGGCCATGCTGGCTTTTTGTGTTCTTGACTCTTTACTGAAGAAATCTTGGACATTGTGCCCAGCAGTCTGGAACGCTCTGGGCAATGCCAGGCTGACTTGTGAAGACCCCGGTTCTTCAGTACCTTCCGATCAGCCCATCCTGCTTGAGGGCTCCGCGGACAGAGCCTGCGGATGCAGCCAGACATCTCAGACATTCAAAGCGAGGGGCAAGTCCCTTCTTGTCTCTTGCTTTTTGATGTTGACAAGACAGGAAATCTTTCTGGGCTGCAAAATCTCTTGTGCTTGGGGTTAAGATGACATTTAAGACTTGCTATCATTCCAGATTCCAGGGACCTATTCCAGACCCACTGAATCAGAATTACAGGTTGGGTCCTAAGAATTAGAGTGTTTCTAACAAGCTCTCTGGTGATTGTTGGGCACAGGAGAGCTTGCGAAGCACTGATTTTGGACACAATGTAGCTATAGCAGCCTCCTTGAGTTCATGGACATCACCTGTACTTGCCTGTCACCAAATGATTCAGAAAGTGGATTTCTATTCCACAGGAAGTTGACTTTAAAAATTGCTTTAAAACAGTTGCTAAGGTCTTCATTTCAACCTAAAGATTTTTGGGAGAATTCCAGTGTCAATGAGTTTAGCCATGACATAATGAAATGTTAGAAATGCAGACGTTTGAACTGACATACTATACCTTTCTCAATTTTTCAGTTGCGAGCAAGAGAATTAAAATCTCATTATCTTAAACACGAAAATCATTTGGTAGAAGATACAAGCCTGCTCACAGGATCAGAGTCAGCACAGTCGGTGTCGGAAAGGCCAAGAGCCCAGGGGCCCAGGAAGCAGGAGCACATGGAGTCTGGAGAGAGAGCTGCTGCAGGGATTCAGCAACCTCAGCAGGTTTCAGGTGCTGCATTTTCCCCTCCAAGATGCAAATTCCCAAGGGAGAACATGAGTCGCTAAAGCACAATCACACACCAAGTGGGACCAGCGGCAGGCAGAACTCCACTGAACGGTGAGCCGTCCAAGCCTGCACGCAGGCTGCAGGCTGCGGGATGGTTTCTTGGTGCAAAAGCAGGTGCGGCTCCCAGGCATAAGTAGGTGGAGCCCAGAGGCAACGCAGCAGATGCGTCCTGCCTCCCTGGGCTGGCTGCTGTGACGGGACCCCAGCAGAAGCAATCCAGATGTGCAAACGTTGAGAAAGATGAAAGGAAATATGAAGGCTTTCTCAGAGCAGCTAGGGGATGTTCAAAAGCTAGAAAGACAGTGTGGAGACAACAGCGTGATTAGGTGTAGTTGTGAAGGTCAGAGAGAATGACCTGAGGCAATGACTTCAAGAAGCCTCGCTCCTGGAATCTGGCAATGGCAGAGATGCTGCACACTCTTGAAAGAAGTGGGGAGACCCAAGTTCAAAGAGATGCCTGTGAGAGAGGACACTGTGTTAGGGGCCCCTCACAGGCACTGCTTGGGATTTGAGCCCCGCAAGAAAGGGCACCCTTCCCTAGGGACAGTGAGGTGAAGGTTCTGGGCTGAGATGACCAGGGGTCTTGATGGGAGGGAGGCTGTCAGCCTACTTTGAGCTATGGGGGTGTGAACTGTGACAGCCAGGAACTGAAAGAAGCCAGGCAAGATGTTCCAGGGCCCATCCCCCACATGGCCGGTGTGTATGGGTCTACGGACCTTGGCGTTTTTAAAGAGAAATGTTGAAAATGTCAACTTCTTTTACAAGATTTTTTTATTATTTTTATTTTAAACAAATTTCTTTCTTTTTTTTAAAAAAGATTTTATTTATTTATGCACACAAGAGCTGGGGTACAGGCCAGAGTCGCAGAAGGTGGGAGGATTCACCAGAGACAGAACAGGCGGATTGATGGAAATACACTGCTGAGGGGAGCAGCGGGCGAGGCAGGAGAGGTCTGCTGAGCCCTGTGGGTCCCCTCCCTGGCCAGGAATTGAACTCATGCTGCTGTGCAGCAGATGCTTCACACTCAACCCGCTGCAGCACCAGGGAGGCCCCCTTTTACAAGCTAATAACTGATAACACCTACTGAATTCTAATTAAAGCCCAGGGGAAATATGTTGAAAGTGTAAAGTGCTAGGATTTGATGAACACCTACTATGTGACAGGCATAATGCTATAGCTACTGATGTTATCTCTTTTAATCCATAAAACAATACAAACATCTCTCTTTTATAGATAAGAGCTTAAATGACTTATTCTTGGTCATATAGATAATATATGGCAAAGTCAGTTTTAGAGCCTGACTTTGCTTATATGTTTAACTGCAAAGCCTATGCTAAATATTATATTCCCTATTTTTTAATTATTATTCAATTTACAAGCAAATTGAATCATCGAAACTTGATTGATCAAGCTTTTATAGCATGAAATGCATATATATATGTTATTGTATACATAAATAGAGGAAGAAAAACTTGCATATCTCTGTGCCATTGGTTTACTTTTTACATAGTAGTTATGTAATGGATCGTTATTTTATGGTATTTTATGGATTGTTATTTTAATGGTATTCATGGAAGCATGTATGTTAGAGATACAAAACATGTAGTTATTTTATATTATCATTTTATTTTTAGCTGACCAACTCTAAAGAGAACCCATCAGAAAATTTATACCTAAAATGCCCTTGGCCTACGTCATAAAAAATATAGAGATATAACAGTATAGTAGATATAGCAAGACCAATGTCTTAGTGACCCCAAGGAAGTAAAGGAAGCAGGGGCCGTCCATGAGCGTTATCAGCTGATTTAAATCATGAGGCCAACCCCAATTATTCATCCACTAGGAAGATTTATTCCCTGAGTCTACCACATACTGCCATGAAGTAAAGGGAACCAACACATGACTTTCTGAAGATGGAGGGTGAATCAAGAGCAACACGGATGCAGATTTTTTGGGGGTGTGGTGGGAGATACAAATAGCATTTTCTTAGAAAGCCCTACTGCCTCCAATGAGGCCATCATTTGTCAGGGAATCCAGGAAGTCTCTCTAGAATCTTCCATATCATTGTGACCTGTTATCTAATGGCCTACAGTCTAAGTTCCTGGCAGAAGGTGCACTCCTTTTGGCCTTGAAAGAACTCTCTAAGAGCTATCAGTTTGGGGACAACACTTGAAAAACATCTTCTTTCACACCAGAACACTGACGTACCAATTTCATGTGGGGAAGCTGACCAGTCTTCACACCCAACCATGCACGAGGGGTCCCTTTACCTTAGTGTTTGCCCACTCCATCCATTCACATACACTCGCTCCCTAGTGGTACTTCTGCGCGTCCCTCGCCAACGCACTGGCCACTTAGAAGCATGTCTGTATGTGGTTCATCTCCCTGCTCACACCAGAGCTTAGCATTGTGCCTTATATTTGGCTGGTGCTGAGTAAATACCGAGGAAAATGCTAAATAAAACAAATTCTCGGAACAGCTATAAAACACTAAGCTTGTAATGCCTATATTAGAAGTGTATAAGCATATTGTCTGGCACATAGTAGGTTCAATAAATATGAATCAAATATGGGACTATATAAACTGGAAGGCATTAACTAGAAGGAAAGGAAGATTATAATAAACATTTCAGCAGTTCTCAAATCAAGAAAAAAAGCAATAGCAAGATTGTGGATGAATGTCACCACTTCATGCTGAAACTCACCAAAAACCCACAATTCCAAAAATTGCATGGCCAACCAAAAACCTTTGAACATCTTACTATGTTATCAACATAGCAGGGAAGGTGCCTTTTAAAATCTTTTGAGTTCTCTTAACTTTTAAAATTATCTAGCTTTTTAAAGAAAAGACCCCATTCGTGGGAACCTTTGAAATAGAATTTAACTATAAACAAATGTACTTTAATTCCTTCCTTCTAGATTGGAAAGGTCAGACTGCTTTCTAAGGTCTGGGTTTTCTTTAGTGAGGAAGATGTGCAAATTAGGAATTAAACGAAAAAGTCAGACCTCCGTGTCTGGAATAACAGCGTCTCTGCTTTTTAATAGCCCTCTCTTCCATTTGGTTTGAGATAAAGTGGTCCCAATTATTTTAGAATCCTTTAAAGGGAAAGATATCCATAAATTAAGTCACAGCCCTCTCCTTATTTCCCAGAGAAATTAAATTCTTACCTTAAATGGTTTAAATCGCATTGCACAGAAGCAGACAAAACTCCCCTCTGTAGCATGACAAAAGATGGACACAGCAGCACAGAAATTTGGAGCTAAAAAGATAAAGAGAAATAGATATAAATACACACCCCACTAGCAAAATTCAATAGTAAGATCAAAGCTAAACTTTCTCCTTCACAGAGCTCCTGTTAAGATTTTTTTTTTCCTCTTCTGCACCATAATCTGAGTCCCGGATACTTCATTCCTATTCAGCCTCAAGATCAAACAGCTCCCACACATCTGCTGGGGCAGTTTTTCTTTTTCTTTTTTTTTTTTTAAGCATTCAATAATTGATGGGGGTGAGAGGAGAAGAGGAGTTTGAACATCACATAAAGGCAACAGAAAAATACACCCTCTCATTCCTTCTGTCCATGGAAATGAGGGACCTGGTGGGAGATGTATGTGTGTGAGTGTAAATCTTTGTAAGAGATAATACCAACATGTTCTCAGAATACTTGCCCTGGTCATTTAAAATTATCTTTGTTGAATAGAAAATACTGTTTTATTTCATCTCTGTCCAGGTGGAATCCTGCCCTCATCTGTGGAAGGCAGTGAAGACCTGGCCTCAGGGGGAGGTGGGGAGGGGGTAGGGAGATGGCCATGTGTCTTATTTACATGGGAGCTCGGAACAGTGCAGCAGAAGGCAAAGTGTGGTCAGCAGCCAATGGGGATCTTCTATCAAAATGCAGGGCAAGAAGTGCTAGATTGTGACTAGGGAATAAAGAGGGCTTCCTGGAGGAGGTGACAATCAAACAGGGTTACCTAGGGTTTTGCTCTAGGTAGATGGGGCATATCATAAGCAGAGAGACTGACAGGAACAAAGTAGTGTTAGAAAAATAGAGACAGTTACAATGTAATTTGGTTACAGGTACTGAGGTTGGGGAGAGATGAAAAATACACTTATGTGAGGGTCAATTGCAACTGCAGTAATAGGACTGGTAATGGGGACAGCACAGAGACCACTAAAAATTCTGGTTAGGGGAAGGAATCAAGGCCACCATATATGACAATGTTGTATTTGCTAACTCCTACTTCATGTCTCTTCTAGTCTTGAATGCAACCTATCCCTATCTGTTCTGAAATCATATCTTTCTGTCTCCAAATGGTAAGACTCAGAGGCATGCTAAGGTACATGATGCAGCTTGAGAAGAACAATGTCCAGTGAAGAAAATATCAAAATGACCTGTGGCGCACTAAGTCTAAGTGGGCTCCAAGGCATGACTTTGTAATCCCTCTATTACCTTCTCTATGGGTGGGTTTTCTCTTCCAAGAGCCATGAGCCTGCTATTTAAGGGCAAAGTTCTGGTCCCTCCATCCCTCCCATAATCATCCTACAGCCAGTCCATTTTATCGGTCTAATACATAATGCCAGCTGCTATAACAAACACCCCCACAAACCTCAGTGGTTTCATGCAATAAAAGTTCACTCCTGCTCAGGGAAAGTCCAGGGCAGATCAGCAGCTCTCCTGAGTGACTGTCACCATGCCCAGGAACTCAGGCTGTTTCCATCTGCCCTAACCCAAGCGTGCCTCAGGGCAAATCGCCTCTCCTCTGAGGACTTCCGGTAGTTCATTTACAAGAAGGTGCTAATAGACCTTGGCCACCTACCTATAGGGTTATTGTAACTGTCAAATTCTTGGTACAAGTTAGTTACAATTACAAAAAGAGTTAATACTTGCTAAATCCTTACTATGCAAAAAACGTTGTGTTTTATAAGCATCATTTCATTTAATACTCATAACAACACTGTCCTGCCATTATTATAATTGCTAAATGGGTTTGTTTTTGCATCTAGAAGTGAAGTATTGTAAGACCATTCCTTGAAGATGTCCATATACCATATAATTCTGCTTACTGGCCCTTCTTGCAAGAATGTTCTGCCTCAGTTATCATCATGGTTATGCTCTCCCTTCATTCAGGTAACTCGTCTTATGTCCTCCATGAGAGAAAATGTTCCTCTACACTCTATCTATCCAAAGTATTACCATCCCCCTTCTTTATCTGTGGCCGTGTTTTTTGTTGGTTTGTTTTTGTTTTTATTCCTTGTAGCATTTTAACCCTCTGACATATTGTGAATTTGTAGAATCATTTGTTGTCAGTCTCCATCAATTAGACTACAAGGTCCCTGAAAGCAGGGACTTTGCTTGAAGTATTCCCTGTGTATCTTCAGTGCCTAAAACAGGGCTTAGCACATAGTAGGGGTTCAGTATATACTTGTTGGATTAATGTGATTCAGTCCTTATGATGCAACTTAATGTGGGAAATGGATGTTTGTTATTTGACTGTCCTTTCTCCGCAGAGGGGCTGTAACCACATCACAACTGCAGCATTTACAGGGCTCAGAGTCGAAAACATTGACCCCTTCTGAGTTTAGGGTAAAGAAATCTACCAGCTGCAACCTGTCAGCTCTCTCCTGGTGAAGAGCTAGAGGGGGAGTGGGCTGTCCTCACGCAATCCCCAGGCATCTGTGTTGCCTGTGCGAGCCTTAATCAAGTTATCATATCTGGCCAGTGTCTCCTGGATCCCGTCACTTCTGAATGGGAAAAAATTTGCAGACAAGTTTCTAGCAGCAGGAAGTTGGTGCTCGCCTGCAAGGCTGGATGAAAAGCACCTGTGACCTCTCCAGGCCTCCCTCTTGCTCCCGCTGGGAGGCGACTTGGAGTGTCTGGCTTTGGGACCAGGGCTTCGCTGATCACTCACTTCCACCCTGCATGTCCCTTCAGATGCTACTGTGGGAGCTGCTCTGCCTGTGCAGGACATAGCCCATGTCCAGACCGATGACACCGCCCTGATTGGCTCTCCTGAGCTGCTCTCATCAAAGGAGAGGGCTCTGTCCAGAAACCAAGAAACCTATCACCACCAGCAACACCTGCTCTCTTCATTGTCCCCATGCCACGGGCATTTGATTAAGTGCCAGGAGAGCTCACTCTGACTTACTGAACTCCCCGTCAGTTTTCCCAGGAAGGAAGGGTTGTGCTGTTGTCTCTCTATACTTCAGCTTTCTGTGGTCAACAGTATTCACTTTTTTAACGAAAACTGAACAGGAACGAAAAGTACTTTTCCCTCTTCATCAGAAAGGATTTTTTTCCCCCCTCCGAGACAGTTTTGCTGGAGAAAAGAGCTGAGAGGATAAAGATATTGGCAGAGCTTAATGCCATAAATCTGATTAATTTACCTTGTGACATTCTCAACAAAAAAGTTAAGGGTCAGAGTCTTGCCTGTGAGCTGACCTTTCACCTGCAGCCAAGGCGGTCACAACGGGGGCCCTGGCCGCCTTTCACAGCTACCTGCTGCTTCCCACAATGAGATTGGACACAGTTTTCAACATGGAGAACACCTCCAGAGCCAGCGCCTTTGTTCTTCCTGCCTGCCGAGTAGAAAGCATCCAGGCCAATGTCTTCTCCTTCCAAGGTCCACATAAGGCCAGACAAGAGCTTGTATGTCTGGGACACAGGGAAGGAAGCTGAAGTGGGGAGATTTCTCTGACTTATAACATGGATTTACTTACTAACTTGCAGAATATGCAAAGATGAATACATCTTGCCCTATAGGAACAGAGGCTTCACTAAAGGACCACATCTAACATACAGAAGGTTCTAGATGCATGTCCATGGGATGAATGACTGAGCTGTGAGCATGGTTTGTACAAAGACATTATAAGAGACCGTGTCTGCAATTCCAGATTAAGAAAACTCAGAGAAAGAACTTCACGTTGGGTTCTTAAATTATGCCAGTCCACAAAGTGGATGGCAAATCGGGTGACCCTCCCTCTTTTCACATTTATGTTAAGAATCACTTCACACTCGTCCAGACCTGGTGAGGCACAAACAGCTTTGTGGGGTCCTCGGCCATGGGAGCGCTTCCCGGGAAGGCATGGCCCCCGCTGAAGGACACGTCAGGGATGCCTCTGCTCCGACACGTCGCCATGCTGTGATGCAGACAACTCGTGCTGCTTTCTGGTTTTGCGTTTCATCTCGGCTTTAGCAGAATGTATTAATAGAGGGGAACATCTGGCAGCAGGGCATAATGAAATGGGAACCAGACGACCAGTCAAGCACCACCAAGAGCTATTTATCCGTGGAATTAACCTTTTGTTCAACATTTGTTTTGTGGTGGGGTTGTGCTATGTTCTTAAATTCACAATTGTCCCAGTCTCTTCTAAAGGCACCAAATTTTTGCTGATTCAGTACTTCACACGCCAGCCTGAGGCAGTTTTGAACAGCTGGCAGCCATGGGGGCTTAAAAAACGCTCCAGTGGCCCATCCAGTCTGGCTCCCCATAGATTTATGAAACCACAGATAGGCCCAGGTGGGCACATGTGAGAATCGCAGGCAGGCTGGACTCCATCTGCAAACTGAAACCATGTCTAGACTGAAGGCTAGATGCACTCACCTTCCAGATTCACTTTGAAACTGCTCAAAGTGTGAAAGGGATTTATAGCCACCGAAAGGCCTGGGGCGTGCAGGCATAACACCAGGAATTTCTCAGGAAGAAAGAGGAGTGGGAAGGAAGAAGAGAGGGGATGGGGAGAGGGAGGGAGGCCCACTTTACAGACCCCGTATGTGCTGAACTCGCTCAGAGCACGTGATCCCTCCTGCAAACTTATCTGGTCCCCCGAGTGTCGGTGATAGGATCCCCTTCTGGGCAGCCCTGCCTGTCAGGCAGCTGAGGCCCCGTGGTTCAGCTCTAAGGAGGAACATGAGTCCCCACATGTACCTAGGGGGCTCCTTAGAGATCATCTGACACTAGCGTGGCCTGAAAGATGGTGGTTGCTGTTACTGTTGTCATTTCATAGGGTTTACGTGAAACCCAAGACATAGCGCAGATTAAAATGAACTGATTCTGGTTGAAGTAGAAGTAGACAGCAGGAAACCCACTGGATGACGCATTTCTTCACCTCCCCCCACCAACACCCCAGACAGCCTTAGGTGGCCCACAAAAGACACTGCGGTCGAGACGAATCCACTCAGGCCCAAGCTGGCGGAAGGCACGGAGAGGAGGGCTCACCCACCGAGACAGGGACAGCCCCAGAAACAAGGCTTCTTTCTCGCAGCCAAGGGGCGTTCCTTGCACCCCGGGCTAGACGTGCAGCTGGGGATCACCAGTTTCCAACTCTCTCATGGAGGCTTCTACAATTAGAGGCCAAGTGAAAGGAAGCAAGCCTGGGACCGTGGGTCGTCCTCGCACCCCGGCAGCCGGGTCTCTACCCACACGTGGCTCAACCGTCCTCAACCCACTGCAGTCTCAGGCTCAGACGAGCAGATTTCATCTGGGCACCATATGTCTGGCATCACAGAGGCTGCTTTTTACATTGAAATATAAACATCATAATAAGGGGGAAAGCTGAATTCGTTTATCTATTTGATGCTTATTCAATGAAAGATTTATGCTTTATTGATTAAAAAAGAGTAAAAGAGAACAACAAAACTAGACAACATTACATAATCCTCCAAGAAGTGTGTGGCTTGATGCAGTGTTCAGCCTCTCTTCAACAGGAAAACCTTGACACCTTGAAAAACGTAGCTTGGTGGAGAAATCAATGAGCGAATTTGATACCATTTGAACAGATGAACAATGTGAGTAAAAGAAATTTCTTGGCTGTTAGAAAACACTGTTTTGGAAGATTATCCAGACCAGCAATTTAATACCAGATGTTGGCATCTGGAGAACACTTGATTTGACGACTTGTCAGGAAATATGAAGAAGACACAAATGGCAGTCAAGAAAAAAAAAGATTGCTGCCATGGCTTAATGGAGCAATCTTGGAATGTCTGAAAACCAGAGTTGTTCACCCGTGAAGCTACAGTGATCTCTAGAGCAGCCTGAGCGCAGGAAGGTTCCAGAAGGGTATCTGAGGGTGAAGAAAGGGACGGTTCTTTGGTAAACTCATGGGGCTGTCAGTGGTGGGGGAAGCGGGCCAGGGAGTTTGGCCTGTTCCTGTGATGTGGCTGCAGAGCCGAAAGGAAATGGCTCTGCTAACCTGTTATTACGGCAGCTGTGGTTGGACCGGCTGACAGTGAGGCGCTGGCACAGAGCTCAGGAAGCTGGCTGACCCCGGCCATTAGCACGAGCGGGAATAGGCAGCGCTTCTCCCAAGCTCTGCAGCCAGTACACACCACAGCAAACTCATCGAGCAGTCTCGCTGTCTCCGGCTCTCACACCTTTCTCAGACAGACAGAAAGTTGATGTTGTGCTTTCCTGTCTCTGGTTAGAAATTCATTCCAAAAAATCATTTTGAGGTATTGTTCACATGGCGAGATCTCCGTGTTCCTCATATTCAATCAAGACACAAAATACTTCTATCCATAAATTTCCCTCATGCCCCTTCCTAGTCAGTGTCTGTCCAGACACACTCAACAGGAAACAACCCTGCTCTGATTTCTGTCACCACAGGTAGGTTTGCTCTTCTAGAAATTTGTATAAAAGGAATCATACCACATCTGCTTTTCTGTGTCTGGCTTCCTTCACACAGTATATTTTGGAGAATCTACTTTTTCCCCCTCTTCCTGGGTAACATTTTTCTGTTTGGGTATATCACAAATACTATCATTTGTTGCTTATCTATTCACCTATATTCAGATACCACAAATATAAATGAGTGTGACCATTCCTTTAGAAGCCATTCAGGCTCTAGGATCATTCTAAAGGAATAAAATCTTATGTCTACCAAATGTCTGACAAGACATTGAGTAGATGTATGTTCAGCTTTTTAAAGAAAGATTTCCAAGGTGGTTGTCTAGAACTTCAAACTCAGAGCATGACTATTGCAGCAGTCCCCAAGCATGGGGATGGGTACATTGTTTGGAGGGGGGGGGGGACGTGAGCACGGGCAGTGTAGGGCATTCTGGCCTGCAAGGAAGACATCGAGGTCATGTTTCTGCTATAGTGCCTGGGTCTCAGTTTCCTTCTCTGTTGAGTGAGGTGGTTGAACAGATAATGTCCAAGGAGATTTCCAGTTCCAGTCTGACATAACGAATCTCCTGCTTCATCACTTTCTGAGAAAGCAAAACAAGGATACATTTGTTATTCAGTCTTCAAAAACCAGTATCTGTTACCAGAATAGTGCGGTGGAGAGCAAAGGTGAGAGGAGTCCCAGTGGACTCTAGTGGTGAATTATGGCTGCCGTGGTGGTGGGTATGGTGTGGTGATGTACATCTGAAGAGGTGTGAACCTCTCAATCACACACAGTGTTATAAATCAACACCACCTCAATAAAAAAAATATACAAAAAAAAGAAGTTGGAAAAAGCCAACACTATCTGATTAGTAACTTACTCATGGAATCAATAGCTTTGTTTTCTAACAATTTCAGGTCCTGTGTCAATTATGATACTTCCAACTGCAAGTAACAGAAAATCCTGTTCAAATTGCCTTAGCCAATAAAGAGGAGATATTGGCTCATGGATGTGAATCAAACCCCAGAGGTAGAGACTGAGGATCAGGCAAGGAAAGACCAGCTCCGACCCCTTTCTCTGCAGTTCTCTTGGCTTCCCCTCCTTCCTGTGATGGCTTTTTCTTAATTTGATAACAAGATGGCAGCAGTTTCACATATAATCCTATACACCACAGAAATGATCCTCTCCAGTACAGCAGGCCCTCAGATAACACTGTTTTATTTAACATCAATTCATCACAACGTCAATGAGAAGAAAACAATCCCGGAGGTTGTTGAAGGAAACATCACTGGAGGACCTGCTTTCACTACACATCATTTCACTTAAAGTCACAGTTGCCAAGAACCTATTGATGATATTGAGTGTGGACTTCCAGTAGTTGCTTTTCAAGAATGAGAAAACTTCTTTCCCAGAAGTTGCTAGAAAACTTTTCCTCATTGGCCTGCACTATATTATTTGCCTTTTCCTGACCAATGTGTACCGGTGGGTGTAGCGGCAGGAAGGTGGCGCTGGAGCAAGGTTCGGGATCAGACTGGTGAAGGAAGGAGAGTCTTGGAGCCCTCGGTGGCTTTTCATACTTTATTTAGTAGAGGTGGCCAGGTGTAGGGTAAAGGTTGATCAGGTATTTCCACCCTCCCACCACTGATGATGGACACCTGAGGTGCTGAGAGCATTCCAGGGTGGGCATGCGCAAGTGGGCGCACCTGAGTTTGACACGGGCTTAAATGGGCCAGAACTGCGAGAATCGACAGACAGAACTGCGAGGACCGACCGAGAGAACCAACAGCAGCAGCAGCAGCAGAGAGAGACGAAGCAGCCGAGAGGGTGAGATGCGCCGGGGGCTGGGCGGCCTGCCAGCCTCCCGGCCCCCCTGCCTGCCATGTACCTGGCCACCTCTACTAAATAGAGCATGAAAAGCCACCGAGGGCTCCAAGACTCTCCTTCCTTGACCCGTCTGCCCAGAACCATCCCGAACCCTGCTCCAGTGCTGCCCCCATCCTGCCGCTACAGTGGGATAATGCCATGAGATTATTTGTGCAGGTTTAGATTCTTAGGCCAGTCAGAGACCCATTAGACCTATCAGTCTCCTAAAGAAGGTAAGGTCAGTCTCTCCTGAGGCATAAAATTGTGTGGAGGTAGAGTAGACAGCTGAAAATTGGGAGAGGGGAGTTTGCAGGTAGAGGTGGTTATTAAGAAGGACTCCATCATTCATATAGAGCCCTTCATCACGGGCACACAATTCCTGAATCAGGTAATTGGAGAAGTGTGCTAGGTTAAATGTAATCGCAAACAGGTTGCAGCTCCTCTCATCAAGGGTAGAGTGTATTTCCCCTTCCCCTGAATCTGGGCTCATCTTGTTTCGACCAACAAAATGTGGTCGAAACAAGATTGTTGTGTGCTCTCGTTGTTTGACCAGGTCTGTGACTTTGTTTTGCTGCACTCCCAACATCACATAATGAAACCCGGACTAGGTGACTGGGAGGTAAGAGGCCCAGCTGACAGGCAGTGTGAGTGAGCCCTCTTAGTTCCTCCAGCCCTGTCGATGTCACGTGACTGCAGTTACAAAAGTGACTCAGGCAAGAGCAGAACTTCCCACGGAATCATGAGAAATAATAAAGCATTGTTTAAGCCACTGCGTTTGGGATAGCTTATTATAGAGCTTTGGGTAACTGAGTCAGGAAGGGCCTTAAAAGTTGAGCCCGTATCTCCAGGGGCTCACTGGCCACTGAAGCTATTAGGTGCACTCATGACTTGCTGAGGAACAAGAAACTCCTTTCACTTCTGGAGAGTTCCACTGGGATGTTTCCCTACTGTGGAGTCCACTCAGCCTCCTCTGAATCCATCTAATTCTGCAGAATTCATCTAGTCCTCTCCCAGTTCCCATGGTTCACTTGGGAGTTGTAGAAAACAAATCCCCCCCTCACCTCACTGGAAGACTTCAGCTGGCTGCACTCTCATCTAGCCATAAAAGGTCATTCTCCAAGTTAACTAGCCTAGTCTTCGGCAATTGTGTGTGTGCCAGATGGAGAGGAGGGGGATGAACCTGAAGACTCAAAGCAGTGAAGAGGTCTTTGCAACAACCTGAGGGGAACCTGGGACCCTGGGCTGCAACATCCCACAGGCGGGGCTACCCAGGTCTCTGGGAGCACCAGCCAACCTGGTCAGTGGAAAGTTGAGTTTCTGCAGAAGAGTTTGCTGGGATGCTGGAAGCTGAATAGGGTCTAGAGCAGGGGCAGCAGGGTATCTGTGCCTTGAAGTCTAGGAGACTGGTTCTGAGTGGGGTGTATGTGGGGGGGCAGGTGTGGGGTAAATGGAAGAGTGACCAGCCTTTTCCACCGTCCCACCTCTGGTGTTGATGATAGGCACCTGTGGTCCTGCACGCATGCCTAATGGCAGCACCCCCCCCCCGCCCAAGTAGGGTGTGGGCATGTGAAGTGGGTGCACCTGGGCTGAGACATGGGCATATAAGGGCAGTGTCATGAGGATGCCAGCAGAAGGAAGAGGGAAAACAGAGGAGAAGCAGCAGCAGCAGTAGTAGCAGAGACGCAAGAGGCTAGAGAGCCCAGAGAGTGAAGATGCGCCAGGGGCTAGGAGGCCTGTCAGCCTCCTGGCCCCCAGGACCCCCGCCTGCCGTGTACCTGGTCACTAATGTTGTGAAGAGGAAGAAAACCTTAAAAAACCCACAGAGGGTTCCAGGACTCCTCCTTTACCCATGTGCCAAAATCACTGAGAACCTGCTCCGTGCCTTGTTGGCACTACAGCAGGGAAAGAATAGGAAATATTAGGCCAATTAGCAGGGGATGTGCAAAGCAGAAGAAATAAGCAGCAAGAGTACCCGGGCTTTGGTCTTCGCAGGAAAGGCAGAGCCGGCACTCACTGGCTGCTGCACGAAGGTCCATGGCGGTCAGTGGGAAAAGACCCAGGCCCAGAAGACAGATACCTCCTGAGAAATCTGTGTCCTGGAGGAGCTGGTCCAAGGACCGGACAGGACAGGCCACATGATTTACAACATCCTCAGGCTGACTGCAGTCACCCCTCCCCTCCCAGTCACAAGGAACTTCCAGTCCCACAGCTGCAGAGAAGGCGCCTGCGACCTCAGGCCTAGGCAGCCAGGGCGCAGGGTGAGTACGTGTGTTGCCCCAGCAGCCCTTGAGAGCCCTAGCACCAAGCCACATTTCTTTCTTCCCTTTGTGCTGTGGAGCATACTTGAGCACAGGGCACTTAGGAGGCCTCAATAAATATTTGTCACAAGAACCTCACGGCAGTCAAACAGAAACTGCACGTTGACACTCTTGGAGGAGATCACTCCAAGCTACTCCTCAGCGGCCCCAGGTTCTCAGCGACTTCTCGCGTCCTCTCACCCTCACCTCTGGACCTCGGCAGCTGATGGGGAAGTGGGGGCCGTGGGGGGTTCTAGGAGACCCCTTGCACTGCAGTTAGAAGGGGACTCTTTTGAGGGCATTGTGTTGCAGGTAGAGGCCAGGGAAGGTGTGCCCAGTGCCTGACCCCTACAGCCCCCAGGCCCTGCTTCAAGCTGGTGGGCAAAGGGGGCTCTCCTAAAAGCCCCTTGGCAAGGCCGCTAGTTCCGAAGCCCAGAGGGCGGGCACTGGTATATCAAGAAGACCAACTCCACTGTTCTGTGGGGACACCAGTGTCCTCCCTAGGGGCTTGGGTCTTCACAGGAAGCCACCAGGGGAAAGGGCAGTGGAAGGGATGAGGTGTTGGAACGGCTTAGGGTTAGGGCTAGGGGTGGGGCCAGGAGGAGACCAGGCAGCCAAGAGCAACCTGAGCCTTACAACTAAATCCAACTTAGGTCCTTCAGCTTTTTTCAGAAAGATATTAGGCCTTCACTCTCTTGGTTACTTGATCGTATATCACAAGCTACTGCACGTGTCCTCCTCTACTGCATGAAGAGTAGATACATTTTTTTCCCTCATAAATGATCATTTCCACATCCCTGGATCTGGAAATGAGAAAACAATTAGCAAATGATTACAGACTAAATGTGCCCCATTTTTAGAAAATATAGCAAGAGGTCATTGTGAATTTTTGAGGGAATTGCATGAATACACTCCATTTAAAACTTAATGAGGTGATAAGGGTGCGACAAGTCCAGGCCATAAGAACTGTGTGTGCTGAGGTGTGTGTTAACAACCAGGGTCACTGTTACTGCTATTTGTCTCCAAATGTGAAGATGTTTTAATAGGGATAAGCCAGCTATTTTAACCCTGTTTAAAAAAAAAAAAACAAACTATTATTTTTTAAAGTAATTCTGAAGTGTTACACCATCAGACAACACGGTTGGGGGAAGTAAAGTAATCCAATAAACATTATCCCACCAGAATGCTGAATTATCAAATCCAAAGAGAGCTTTTAATAGCAGTTAAGGAATAAACGCAATCTCCAGGGAACCAAAAATCTTTGAGGTGACAAATCTGAGGTCTACAGTAAATAAGTGATTTATCCAAAATCAAAGTCATCTATTTTCCATTTATTTTCCACACCACAGAATCACCAGGCTTTCGATGACCTAAAGTCACTATGGTCCAAACCTGCTGTTGCAGGTAAAGGGCTGAGCACTATGCCAGTGCCAGGAAGTCACAAGGGCAGTCAGCGGCATCTAACTCTTCTGTCCACCCAAGCAAGTGTTTCAGCACAACAAGGGTTAAGTCAGACAAGCCCTGAGCACTCAGAGCTGCCTGTGTGCAGAGGTGCATGTGAACCACCAGGGAGAAAGGCCCTAGGACATGCTCCTTCTCTTATCTTGATGGCAGGGGTATTCGGTGCCCTTTGTGTAACCCCAAAAGCCTTAAGTCTGATGGCAAGGCAAAGTTTGCAAAGACTGTCTCCAGGCTGTAGGCTTTGCAAGTGCTTTTGCAAAGATTAGGCTGTTTGATAAACAGATAAACTTGGAGCTGGAAGGAACTTTAGAGTTTGCCCAGCTCAGCTCACTCCACTTTTTTTTTTAAACAGAAGAGGAAGTTGCAGTTCAGAGAGGAGGCTAGAACCTTCTACTCAAGGACACACAGCAACAATGAGAGCACCATGTGTGGCACGACCTCACCCACCCAGGACAGCTGGATTTCTGCAAGGTCACTAGAGCTCTCTTCCATCTTGGGTCACAAGGCTTCTCCTGCCAGTGCTCAGCCCTATTTGTACAAGAACCAGGAGCCAGAAGCATATTGCTGTCAAGACAGTCAAGTCCTTGGCAGTTACAGACATTCCCGTTCTAACACTGTTAAAAAAGAAAATGGTGGTAAGGGTCTCCAGTACAAGAATTACCTGGGAGGCTTGCCCAGCGGCCTGGTCCCCATCCCAGGGCAGGGAAGCCCCCTTTTCAGCAAGCAATTCTGATAACTCCAGTTGTCAGCAAGTCTGAGATTTTCCTGAACAGATTAGGAAGCTGTCCTTCCACTTTGTCTCCTGGGTGTGGCGTTCAAGGCTCTTCTCCACTAGGCCGCAAGCAGCCTTCCTGCCTGATTTCCTGGGTGACTGCAAGTCACATTCTTGTGCTTCAGACTCATTGAATTTTTTGGTGTTTAATAAGCTGCATTCATGGCAGCGGGGGCTACCACTCCCTGTGTGTCTCTAGATAGCAAGCACCACCTCATTGCAAGCACCATCTCATTGCAATGTCTCTCCAAGGTATTGTCTTTTTTTCAATTTCTTTTTTAAAATTGTATTATTTTGTATTGAGGTAATATTGGTTTACAACACTGTATATGACTGAGAGGTTCATACCTCTCAGGTGTGCGTGATCACACCACACCTACCACCAAGGCAAGCATAATCCACCACCATAGTCCATTTGGACCCCTTTCCCCTTTGCTATCCACTGCACCATCCCCCTCTAGAAGCAGATACTGGTTTCTGAAGATCGTAATAACAAATGAATCCCTGTTTTGCTTTCTCAAAATGTGATGTAGCCGGAGATTCACTATGTCAGACTGGAACTGGAAATCTCCTTGGACACTATCTGTTCAACCACCTCCCTCAATAGAGAGGAAGTTGAGACCCAGACACTATAGCAGAAGCGTGGCCCGGATGTCCTCACCCTCAGGCTGGGTATGATGATACCAGCCCATTTTATAACGAAGGCTAAGGGATGTGACGGTGCATAACCTGTCTAGGGAACAGAGCCCAAAGCCTTATTCCAGTCACGTCATAGCACTATCTCCATGAACACCACTGTTTTTCTCGCATCTGTCTCTGTTGATACCAAGAGATCGCTGGTGATACCTCTTTTCTACAAAAGGCATACTCTCTCCGCCTGCTGTGTCTGCTTGCCGTGACCTGGCTGCTTCCCCCAGCCACGCCTCCTCCCTCTGCTTCCAATATTTTTGCAAGTATTGGAGGTGATCTGAGGCCCTTCCCCTATGGTCCCTGCTCTGGACACGCATGTATAAGAGCAGGAGATTCCTATCTGGTATTACCCTCACTCCACACAGCTACAGGAGTGATAGCTTTTAAGTATCTGTCAGGTCACATGCCCCCAGAGTTCACAACCTGCAGTGGCTCCCCATCTCCTGAGAGTCCCTCCTTTGCTCAGCCAGTGCAGTCTCTGGCCTCATCGCTACTTCTCCCCTCCTTGCTCACACCCCCTGAGCACACGGGCCTTCCTTCTGCTCTTCCTCCAACATGCTACTTGCACTCCTGGCTCAGTGTTGCTGTTCCCTTTTCATAGAAATACCCAGATCTTCACATGACTCTTAGTTCCTTAGGCCTGTGCTCAGAAATCTCTTCCTGACTGAGACTTTCCCAAACTACCCTCTACAGGAAGGTGACTCCTTCAGGCCTACACACATGGCGAGGCCAAGGCCCAAAGAGGAAGTACAGTCTTGAGATCCATTGTGAGCCAGCGGCCACCAAGACTGTAACCTGGATCTTTCAGCCTCTCCTCTGCCCTTTTGCTGCTGATCGCTTTGACCAAGAGTTCCCAGCTTCCTCTCTATTTAAAAAAAAAAACAACTTTTTTTTTTTTAAGATTTATTTTTGCATGTATGAGCTGGGGTACAGGCCAGAGGCGCGGGAGGTGAGAGGATTCACCAGAGACAGAATGGGAACAGAACAGGCAGATTGACCAAAACACACTGCTGAGGGGAGGAGCGGATGAGGCAGGAGAGGTCTGTGGCACCATGTGGGTCTCCTCCCTGGCCAGGGATCAAACTCGTTCTGCTGTGTCGCGGATACTTCACATTGCGGCACTCAACCCACTGCGCCACCAGGGAGGCCCAGTTTGCTCTTTTCTTAATGCATGAATTTTTTTTTTTATTTCTGTATGCATAGGCTGTATGATCCAGGTCGAGATCTTTACACCAAAGCCTGATTTCCTTACACATAGTAGGACAGGGCAGAAGGAAGTAAGGAACATGGATAGAGTTGGCCTCGCAGATTCTTTCTGAATTAAATAATCTTTGATGGGGCTTTGAGTTTTTGCTGCCCAACACTTATCCTCAGGAAAAGCCAAGTCAAGTGGAAACTAAAACAAATGGAACTTTGAGAACCTTTTATAAGAAAAAGGACACAAAAACCATTACAAATAAAATAGTAGATTCAAACACAGATTGCTTAGAAAGCGGATAAGTACCAAAAATATTTAAAATTCAAAAAACAACTTTGTCCTTTTAGTAATTAACTGCTTACTCCACTTTTAAGATTTTTTTTAAACATACATTTCTTACCAACTCTTCTTTGATTGCCTGTTAAAGTGATAATAATGTTGTCATGTTGTATTTAGCAGTATGTTTCCTCCAGCCTAGTTGTTTGGGGTTTGTTTCTTTGTCTTTGAAAGGTTCAATGCATAAAACTCACAACTCTTTACTGGACACACTTCTTTTGTGACACCCCTTCAGGTGTGCAACTGTAGACACAGAATTGTGATGACTTCTATTCCGCACAATTCTCATCTTAAAAGAAAAACCAGATGGTAGATTTATAAGTATAAATAATGCCTTATAAAGTATGGTCCTGACAGGCTCTCTCTGGACATCACTGAAATGGAATCCTCCATCTACAATTGTATACATATGATGATTAGACATATTTTCCACAGGCTGACTTTTAGCTCCAGATCTAGCCCCCCTTACTTCTCCTCCATTCTCCGCAGACCCTAGTGTGTGAGCCTGTACTTAAGGCTCCCAGGCTCTTCTGTCGGCAGCTCCCTGTCATGACAGCAGGTGAGCTGCAAAGTGGATTCGCTTTCCTTGAGTCATCCCTCCTTAGGAAGTGTTAAAAATAGCTTAACTGCACGCAGCAGGGACAGCACATAAATATATCCCACAAGCCCATACTAATGTTGTCCCACATTAAGGTCCTCTTAGCTAGGTGTACACGTGCTCAGGGACCAACTTTAATGCTACTGGACGACCCAGGGGAAATGATGGAAGGAAAATCAGAATAGAAATAGCCTTTTTAACCAGTTGTGGTTAAAATGTTTGAATTTTGCAGATTTTACCAGGACAGGTGGCAATGAGAACACCTTGGACAGACTGATGCAGATGAAAAACTCCGACTCCATTAGCCTCCCTGTGAACTCCCTTCCCAACTGATCCCACCTGTGGGAGAGGAATCAGGTCAGGTTAGCCAGTGAGTGAACTCTTGAGGAGCCTCTCTAGCCCCACAATATTCTATTTTCCTCTTTATGGAATGATCTCAGTAAACTCCAGGGGAAAACCCAACTATAGTACCAAATGTTGGTGAGTTCAAATATGAAGGATTACTCAGAATCCTGCTTAAGATATTTTGGTTTTCTAGTTCCTTCTCGGTATTAAACGAACTCCACCCTCAGTTATAATTCTCAAGGCCTTCTTGTAAGGCAGGTGGGTGGCAGGGACCATTCTTTATGGAGTTGAAGCTCTGGTTCAAACAGGACCAAAGTCTGGAAAATGAAATATAATTAGAAAGCTACAAGGAAAACAAAAAGAAATCAAACATTGACATCTTCACTTTATATTTTCAGCTGCCCGTAAGTATCATGGTGTTTTATGCTGTTTTACATAACTGGAGAATACAACTTAATAGCAGTATTTTCACAAGATAGGTGACAGCTACTTTTTTAAAAAGTCAAGTTTATAAAGCAAATAGCATTTCTCCCTTCTTAATATTTTTTCTTATCTTCTCTAAGGGGACAGCGTAAAATAGCTTGAAGATGAAAGAGCATGATTTTCTATTTAAGAACAGTCCGCTACTTCTGTTGGCGAGGAGATCATTGATGTACATCTGAAGATAAATAGTTAATAAAGGTGTTTGGATTGCAACATCTGTTGCCATTCTTGGAAGCTAGGACTTAATTGCAGACTGGAGCATCAAATCTTCAGAGGGTTTGTAAGACAGAGATTGATTGGGGTCACCAGGTTACCCAGAAGTAAAATCCCAATCCTTATCTTTAAAATGCAGTGTCCAATTGATTCTCTCTGGATCATTACACACAGCACATGGAGGTAAAGCCAGGAAAGGAGTGGTCAAATATTTTCCTTTTCAAGATACTTTCAAAATAAAGCAGAGTGATGCTTTGATTTTGATGAAGAGTCCAGAAGCAGAGAGTCAACTAAAGCTTAGAGATAGAAGCTGCAATATTATGTCTATAAATACACCTCTGCATTTACATCCAATGGAGAGGAGCACCACAGAGAGGACACTGTCTTCTCTCTAACTCAGAGTCCTGACCACAAATACCAAATCTCTCCAGCCAAGGCAGCAGGGTGAAACCTCAGCCAGTAAATCATAATGTCCCCTTCCATCATTAGTAACTCGTGAAGTCAGAAGAATAAGTTAAATGTTCTGATTAAGAGTGATCAGCATTGAAAGTCAAGAGCATTCTTTAAACGAGTCAAGAGAACTGGATTCTGCTCAGGTTGTACCACTAAGTCACCATGTGACTTTGATGGAGTCACTTTTCTTCCTGGACTGCCGGGACGCCATCTTTAACATGATGAAGTGGACTAATTCATTTTCAGTAGTCTCAGAATGTGGACTTGAAGTCAGCTATCATTATTTTGGTTGACACCCATAGTCTGGTCTTACTCTATACCTTTCATGGGTTTTTGATCCCAGACTTTGAGAGCCCATCACCAAAGACAGAGACCAACAACAGTGGAGCTAAGCTCTGTCAGAGGTCCTGTGGATCGAGGGCCAGAGGATGTAGTTCTCCATCCCTGAGCCTGGCCTTGGTGGTCAGCATTTCCTGAAGGAAACTAATGAACACATCTCTAGAACCTCTTACAGATTTCAGAAAAGCCTAGGGAGATGGTGGCATCAAGAGGAGACAAGATGCTACTTAACCCATGAGAACTTTAGGAAGTAGAATTTTGACTTTCTGGAGAACTTCAATTTCACTAGATTCCCCCTTCCCACAGACACAGGAACGGAAGTCCATTTGGAGGGTAGCTGCTGGGACCTGAATATCAGGAAACTTAGTAAAAACATTTGATTCTAGTGAAAGGAGGCAACAACACCCTGAACGATCTCTCAGAAGAAGGGTGTAAGCAAATACTAGTGTGTATTCAGCGACATGTTTTATATACCCAGAAGAGACACTGTGGTAGGGGGTGAAGGGGCTTTGGGGGTAGGGGTCTACTTTTTGCCACATGAAAGGTTAGCATTTATGAGCCGGAATTCCAAAATTCCAAAGGGCAAAAGTACTAAAAAAGGCCTTTCCTGAAGAACCCTGCCAGTTTCAAGATACCAGGAATACATTCTTTTATTAGAACTAAAATATTTTACTCATTTCTATTTCACAATAATCAGATCAGTTTCTTGCTGTGCATTCTTGGAAGCAGATAACAAAATGCACTATTTTATATAAAAAGGGAAAAACATTAAGCTATTCTGAATAAACTTTACTGATATATTTGTGAAAGAATTGTATTCAGAGGACTATTCCACTTTTTAAAAATTATTGATTTTTCTAATTGGAAAATGTGCATTTGGACTTGTAAACATAATTTTATCATTTGTTCAATGCTTATTCCAGTCTTAAATAATTTGGAAATAGAAGAAACATAAAATCTATTCATAGGGCAGCTATTCGTTCCTTTAAACACACACATACACACCTATTCAGATTCCTCCATAACTAATCAAATTTCTCTGGTCTTCTCTGATCACCTCATGAGTCTGCTGCCTTAATTAGCTCCTAAACATTTCAGAGATTTAGAAGGCTAAAGATGGCTTGTTTCCATTTAAAGTCTAGGATGCTTTCTGTTTCCTGGTAATCCTGTCATATATTTATGCTGAATTGCATTGTATCCCAAGAAATAAGAGTCTCCTACTCAGGAGTCAGCTTGACTTTAACTCTTTTCCTTTCTTCCCAGTCAGGATGCTTCAGACTGGCCCAGAACGAAGTTCAGCACATTGTGCCAGGCAGCCAGAGAATGGACGCCTTAGTGCTTGCGCTAATCCGCCTCTTTACTAAATAAGCAAGTCAAGCTTTGCGGGTACGAATGGGACAAAAATTATATAATTTGAGTTAATTGGTTTGGGGCTACCCAAAGCCCCAGCTGTCTTGAAGGGAATTGTTTGGTCTTCAAGACCCAATTAGTGACATTCAGCCGATGTAAAATAGACTTTATTCTTGTTTTCAAGTCATTGTCAAGAGACCCAGCCTCCATACCATTCCAGAAAGTATCCTTTAATCACTCCTCGCCAACACATCCTGAAAATATGTCTGGAAATATGTGTACCTAAATGCAAGGGGGAATATAAAGGTATGCTGGGGAACTGGTTTACTTTACAAGTTCAAGAATGCAATGTGTGGTGATAATACAGTAACTCTTTTCAACAGTCTTTCAGGTCCTATAAAATGTGTGTTAACTAATCAAATTGTTCTAACAGCAATAAAGACACAGAAACCAAAAATGAGGAGTCAAGGACAGACTGGGGACACCTGGTGGGGAGGGGAGGGGGAGGGTTGAGGGAAGATGGG
>JAGFMF010011696.1:5161294-5230939 GCA_019455555.1 Galemys pyrenaicus
GGTGCACTGGTGAGATGGTGATGGGGAATACATGGGGATTACAATTGATGGCAAGTATATGTAAATTTTAAAATATTTTATATTAATAAAAAAAATAAAGTTAAGATGAAAGCTGCAAAAAAGAAAAAAAAATTAATCAAATTGTTCAAACAAAGGGTCCAACCTCTATCTTTTCACCCTAAATATGGATTAGTTGAACAGGTTTGAGAAGTTTGAGAAGCTCATGCTTGACCTTCCTAGATCTGAGACAAAACTGCATGGGACTCCGTGAGATGATCACTGCGGAGAGGGCGGCCACGGGGGCACTGGCTTGAGCTCCCAAGTATTCAGACAGAGCAAGAACTGTTGCATGTTTCGACTGAGCTGAAGAGTGCTGCTTCTTAGTCCAGCAACCTACACAAACGATTCTAAAATTGGTTCTTGTGGAGGACAACAAAAGTCATTCTTTCTGGGATGTCCGTGCAACCCAGAAAGAAATTAGAAACAGTACTAGTAAAATATAGATGTAGCGCTTGGTTCACAGAGTTGCTGTTTGACATAGCAGTGGCTCCGGGCAGTTACTTCCTGTGAGAGCACAGCACTGGAAGGGACAAAATTGAGACCAGGTCCTGATCCTCAAAAAATGTGCCATTGTGCAGGGTGAGAGCGAACGAAGGAATTACAGAAACGATCATGAAAGTTGAGACAAGCAAAGGAAAGGTACAGATGCATGAGGAGAAAGGGAGCTCATCTAGACAGAGATTTTACAACAGAGTGGCATTTAAGACAGGTCTTGAAAGCTCAGGAAAGGTCTTAAAAGCTGTGACGCCCATAGATGGAGGAACCACTTGCAGCTTTCAAGATACCTCTTGAACTTCTTTTACCAGAGATGATCCCAAACAGGAACAACATGAAGAAAGGAATGAAGACAGGAAGATTTGAGGGGAAAGTCTAGAAAATTCTGAACAGTGCAATTGAAATGCAGCCAAGAGCACTTGCAGGGAACAAATGGAGCCTGAGTCTGCAGAGCCAGGTCAGGTCAGAGTCAAGCCTCAGTTATTAAGGTGAGGCGCTGGCAATTGATTTACAAAGCGATGGAGGCCATCTGAGGACCCGAGATAAGATATGGCAGCCTAGGACAATGCTCTCACCCAGGAGGCCCTGAGATCAGTGGGTTGTGTAGGAAGAGGCAAGGAGAACCTAAGTCCCAGCCTCACAAACAAACCTAGAGAGCACAGAGTGAACCAAGAAGACCTAAGTACCCTCTGGGAAGCCAAGGCAAGCTGTCTCATACAACCAACCACAGAACTGATCCTGAGCTAAAGAAAACACTGTCCTGAAAGGTGGCTTTTATTTATTCAAAATATGATTGAGTATCTACTATGTGCTCAATCTGTCATGACATTCTGGATATAGCAGACAGATAGATCTACCTTACGGAGAAAATAACTCTCCCACAAACTTCCATATGTTCAGTCCTGTCTCATAGGTACCTAGCTGCTGCATAAATTATTAGAGACCAGGACCAACACACATGCAAGAAAGGAGGCTCCCTGGAAGATGAGGAGCAGACAATGGAGGGCCTGCACACAGCCCAGCCAGGGATTTCAGCTCATAGGAGCAACATCAGGTAGATAGGTGTACCCCAAAAGCCAGGGTAGAAGAAAGTGAAGTCAAATACCTTACAGGAACCTATATGAAGAAATAAGAAAGGTAACTCAGCAGAAAGCAGCATAGAGAGGAAGGACAGCAATTGGCTTTTTTTTTTTATATAGGACACTCCAGCTGCAGTCTCTTTGCCAGGAACTGGTGATGGTCAGAGGGAGATGGAGGCATCAGACCAGCCAACAGGGTGCCCTCAGACATGGGCAATCACCTCATTGCCCTCTCTTGTCCTGAAACTGCTTGCCAGGTGTAGCGGCATGATGATGGTGGCACTGGAGGCAGGTTCGGGATGGTTCTGGGCAGACGGGTCAGGGAAGGAGAGTCTTGGAGCCCTCGGTGGCTTTTCATGCTTTATTTAGTAGAGGTGGCCAGGTACATGGCAGGCAGGGGTGCCGGGGGGCCGGGAGGCTGGCAGGCCTCCCAGCCCCCAGCACATCTCACCCTCTCGGCTGCTTCTTCTCTCTCCGCTGCTCTCATCAGTTCTGTCTGTTGGTGCTCGCACTTCTCACAGTCCTCGCAGTTCTGTCTGTTGGGCCTCATGACGCCACCCATTTATGCCCGTGTCCAACACAGGTGCGCCCACCTGCGCATGCCCACCCTGGAGTGCTCACAGCACCTCAGGTGTCCATCATCAGTGGTGGGAGGGTGGGAATACCTGATCAACCTTTATACCCTACACCAGGCAAGAGGCTAGTTCCAGTTGTCAGCCCTGGGGAGGTTGCCTACAAGGAAATGATGGAATGAGTTCCCAGACCCCAGGAGAAGTCAGTTCTACAGGTAAACGAATGAACTGGAATCCTTAGCTACACATCCTACTATACAACAGTCTCTGCATAGAGTCCTCTCGGGCTCAGCCAGGCTTGACCTGGAACAGAGAGACAAAGCACAGCCAATCCTAATAGGGGCCACTGTAGGCCGGGTGCTGGTGTGAGCATGCCACATGTGTTCTTTTGTCTTCCTTATAGCCATCTGAAGAGGCAGCTATCACGATTCTGAGTCAACAGCCTATGTATTGAGTAACCCATTCAAGGTCGGCGCCAGTAAATGGAAAAGCCAGGATTCCAACCCAGGATCTCCTGGCTTCGAGTTACGCTGCTTGGGTCTCCAGTTCATTGCACCCTGATTCTTTTACACTGCCCACTCCTGCCGCCATTGTCATGCAGTCCGCACTGGAGAGTGCAACTGGAAGTCCTTTGGGCGAGTGACCACCGCAGTCACACCAGCACCTCACCTTAGAAGCACTTTGCTGCGGTTCAAGGTGCTCTGTCTGCACTTCAGTCACCTGATACTTCTTAGAGCCCTGAGAGAGGAGGGGGTGGGGTTCATCCTCTCCATTTTCCAGAAAAGGACACATAACACATGCATGTAGTTAAGGGCGTGCTGAGGCCACAGCTGGCTCAGAAGACACATGCTCCACTCATCATATTCTCACTCCCACGGGGGGGGGGTCTTTCCAAGGAAAGAGGAACCAGGCTTCTCTCTCTCACTGGCACATATATGTGGGCACGGCTGGTGCCTAGCAGAGTACCTCACACGTAGTAGGTCTGGACCAAGGCAGCCTGAATGGGGTGTCAGGTACTCAGGAAGATTTTGTGGGACCAGCTCTCCTCCCATGAATCTGCTGTCAAGTCTGACCCTAACTTCACGGAGCAGGCTCTAGGAATATGACATGGAAGGGAACGTAGAAAAGCAGTCCATAATGATCGTAAAACCTAACAACCCCTTCAGGGTGCCATGGCCCAGATTTTCTTCTGGGTGCATCCTGTGTATTTAGTGCATTTAGACCCGAACCTTGTCCCCATTTTATAGACCAGGAAGCAAGGAGGAAAGGAAGTTCCCTAGTTTGCCCAAGGCCATGCAATCAGTGTTTCGCACAGCCAGATTCCAGTTCCAGAATCCTCTCACACTCACACTACCCTTAACCACACCACATTTACCCTCAGACAGCGGCTTCTTACCTGAAGAAACCACTTTCTTCTGAGTATTCCTTTCGAGGCCCCCTCGCCGCTGGTGTCCGTCTCCCCCTGAGAAGTGAAGGGCTTGCGCTCCATGCTCAGTGGTGTCTGCGTCTCCAGTGCATGTGAGCCTTTGGAAGACGGCTGCTAGGATAACCGCTGCCCTGGCCCCTATTTTCATGTATGCCTTTTCAGTATTGCATTGAGAAACAGTTTCAGTATTTTAAAACACTCCAAATAACAAGCAGGAAGCCCACCTATGACTCCTTTCATTCCTAAGAAAGAGGTGGCACATCCCTAAGTACAACCTGCTGAGGTTAATCCTTCATAAGAACTAGGAGTGGGGGCAGGGCTGCCTCTGTGGGGTCCTAACCGAGGCTCTTGTGGGAGCAGCCCCTTGAAGCCGTCTCATTAACTCCTCACAGGTGCACTGGCTCTGCAGTAATTGAACCCGGGCCAGCCAGGCCCATAGGGACCCACAGCTGGAGCCCTCAGCTCAGGCTCCTCTTTTCTTTCACTTCTCCCCTCACCTCCCTCTTTATTTATCTGTTTACCAGGTTAGCCGATTGGGAAGACCAAACTTTAAGCAGTCTTTGTTGTTTCTGCTCCTACATCCCTTTTAAGTCAAAGAGGTGGAATTCAAAAGCTAAGCCATGAGGCATCATCCATCTTCTGGAAAGTTCAACAAGGACAGCAGGTAGAGATGGCAGGTAGCACTCGTTTGTCAGTACACACTCAAGGAATAAGAGCACATTTGACTGACAGGGCAGCACCAAGCCTCACAGCCTGCAAGGTTTCACCTGGGGGAAAGAAAGCCCTCGGCAAAGCAGGGCCAGTCAGGCCTCCCGGCTCCTAAGTCATTTTACTTGTTTGTTTTCAAAATTCTCTTTAAGCATCGGTTTACAATACTGTTATGTCACCTCACCATCCCCACCATGAAAGCCCCAAGAATCCTCTGCCACAATCAATTGTGTCCCCTGCCTCCTTTGTTCCCCTCACCCCCTTGTCTTCCCTTGTGGTAGACTCAGATCTGCACTCAGTTTTCAAGGGCTTGATATGTTTTTATCTGTTCCTTTGATTTCTCTATGTTCCACATGAGTGGAATTATACGGTATTTGTCTTTCTCCTCTGACTTACTTCACTTAGCATAATCCTCCCCAGCTCCATCCATGTTGTTGCAAATGGTGGAATTTTGTCTTTTTTTTTCCCTTATTGCTGACTAGTATTTCATCGTGAATATATACACATCTTCTTTAACCACTCATCTGTCTTTGTACACTACGCCATCCTCTATGGAGGATAGAGGATGGGGGGTTCTCAAAACATTAAAAATAGAGCTACAATCTATCTGACCAAATAATTCCACTCCTTAAGAATGCAGAAACATGAATTTGAGTGCATAGGGGTATTAGCAATCCCACGTTTATTGCAAACAAAGGAGGCCATTTCTATTAGGGCTGTCACACACAGCACCATTTGGTTGTAACCCAAGGCTGTGGAGCAAACGCTGGAAATGACACAGAATCCTTCAGGCAAAAGAAAACACTGATCCAAGCACATCTTTTCAGCAAAATTTATTGGTTCTGTGTCAAATGTTATTTGAAGTCTTGGGATAAAAAAAGTGTATACAAAAGGCTCTGCCCTTATGGAATTTAATGTGTCAGTAGATGAGTTCATTAGTAGATGAGACAATAAATAAGCATATCCTGTTAGAGAGTAATCGTTACCATGGAGGAAAATAAAACAAAGTGAAAGAGAGAGAGGGGAAAGAAGACCAGGGGTAACGTTGTAGATCGCATAGGGGTGTGATAGTAAAGTGAAATAAAGATGTGGGTCCCGGGGGCCTATGGACAGATGGTTCCAGGTGGAGAGACCAGTGCAATAAGGATGGAAGCAGATGTGTGCAGAGATCAGCAAGGAGGCTGCTGGGACTGGTAGGACACATAAGGGGCAAGTTAGGAGATGGCAACCTCAAGCTTCCTGATTTTGGAAAAGATAGGAATAAAGAATACGACATTATCACCCTGAAAGGCTGCTGGGAGGAGCTATTGTCAGTAAAACCTTTGAATTCCAAATAAAGTGCATTTTGTTTTATAAAGAAGCAAATTAGTATTCTTTCAACTGTGTATTTTGTGATCTGCTCTTCATGAGCTCCCAGAAAACCTTCTGCACCCAAACCAAATCAGCCCTCATCTCCAAAGACCATTTGATTTGTGTTAAGTGAGAGAATTTTTACAGGGGTGTGCTGGTGAAGGTTTAGTGACTGCATGTCTGGAGAAAAAAGATGATGATGATGGTGTCAGAAAGATGATATAGATAATAGATAGATAGATGTTTATGTTTTTTATATAATAAATGTGTAACACAATTTAAAAATAAAAGTAAAAAACTTTAGCCAGCCAATTGCGTCCATAACATCATTTCATAGCCAATCTATATTACTGGTTGACAAATGAGCAGAAGCTTGGCATGAATGTTATTTGACACTTTCATTTAAGGCAAAAGTGAAAAATAAAGATAGGTAAGAACTTTATTCTTTCATCAGAGTTGTAGAGACTTCTTAGCTAAATCAAATAACATGGTTTTTGAATACTGGGAAAACACTTCCTCAACTTTTTGTGCTATTTATAATGTAGTAACACTTTAAATTGAGTTATTAATAATTCTCCATCATTTTCTTACAACAGAAATCATCCCCTGATTTATACTATTTGCCCATTTCCGTGGTGTAAATGCTCATGGTTCATTTCAGACTACTACATGACATCACTGAATGCTCGGTTGGGCAGAGAAGGACAGAAGTGCACCTGGATACAGGAGCTCCTTCTATCAAGCAGGGTTAGCGGATGTTAACTACGTCCAGAACTTAGCTGTGATAAAATGCAGTAAATTTATAGTTAGCAAAACTTTGAATATTTCTTTTTATATACATCCCTTTTTTAAATTTTAAGTTCATAGTCTATTTTTTAACTGAGTTTTCATAGTTGCTATATTTGACAAATGGCGGAAAACTTCTTAACAATGTAACACCTGACTCCTGGGAGCACAGCACACCCCTGGGTCTGGCCCGGCCTTTTACTGCCTCCTGTGTTCTGGCAGAGTGATGCTACTCCTGCTGTGAACTGTAATTACTGGTGAGCTTCTAGAAGACAACCCGTCATCTCAGACCTCTCTCTCAGGCTGCCTCGCAGTGAGATAGATGGCATGACCGGTCCCTCTGGCCTCAGGAAAGAAGCCCTCGGCTGCATCAGCAGCACACACCAGCTGGCCCCTCTGCACTCTCAGCAAAGCCTGATTCCAAAAATCACGGAAAGGAACCCTGAATGACCCGAAACTTTTAGAAGGTAGACAATTCATGTTGAGGCTTGTAGAGTAAATGAAGATTGCTCAGGCTTTCGCGCTGTTGGCCTCTGTGGCTATCACCTGCGGCCTTGAATGCAGGCCGCACTGGGGAGCGTAGGCCTGGGGTTCGCATTCCCTTAGGTGGACACCTGGAGTGTGGTGTGGGTGTGTGAAAGTGGGCGCACCTGAGCAAGAGGCTGAGGCTATAAGGTCAGAGTCACACAGATGGGGTTCCACAGCAGAAAGCAGTAGAGAACTACGAAGGACAGCAAGAGCTACTCAGGGAGAGAAATGCCAGAGAGCCTAGCGAGGGTAAAGATTAGCGGGGGCCCAGGAGAACCCCTGGCTTCCCTGCGCTTGGTCACCTCACTACAAATGGTGTCAAAAGACCATTAAAAGCCTGAAACGCTACTGGCATCTCCAGGACTCTCCTTGATCCATCTCCCAAATCGAAAGAGAACCTGCCCCCTCCTTCCCCTCCCCATGCCTTGCTAGCATCCCAGGGCTTCATTTGCTTCATTCCCAAGGGCAGACTCCATGCTCTGAGCTCACATTCCATTGGCTCTAGGTCACTCCCAGCTGCCTGGACTTGGGCTTGGCACTTCTCCGGATGTGCACAGAAGGAGGAACTGAGGTTTCCTGTTGATGCAAGTCAATAACAGCAACAATGATCAGTCCAGCGTTCGTGTCCAGATGAGCACGAGGCAACAGTGCAATGAGTCCAGGATCGTCAGCTCTTCAGGAAGAGAGCCTGGCTCCATCATCGCCAGACGTGTGACCTTGGACAAGTTACTAACTTCTCCAGCCTCAGCTTCCTCATTGCAACGTAAGAAGAATGAACACACCATTTTCTTAAGGTTATTGTGAGGATAAAATCAGTTTGATATACATAGCATACTTAGAACAATGCTTGGAGTAAAATAATATTCAATAAATGGTAGTTATTTATAGTAATAACGGTTACAAGAGGAAACATTTCTATTGGACTCTTCTACTGGGAGAGATGAGAAGGAGGTGTGGAGGGTTGGGGCAGAGAAGAGAGCAGAGCAGAAGAGAAGCAGCACTCACTGGGAGATGGACGAGAGAAAGAGTGTGGGATACGGTTTTCAGACCCAGTTCTATCAGGACTGAACTCTGTGACCAGGTGCAAAATCATTTCCCATATCTGGACTTCAGTTTCTTTGTAAAATGAGATCATCTGATGAGATCAGTTTCCTAGATTGGGGTAAACATCAGAATCTTCTTGGATTTTTTTTTTTTTTAATCTAGTGTCTTGGCTCCCACTTCCGGTTAACTGAATTAGGCTCTACATTTGTGGAACCCAGGAAGTGATTTGTTTTTTGAATGTTCTAGATAAGTCTTATGCATGCAGTCAGTGTTTTAGAAACCATTGACTTCACTCAACAGCACCAACCTCAAAGTCTTTGCATTTACTGTCCCCTCTGCCAGGCTGGCTCCTCCCCTAAATATTTCTTTGGCTCATGCTCTCATTCAAGTCACTACATAAACATTACTTCTCAGAGAAAAACTTTCTAATCGTTCTATGTAATTATTGCTCCCTTCCACCATCCAGCCTCTTAGTGTGATTTTACTTGCCCCATTGCACATCTCACTTGGTGACATGATTGTAAACGCCATGAGGACAGGGATGAAGTTTTGTTCACTGCTACACCCTAACACTCTGGAATGTGGCTGATACTTAACTGGCATACAACAAATCAGTTTTGAATTAGCAAATGAGTAACTGAATAAATGAAAGGATTGAATCAATGAATATGCATCAGCTCGACTTCTGCTGGCAAGTCAGAATAGCTAACAAAGAGCAGGAAGGAGGTGAAAGCAGTTTGCTCAGCAACTGGAAAACACTAAAACTAAAAGTCCTCACCATAATCACCCTTCAAAAGTTCCTCAAGTTCCCCATGATTATGGAACATGCTTCTCGCTACCCAAGGCAATTCTCCCACGGAGAGGTTTTTAAATTTAGCTGAACTCCTCAACACTGTTTCTGGGTTTCATTGCCCTCACTTTTTCCAGGTGCTTACTTTTAGAGAGAAGGAGAGCAGATTTTTCAGTCATTGCTTTGTCGAGGGTTGGGGAAGCATTCGCAATCTCCATTATAGAACAATATACACCGACAGACATGATGTCATTTGATTTTAAAAATGTGTTTGAGCTGCAAAATGTTTCCAAAAGTATTTTAGGAGGTTTTATAAATGACTAATAAAATTTATTTATATGGGTTATTATCTAAAATATATAGTAATATATGAAAATTTTTTAAGCTAAGACTTTATGGGCTAGCATTCTACTTCCAGACTTCTGCTGCTTTAAAAAATTAAATATGCTGATCTGAGTCCTCTAGCTTTAAAGGGAAAATTCCCTTTTCCTATAACATCTTGTTTCCATATTTAGTATGTGTAACGCAGACACATAATTTTTTGGAGAGGTTTAAATTATCTATTTTATTGCTGATTCTACCAAAAAATGTTCAGCTTCAATATTCCTATCAGCAGCCTTGATTTTGACTGGTTTGCCAAAACCTAAAAGTTCACTTTCCTTCCAAATAGTACTTCTCTAAAACTTTGGTGAGAGAGATGAAAGGTCAGATAATCCATGAACTTAAAGCGCATATGTTTCCAATATTAATGATTATTTAGTGAAGAAGTTCCCACTAATTATTTAAACCTGGGAAGTACGGAGTTAATAAAAATTGTCGACAGAACGTATCAGTCTTTAGTATATTAATGTGTTTGTCACTCTCCAGAAAAATATTCAGACATAATATTTTTTCCAAAAGATTTGATCAGAGAACCCTTTAAACAGATTCCCATTTTACTTCTTGCGAAGCTAGCATTCCTCAGAACACAATTTGGTACAGTGCTCATCTAGAAAGGACTGCTAAGGGACTGGCTTACATTTTTAGACACTGTGATAAGCTTGTTGAGGAAGTTGGAAGACAAGTGTGGTGACAATTTCCCAGTGGTTTTTCTAAACTCATGTGGATATAATGTTGGCCTTTTTGCCATTTGTTAAGCCTGCGAGACATGAAGGAAATGGCATAGGCATCTTCTTGGTGAGGAGGGTGGTTTGACACATGTGCGTATGGGTGAAATGCCAGTTTTGACCATGATGAAGCAAGCTGGTATTAAATGTGCTTTCCCACCTTCATCAGCGATGAAATAGGACAAAACAGATGGAGCGACTCTTTCCAGGTGTTGAGCAACAGAGAGCTCAGAGAAGGGAGACCCATGAAGAGACAACCACATCCCTGGCCTTCTGCCTGGAAGTTGCCAGGTCGTAGTGCCAGAAGGTGACGCAAGCCCAGTATGCAGTGGTGGAGCAGGGCCCAGAGTTCAGGACACTGAAGCAGCTGAAATGACCAGAGGAGCATAGCTGTGCAAGAAAGGGGCCAGTTTATCATAGAGGAGCCCCTCTGGCTTCCTGGCAGAGAGCAGGATAAACAAATGCATGGGGCAAAACTTCCGTGGGCCTATCAGAGAGCGCATTTGAGAGGGCTGAAATCTGAGTAAAGACACCAGCCATGCCCAGTGTTGAAAGACTGGAGTGACTACCAGACAATGAAGAGACGCCTCGTGCATTCGTGCGAGCTATCAGAAATTCCACAGCTTTAGAGAAAGGAGGAGTATGCCCAGAGAACAAAGCTGAACTAGACCCACCCCAACAAATCCTGGCAAAGCCTCCACAAGGTTGCAGTGAACTAGATATATATGATATATAGCATAATAAATGTATGTATGAAATATATAAATATAGGAAATACATGTATAAAATATATTTAATATATAAGGTAAATATACAAAATATATATATATACTTATACACATATAAATTCTAATATATTTTTTTAACTTGATAGGATATTTGTATGTACTTGTGCATAATTTATATTTGTTCTGATAGAAGTAGATTTATTTTAAAGGGTTGATTCCATTCATGCAACTGTGGGACTTGGCAAGTCTGAAAAGTTTATGACAAACTACCAGACTGGAAACAGGCAAGAACTGATGCTGTAGCCTTGAGATACAATTGCTTCTCTAGGAAACCTGTTTTAAGATCTTCAACTGATTGAATGAGCTGAGCCCACTCATATTATCAAGGGTAATCTCCTTTGTTTAAAGGAGTATTACAATTTACTGATCATAGATGCTAACCTCATTCACAAAATTCTTCAAAATTCTGACCTAGGTTAGTGTTCTTTGATTGTATAACTGAGTACTATGACCTGGCCCAAGTTGATACTGAAAACTAACCATCACATCATCACAATACTGACAAAAATAAGATGAAGTAAAATTTTTCAAAAGACCACAGACCAATACCCTTCATAAGCCAGAAACAGAAATGCCTAACATAGTATTAAATCAAATCCAGCATAACAGCATGATTTTTTCTAAAGCTGTGGAATTTCTGATACCTCACATGAATGCATGGGGCAACTCTTCACTTACTTAGCATATATGGCTAAGTAAGGTCTATTCCAGGAATACAAGGTTAATTTAATAGTCAAAAGCAACTAGTTTAATTTACCACATAAATAGAATCATAGAAAAATACCATATGATCATTTCAAAAATAAAAAGGCATATGACAAAATTAAATGCCCATTTATGACTTTTTAAATTTCTCAGCAAACTAGGATTAAAATATCTGCTAAAGGACAAGAATCTGAAATCTACAGTTAAAATCACATTTAAAAGTGAATTATTAAATATTTTCTCTCTAAGATCAGGAACAAGGCGATGATGTTAACTCTTACCACTTCTATTTAGCACTATGCTAGAAATCCTGGTGGAATTAAAAGTTTAAAGATTGGAAGGTAAGAAGTAAAACTTTTTTATAGATGTCATGAATATGTATATAGAATACCTTAAGAGATCTATAAAGCCACTACTAATACTGACTAGGGAATTTAGCTACAGAACAAAGCACAAGCTCAAATATGCAAGTATCTGCTCTATTTTTATTCTATTTATCAATTAGAAAATTAAAATTTTAAAACACCATCTGTAATGATATTAAAATACATGAAACACTTAAGAATGACTGGCTAAATATGTGTAAGAACTTTATATTAAAAGTTACATGATATTACTAAAAACAAAGCAAAAAATCTGAAAGAATCATGCTCATTAATTAAAAGGCTTAGTATTTGTTAAGTTGTCCATTCTTCCTCTTCCCAAGTTGATTCAACATAGTTCAACTCAAATCCATCAATTTCTTATGAAGCTATAGATCGACCTAACCTATGATTCAGCAATTCCTCTCCTAGGTACTGGCCCAAAAGAAATAAAAATATGTTCATACAAAGATTTATACAAGAATATTTGTTATAGCTTCATTCATAAGAGCCCCAAATTGGACAGAACCCCAGTGCTCCTTAACACAAGAATGGGCACATTATGGTATGAGGCAAGTGAGTTGATATATACAATCAAACACTCACAGATGTTTCTCAAAAGTACTATTTTGAGTGAAAGCTGTCAGACAAGTATGATACCATATGATATCATTTATATGGAATTCAAGAAGAGGCAAAAGAAATCTATAGGAAAAAAATCAAAATAGCGATTGCCTGGGGAGTGGATATTGGCGGGATAGAGGCACAAGACTTCTGAAGTGATGACAATACAGTCTGTCTTGATTGTTTTCGGATGAAGAGGATGTGATATATCCAAGTCTACACTTAAAATCTGTGTCTCTCACTCCTTGTGCATTTAACTCAAATGAAGAAGGTCAAGTGAGGGAGGGAAGAATAACGTGCTAGAGAGAAACAGTGTATAATTAGATTACCTTTTCCTTGCAAGCACACATACAACATGTATGTACCTACAACATGTATGTACCGGGCACATTACGTTCATTGTGACCTGGGTGGTTATTGTTCAGAGCACCATACACGTTGGCTCTATTTCAGTGGATACCTTCACGCCTCATACTCTCCATTCATTTTTTTTTTTCCCTCTCTTGAGCTTTATTACCAAAATTCTCACACATGTTTAAAAAGGGAGGGAACAGAAACACTAATCTGAATTTCACACTTAAGAGAATCCAAGCAACATTGTCCGTTGTTGACATTTTCAGATTCCATTTCCTGCCACGATTCACTTCAGGAAAGGAAACTGGAAAGGAAATGACCCTCAACTCCTCCCAGCCTCCCAAGTCTGGTCATTTGAGCTTAATGTAGAACTTGATTTATAGCAGAAAACTAAATTTTCCGATAATTAAAAAAATATTTTCGTATAAGATAGCTCTTTAATTGACTTGACACCCTCCTCCCATTGAGACCAACCAAGTGATATTTTCAACAATAGCATCTTGCTTCATTACTGAAGTGTGCTGGTCACATTAAAATGTAACCTCATGGAAATGGATTTCCCCCTTTTCACATCTCTGTCCTTGGTTTCCATGGAAGAAGGCTAATTACCTTTTTAATAGCCCTAATTGATGGGCTTACAGATCATATCTTTCAGACCCCACTTGTGTGTGGTGAGTGTGGGGGTGGGGCAGCTCTCCTTTCCTCTTGACCCCTCAGCTCAGGCCCTTCCTCATTGGAAGGAAGTTTGCTGGCTCCTGAAAGGACTCTGCCTTGTGTTTCTCTGTTTGCAGGACTACCTGCAGTCCATTGTGGGCTGACCAGGAAGCCTCGCTTTGTCTTGGCCAATTGACACAGCTGCACACTCGGTAAATAGACTCAGATGTTGAGCTTTTGTTTGAAGGATCTTTTCAGATTAATGCAGAGAGAATTAGTTTTTAAAACTTAAGCCGGAGCCGGGATGAGCAGAATGGAGCCGTGAGCCATTGAATTCACATCCACAAAATGAGACCAACTGTCTTACAAGGGTGTTTACCCCTATTCCTTTTGGAGGTAACATGGAGGGGAGAGGCTCCCCTCTGACCATTGTAAGGAGGAGATCTGACCAGCTTCACTCTCCAAAGGGAAGAGTCTGGCCCTTGTGAAATAGACTCAATTACTACAAAATATCTGTCTACAACTGATTTGGGTTTTCTTATTTCCAGACTCCATGGGCTTCTGATATACTGCATAAGAAGCTCCATGACCTATGGCAAAGATGGTTTTGATAGACCAGCAGACAGGGGAATGTTCTGGACTCAGTGTTGATTAGAACCTCAGATCCTCCTGTCTTCATCATTCATACCAGCCTGTCTAGCCCACAGTCATGTGCTCATTCTAAACCCTTCCTTTCTGAGACTCAGGCATCAGCCGTAGTTCCCAGCTAATGGCGGTCTCTAGGGTGACACGGGGCCTTGGCGTGTAACATTTCGTTTAGCAGAGCTTGGCAATGTAGCCACAACTTTTGTGATTAGGCTCTAGTACTTTATGCCTGTCTGAGAATTACTGACTCATTTTTCTTAAGTTATAAATTGACTGTAATTTCTCCTCTTTGCTAACATTTCCATATACTCAAGGAGACACTTTGATATTGTGGAATAAAACTCAAGTTTGATGCAGAGAGATTTGAATTCAAATCCTGCCTCTACCACTCACTAGCTGTGAAATCTTGGGCAATTCCTTGCTCTGAACACAAAACCTCTCACTGTGACAATAAAGACATACTTGGTTGTCTCATGGTGCATTGGGATTAAGTGAGTTGGCTCTTATGTGTGAAAAAGAAAACCGTATCTTCTAGAGAACTGTAGACTCCCCAACATGTTAACTCTTCATTTCCAAGTCTCTGCTCTCCAAAAAAACCTTTATGAAGTAAAAAAAAAAAATCTATAATCAAATGGAAATAGCACTTAGTGACACATTGTATATAAATGTTTCTTCATTATCCTGAGAATGTGCTAATACTGAAGAAAAGCTTCCCAGTCTAACTTTGTGACATCTCCTTTCCCTCCACCAACTCCAATATTTGAGGGACTGTCACCCAACCACTACCTGCCACGCTCCTACCACCACCACCCCACATACACATTCACTGACCGAGCTAACGGAAGAATGACTGACAAAGCAGAAGAGATGAATCAGAAAGACGCAGAGAGCCTTCCCAGAGGAAAATAGGCATCTGCATTGCAGAGCTGACAGTTTCATGAACTAATGGGTAGACAGGGTAGTGGTCTCGAGCATTTTTCCAAAGGAGATTGCCTCCTCCTTTCTCCAGGCTTTGAGATTTTTTTAAAAAATATATTTTATTTGTTTGCTTCTTTGTGTGTTTGTTTATGCATGCAAGCACTGGGGCATGGGCCAGAGGTGCAGGGGGCGAGAGAATCCACCAGACAGAGTGGGGAACAGAACAGGCAGATCCAGATGGACTGAAATGCACTGCTGAGGTGAGCAGTGGGCAGGGCAGGAGAGGTCCGCCTGTGCCATATGGGTCACCTCCCAGCTCCCGATCCAGAGTCAGGGATCGAACTCGTGCTGCAGTGGCTGTGGTTTGCTTCATAGTGTGTTGCCCAACCCACTGCGCCACCAGGGAGGGCCCCAGGCTTTGAGATTTAAAGGAATGCTTATCCCTCTTTGGCTTTCTAGAGACTAACAGTCTGGATCTCCTAGCATGCGCTCTCCATAAAGCACTTTGTGCTGAAGAGTCAGGCGTCTACCACCAGTTTACCAGCTGCTTATGGTTCCCAAAATACAAGAGGGTTGGACTGTATGACCTCAGGGCCCTTCCTGAGTCAAGCGTCTAACACTCATTCCCCTGCAGCTTCCTGAAAGGAAGGATGTGAGGGCAGAAAACCTGGGTTTTGAACCAGCTCCAACAGTCAGGAAAAACGGTGACAGGATGGGTTGCTTTGTGGAAACCTGGACCAGCCCCCGGGTTAGTCAGATTTCAAGTTTTGACCAGCAATGCCCTTTAGATGCTGAAATTAACACTGGGAAATGAGGCTGTACTTTAGGAGGTAACAAGAGAAATATAGCTGATTGAGTTTGAAATTCCAAAATATACTCCCAAACTATCCCTTAGTGTCATTATCTTTTGTGACTTCGGAAGAGAAAAAAGAAGTTCTCCCTTTGAGAAGTAGTAGAAGGAACACAGGAGGAAGAAATGCAACACATCTTGGAGAGCCTGGGGCTAATCACCAAACCTCTCTGAGCCTCAGTTTCCTGCTCTGTTAAATGGGGGTAGAACTCCCCCATGAACAGAAGGACACTGCAAAGAAAGAGGAAGTGGTTTGGCTATGCCAAACTACCCCCACCCCTTGCTCCCTTCACTACAGAGCAAAGGTCTATGTTCCTTGAAGGATCACAGCCGGTCAGATGGTGTTGTAGAGTGAGCCCTGGGAAAGCTACGACTGGAAGTGTCAGCACCAAGAACGCTGACATTAAACGCTCAGAGAGAAGTCAGGTGGAACGGAGTTGTATCTGAGGACACCCATTGCAGCAGAGTGAACTGAAGATGACCACATCTTGGTGCATGGAAAAGGACAAATAATTCTAATTATTTACTGGGAGCTGCAAAGGAAATTTGACAACAGCCCATGCCACCTAACTTGACTTTACCTTCAGGGCTAAGTGAAGCAATTGAGGAGCGTGGGCTGAGAGTCAGGAGACAGACCAGGTACTGATTCTGCCTCTCTCCACCTTGGGCCTCGATCTTTTCACATATGAGGAGAAGCAGTAGGAGCAGATGATTTCTAGGTCCTTCTATCTCTCACATGAAGAGCTGCTTTAGAAATCAGCTTGGCACTTTTTCTCATCCAGGGTCTTTGAAACTGATTTCAGAAAGAATTCTAAAATCAGGGTCTCTGAGGAGTTGCCTTTGGTTTGGAAACTTTGGCCTTAAAACTAAGTTTCTAAATCTCACTCAGTGGGCGCTGTCCCAGATTCCTGCTTGGCTCAATCGGTTGGAGGTAGACAAAGCTGGCTTTGGTGGGAGCCCATGGATTAGCAACTGGATAAGGCTACGTGTGTGTTTGTTCTGCCCAAGAGAAGGTCCCCAGAGGGACTAGAATTTGAGCTGAATCTTAAGCAATGAACGTTGTAGGCCAAGGCAACAACCTCCACAATTGATAGTGAGGTGTGTGTATATATATATATATATATCAGAATGTGCAGTTAATCTCCTGCTGTAACAAATAGTACCCAAAGTACACAGTGTTTAAGCCCCATAGACACTTGTTTCATGCTTGGATACAGGATGGGTGAGACACCCATGGTTGACATTGAAGAACTGGCTGAGGCTCTGTGGTCTTCAACATTTGACTTCAAAATTTGCCCTGATGGTCATCAACCCTCCAGGCATAGAAATGGGGTAAAGAGCACAGAGATGGCTCTTGTCATGCACACATCCCCCTAACCCCATACCCAGCTCCAAGGGGAGCTGGGAAATGGAGCCTAGACCAAGCCCAGGAAACATGCAGCAACATGGAGTAGGAAATTGTCAGCCATCTCCATTACAGTCTGATCTGCTCCTCAGATCCGGCTTCTTCTGAAGAGATCAAAAAGAAAGTAACCAGAGACCCAGGCAAGGTGAGGGGGAGAGAAAGGAAATTTCTGGCACCTGGAGCAGCACTCTGAGAGCAGACAGACACGCAGGTTGCTCAAGTCAATTTTATTTCTGGTAAGTCACTTTCCTTCTGATGGGACAAAGAGGCCCGAAACCCCACAGTGAAGGAGGCCTCCACCTCTCTCCCTGCTAACCCCTCCCCAAACCCCTCACCCCCATTGTTTATGGGGAGGAGAGAGAGGGCGTGTGACAAGATTGACTTTTCACAGGCAACCATCATGCCTCCCAGGGTGAAGTTTGGAAACCCCTGGGCTTTCCCTGGCACTGCCCTTGGCCCTGGGTTCCTCCTCCTGTCCTGTCTTCAGCCCCTCTTTCTGGGCCAGCTCCAGCAGCCAGGCTGTCATGTGGCCTGACACCTCGGCCCAGTGCCCGGCCTGTGGGCCATGCTGGGCTTGAGTTACTAGTAGGAGCAGCTTCAGGAGCCTGGCCCAGCCCTGTGACTTTGATGGGATTTCATCATTCTACCCGTGCAACTTGGCCGCCAGCCTGGGAGCCGGCCGTGCACAGCGGTGCCCCGGGCTATCCGCTTTCACCCGGGAGAGCCCTCCTCTAGAAGAGAGGAGACACTAAGTGGAGGTGCGGAGGTGAGATTTGGGGTTGTCTATCCAGCCTGAGAATGGATCCCATGCCAAAGCCATCTGCCTTCACCCAACTTTCCCAAGGAGCAGAGACAAGATAAAGGACAGAGAGAATTAACACTGGACGACTTGTTAATGATTTTATTGCAGGCTAAATAAAATGTCTCAAATAAAACTACAGGAGACCTTCTTTAACCTCACTGGGCTGTAAATATGTATTAACTCAATTACTATCAGCAATTAAGGCCTAGTTTGGGAACAGTGGCCTGAGACAAAAAAGACATTATCATCCTGGGAAATGAATCCAGAATAAAAGGAATTTATTCCACCTTAGCTAACAAGCAGCTGTATAGGGATGGAAATGAAGGCCTTTGCCTCGAATTGCTCTTGACCGTTCATACAGGGAGAGGAGAAAAGGTCCGCCTTTACGTAAAGCTCTTGGAAGCACATTAGGGACATTGTTACAATGCAAATGAGGAAGACCAGTTGTGTTTGGGTGGTTTATGGGTTTAGTAAAAGGAGTAACATTTCAATTAGTGGGGAAGGAATGAGAACTTGCCTCAAAGAGGCTTAATTGGCAACTTGGCTTTCCCAGGGGGCTTTGAAGTAGCATCCGACATGGAAGGTTTTCAGAGATGGGTGGAGAATAGTGCAGCTCCAGGGCCCTGGGCTGTTGGAGGAAGAGGGCAGATGGGGATGCTGGGAAGGTAAAACCACAGCGCGAAGCAAATCCCAGCCCTGCCAAGCTCCTATCTTCAAGGCTTCTGAAGCATGTTCCCCTCTCCACTTCACCCAGTTCCCTGCTGAGAGGACCCCCCCTTTGGAAGGTAATCAGTCTCCCTGGAACCACCTTTTAAGGGCTGCAGCCTTAACCTCACCAGTGAGGAATTCCTTTTTCCCTCTCAAGAGTCCCTTTTGCTGGATCTCTAAGTACAGCCCAGCATACTGGAGAACACAGCTCCTAACTGCTGTGAGCTCTTGGGGGAGGGTGCAAAATTGCATACAAATGTGTATCTTCTGAGTGTGTGTGTGTGTGTTTTCAAGGACTAAAGGGTCTGAAAATAATGATTCAAGTACGACCTGCCCAAACGGCAAGGGAGAGAGAACAGGTGACTTTTCAAGGCCAACCCTCTCAGATTTTGCAAGTTGCCGAAGGCCTCCACCCCCACATTATTCTGGGGTGTGACCTTCTTTGCTGTTATTGCATCTGCAGGAAAGAGTAGTCAGTGAGGCTCATACTCAGTGGTCACTCAAATCTTTATATATCTTGACTGATTTGAGGTTTTATTCCTCAATCAAGTCATATCCAGAATACAGTGATTTTTCTTTTTAACATGGAGGACCCCTCTGAATAAAATATTACAGATAGTGTGCCAAGATAATTGTTTGAAATGAAATTTGGAAGAAAATTCAACTAACCCTGTGTTTTAGTTGAAAGATAGCAATCTGACCAAGGTTTTGGAGAATCATCCAAACCAAGCTCTTCTAAGTGGTGGGCCAGACTTACTGAGCTGGAAAAAAAAAGTCAGAATGAAGAACTTCCAAGTGACCCCACAACTCCCTAGATTCTCTTGAAGTAGACTTTGGGGCAAGCTCAACGCACTGGCCTTGTGAGCATCTGTGAATGAGGACGAGATTCTGCTTGAGGCTGTGTGAACCAGAGAGCCCTGCCTGGGAGAGGCAGCAACCTTCCACTTGGAACAACCAGTCCCACCCCCGGGACCCTGAGCCAGTCTTACTCCCTCTGTCCTTCCCTCTCCCGTGGGTGGCTTCTCCTGGAACACTGGTTCATATTGCTGGAGCCTGTGGTCTGGGAATTGCCATTAGCCAACTACAACAGAGCTGGCCTGCAGAGTTTACTTCGGGTCTAAATGGGGAATTGGTCCCATGCTCTGAGTAATGCTCATCCCTAGGAAGTCTCAGCCAGTGGCCGGCTGTAAGTGACCCTTTACTCACTACCCCCACCCCAGATGTCTGGGTAGAGCAGTCCCCCAAACACCCAACCTTTTCCCTTGCTGCCTCCTCAGAGTGAGAACCGAAGGCAATGCGGCCTTTGTATGCACCCTGAATGTCCCTGAGCTCTGAGAAAGGTGGGCCACCAAGAAGCCAACCCCATGTCCAACCTCCACATCACTGAGAGGCTCAAGAGCCAGCGTCTTAGTACAGGGACATCAACTCCCAATTACTGCCGAGAGTGGACAGGAAATCGCATACTGGTCAGCCAGTATCTCAGCAAGATGGGTCTCTTGGGTGCCTCAACCAGTGTTACTGACTACACGCTTTGGGATAGTAGAGAATCTATCTAAACTTCTGCAAAGGATCTTCACAATAGCCTAGCCAATAAATGCATGAGTAACCCATACCAGAGAGGTAAAGAGACTACTCAGATTCCTGCAGGGAGTAAAGGGCCAACTGAGACCCAAGCCCCACCGATGGGACTGAAAGCAGTTATTCCCTTCTAATACTGCCGAGTCTCAACTCCCACTTTCCCTCTGCCTTGACGGGTGTGGAAATCAGTTTATAACACCCTGCAAAGGAAGAGAGAAAGAAGTATGCTGGGGGGGCAAGAGAAAGCCTGCAAGCTCTGCCATGGCTGTTCCTGTAATGCATCATCAAGGCATTGTTACACGCTCGCTCCTGATTGAAGGAGCAAAATGAAGGATTTTGCATACTTTCTGCACACTCTCTGAACCATTTTATGATGCTCACAGCTGCTCTGGTGCCGCTTCTGTTAATGCTCAGGAGAAAATTCTCACACCAGACCAAGAGTCTTGATGTTTTCAAAACTGCTTTTTCAGGGTCCAACATATTTTCCCCTCCCCCTGCCAACATCACACAACTTGTAGGGGCCAAAGCCTGTTTCTATAAGGAGGAACTGAATCTTCAAGAGGTGTAATAACTGTTCCAAAGCCACACTTCTCAAAGTGACTCATGTAGACCTAAAACCCAAATATTTCATCACTTTGCACTGTTCTGACCCCAGCAGGGAACAAATGGCTGAGCCCACATCTCCCAATAGATGCCCCCCTTTGGGGGACTATGAAATCCATGTCCCTTTGAAGCACATGTACTTTGCCCGCTTCGCCTTCTCTTCTCCACCTGGAATGCAGGTGCTGGAGAATATTCTAGGTCCAGATTAGCCTTCCCATCTGGAGCACAGTGCTCCATCAGTGCCTCTGGGGGCCTGGTCTCCAGCAGGCATGGAGCCAGCATTTCTGGAAGGGACAAGCAGATCTTTCAGGCACCCATTTTCAAGGAACAGGACGTGAGAAAACACACCAGATATAATCTCATCATCAATTCTGCTGCTTGAGAGTTTCTTCTGAAACATATGAGGAAAGAAGTGAATAGCTAAAGGTGGAAAAGATGAGCTAATACAAGGCGTTCACTCCTCAAATGAAAGTCTCGCCAGCAAAGTCGATAACAGAAAATATTTCAAAGAGACAAGCTGCAAATAAATCCCCAAGAAAATAAGGAAGAATGACTTGTTCGCAGTTGTCTCCAAAAACAAAAACACCCAAGATGTGATGTGTGCACTTATAGATGGAGGAGGCGTGAATGGTCAGAACTCAAGATATTTTTCTTTTCTGAGATGAGTTTTCTTTTCGAAAAACTCTGCATTTGTGGAAACCTCAAGTGTCTTCTCTGTACAATAATACATGAAATCTCTGAAAAGTCATATGTGCCACAACTGTGTGTAAAAACCATTATCTTAATTCAAACTCTCACCCATCTTTCATCTGCAAAACAGCAGGGGCCTCAAAACCCATCTCTCTTCCCTGGTCTAACCTGCCCAACTGACTACTTCCCCTTTGGGGCTGGAACCCGCCTTGTCTCCTCATCTCTCACAAGATAACATCCACCTTCCGTAGCCACACGGCCCTTCGCTGCCTTCTCAGGCTCGGTGCTCATCATTTCCTGCTTCGCAGTTTATGTTCCAACTACATGGGATTCTTCTCTGTTTCCAGCCTACACCATGTGGTTTCTCTCTTCCCCGACTTCTCTCGTCCTGCAGTCTCTGCAGGGAAGCCAGCCTGCCCACGGAAGGCCTTCCCTTACTTCTAACATAGCCACCTGCTATTCCTTCTCCCACAATGCCTCGGGCGAATCTGCCTCCAGCACTTAGAAGGATGTGTTTTTGTGTTATGTCTGTCACTAGTCTTAAAAAAAAAAACAAAGAACTTTCTATTGAAGAATAAAATATATCAATGCCCAAATCTTAAATATGCAAACTGTTAGGTGTTAGGTGTTTATAAATTGTAGCCTTTATATTTTTGAGATTAGAGGCTGGTTTTGCCCATCTTTATAAACTCAGCACCAGATACAGTGGTCTGCTCGCAGTATGTCTTTCAAATGGTTGTTGAATGAATCTGAATCCATAGAATCCTTATCTCCCTGTCTTTTTCTGTCTGACCCACCTACCATTTCAACTAATGCCCACTTGACCCTGTCTGCCCAAGGGATAACTCAGAATTTCTAGCCCAGATTTTCAGACTGGAATTCTGAGTAATAGGGGTTGTGCAGAAAGGTTGGTGGTTGGGAATAGAGGGGCGGGGAGCGGCTTGACTACTGAGCCCAAAACGGTATCTACAGCTTGGTAAGATCCAAGGACTGATTGCAGTTTTAAAGTCTTGAAACTGTCACCACGGCTGTCACAGTTAGTCGCAGTTCTTACCTCAGCTAGGAACAGAGAAGTCCCTAGCAAAGAGCACCTATGAGCCTGTTGCAAAAGAAATAACCAGTGGCTTTCTCTTCTTCCTCCCTCAGCATCTGGGGTCAGGCTGAGGCATTGCCATAAGTCAACAGCTGCCTCCACCACCTGAGGAGCATAGTGTTGTCCCTGCACCGGTGAAAGCAGTAGTAACATGTGTGACACAGAGTGGGTGCTTCCTGAGTGTGACTGTCTCATCCATGCCCTTCTCTGAAAGACCACAACAAGAAATAATAAATCTACCGTTTACTTAGCTCTTACTATGTGCCAGGCACCGTGCATAGATTGCGCACTTAACATTCACACTGCACTCTCAGGTGAGGCTACTAGCCCCAGTCAACAGAGGGAAAACATGAGCAACCAAAGCTGGAATTTGAACCCATTCTTTGGATTCCAAAGCCTGTGATATGCTGTCTCCTCCAGGTCACAGGTTGCCCGTCCTGGGTTCCTGGTAATGAGAAGATCAACAGTCACCAGGGTGAGAGGCTCTGAGCTACAGGACCTTCCCAAGTGACCCCATGGAGCTGGGAACTCCAGATCAGCCATGTGACTGCTAGTTGGGCCTCCCGAGCAGGATGAGAGCTGTTCCGTTTTCATGTCATTCTCCACATTCTCAGCCTCTCAGCTAGGAGCTCAGGTTCAGTGTTATCCAGGGCTGTTGCCTGAATTCTTTTTTGTTTTTTTAATGTGTGGGGGGGGATGGGTGTGTGTGTGTGTGTGTGTGTGTGTGTAGAAGAACAGGGGTATAGGTCAGCGGTATAGGGGAGTGCAGGGTGGTAAGAGAATTCACCAGAGACAGAGTGGGGAGCAGAACAGGGGGAGTTACTGAAAAGCACTGCTGAGGAGAGCAGCGGGCTAGACAGGAGAGGTCTGCTGCACCATGTGTGGATTAGCTTCCTGGCTGGGGATTTAACTCAAGCCATAGTGGTGATAGCGCTGAATCTTAACCCCTAGGCCACTAGGGAGACCCTCTAGCCTGAATTCTTGAGGTAGATTTTTCTCCTGAAGAGTTAGACTCCTCATTTATGTTCACCTTACTTTAAAAGCCAAATTGGGAAAAGGGACAGATTCATGTGCACTAATTAAAGCACTAATTAAAGCACTAATTAAAGCACTGATGCCCACTCCTTCCCACAGCAGCCAAGGGAGACAGGTCTTTCTGAAATGAAGAGCCATTCCCCCACGGGAGCGTGCCTAAGATCAACATTCCTCAGCAGAAAGCTCAGCATAAAAGAAAGTGTGTCTACCTGGCCTGGAAGAGGCTCCTTGCAAAGGGCCATGTTGTCCCCGGGGCCTCCCCAGGGAACCTGGTGCCCCTTAAGGGGACATTCTGGCACCCAGACCAATGCCCAAGGCAGGGAGTGCAGCTAACCTCACTAGCCCCTGGGCTCACTGGCTGGCCTGAGGACAGACACAAAGCCACCCTGTTCCACAGCCCAGACCTCTAGCTAGCCCCTCCTGCTCCCTGCCGCTCAGACATCCCCTGTTTACATTCTACTCACCAGCCAGACCTAATCCCTGGGCTCCGGATCTGCACTTAATCCTGTTTCTGTATATCCTCTAGATCAATGCATGTTAATAATAGTCATCACTGTGGGTAAGAACCATGTTTGAGGAATTCTGAGCCCTTCAGGTTTGGTGCCAACAGGAGAAAATATGGAAAAGGAAACCCAAACATTTACAAACATTCCAGAATGTTTATTTCAGGCTGCCCCGTGTAAATAAGAGAGCGCCCAGGACATACTAATTTTCCTGGGACTCACTCATTTTGTCCCAAATAAAGAGTGACTTAAAAAAAAAAATCCAAAGCACCAGTCCTTTCTTCTCTTTCATTTCTCAAGGCCATAAGATCTTTTTCACGTAGTTTGCTTCAACACTATTGTATTTCTTCTGTGCTTTGAAATGGAGCCCCTCTCTTTGAAGGATATTAGCAAAACGTGCTTTCGTGTCTCTCTAATGAACTTTCTCTTGGAAAATACCCAAAACAAGGAAGATGCTAAAAGAGTAACAATATTTTCTTTAAAGCAAGGATAGAGCCTCTCGTCCGTTTTCCCCTTCTTTGGGCGACCCCAAGGAATCATGAGCCAAGAATCACAGATGGGATCATTTACAGTTTACTTTCAAGCTCCGGCCCTTTCAGATTGTGTTTACGCCGTCAGAGCCTTCAGACGAGGCCGGGCGGGCTTCCTGACAGTCCCATCTCAGGCGGTGGCTCTCAGAGACTCTGAGTGGGATGAGGCCATGCTGATCTGTCAGGAAGTGACTGATGGAAGGGCTTCTTTGTGATACTCGGGGTAGATGTGAGAGGAGCGTTCAGATGTGAGGAATATTCTTCAGGAGACTCCTCAGCCCTGCCTGCGGGCGTCCATGAGCACAGTCCAGCAGCTATTACTGGCTAAACACAAAGGAAAACCCATCCCAAGTGGAAGACAGCTTGGCGCCTGAGTGAGAGCCGCTTGAGTGGGGGTGCCATTTATTTATTTATTTTTCACAATTGAAAATTTCCTGTGGGGAACCATTGGCTAAAACCCCATCATCATTCATTTGCAACCTAAAACTAAGTCACAAGGAAGTAAGCGAGCAATGAAACCCAGAGTCGTTAGACATGACATGGTGGGTATCAGGAGATTGGCTGTAGTATTTAGTGTTTATTTCAAACAAAATTGTGTGAAGCTGGACAACTTACCATAGGTCAAATACAACTGTCAAGAGCATCGAATTCTCAGCGGGGCCCAGGAAAGAAGGGGATGGAGTGGACCTCAGGGAGTTTGTGTTCTGTCTAGTCACTTGCTAGCTGTGAAGGCATGTGCATGTGTCTGCCTTTTGACTAGAAACTGGGAATACTGGTTTCGTCCTTCCCAGGTTTGTTCTAGGGCTCAAATAGGCCTTGAAAGTAGCAGCACTGAGGGAGTCCTACTATGTGACTGGTTATCCACAGCGACATTTGGTGTGTAGACTTTAGAAGCAGAGATTGTTCAATGTCACCCATAAGTTGTCACTTGAAACTTTCCAGCTCAGGTGTTCAGAATTTCTCACTCTCCTGCTTTTTTTCATGTTGCTGGCTCAGCTGGCAATGCCCGCCTCTCACTGTTGTAAACTCCCTCTCAAGGCTCACTTCAAATGTTAGCGATCAGCCTTCTCTGACTCGCCTATCCCAGGTAAAAACTGCCCGTAGCCCTGACCCCTGTGGCACTTCACCTCTTAGCAGTTTCAGCTACCTTGTTCATTTGTCAGGTCAGCCCATAACCTGACCTCGCCCACGGCAAAAGTTGGGGAGGGGCTATATCAGTGGTATTTCCATACAGAGAAAAGCCTGGCACCCAGCGAGCACTCTTCATTATTTGTTTAAGAAATGAGAACTGCTGTAGTCACATGCCTGAACCAAATTTTACTGAAAAACAACTACGGGCAGTTTTTGCTTTGCACAGTCCCATGTTTCTCTAACACACGTGTATATCAGACCTGTGTTCTCACTTTGCAATTACCACAGAACTGTGCAGTGAGAGCACAATTCCAACATGAGTGTGTTTTAGTTCACTCGTAGTGTGCAAAGTGAGGACTGGCTGAGACCTGAACATAAATGTGTAAGTGCAATCCCTCTAATCATGTGGGAAAAACCACCAACACATCGTGTGCGCTGAGGGCAACCAGCCACGTATATTAAACACGGAGCTCATACAGCATCTCATAAATCAGAGTCCTGGCAGCCAGCAGCATGTGTGTCCAGTGGGGGGGACATCGTGATTGAGTGACCATGTTGTTTCTATAACAGAATCGTTACCATGGCTTATGGAAGGCTGTTTATGAAAGGCAATCTGAGATTTGGAACTTAGTTGTTGAAACATGCTCTCGTTTCTAATATTTTAATGATTTCTGGGTCACCCAACAGAATATTTAGACCTTGGATAGTCCCAGGATTGCCTTAAAGTCTCCAAAATTGAAGAAACAGCAGTTTCCCTGGTGTCCTGCTGCTTCTTACAGCTAGCACTGTGACAGGCACAGAGACGCTCACAAAATAGTGCTTTTGAAGCCACGAAAGAACCATGGAACTACATAGAAAAGGCTACACATGCTACTATTATGTGTCCTGCAAAAAAAAAAATACTTTGAGATGATGATAAACATGAGTTTGTGCAACTGTAAGGGAGCCCAGCTGTCTGAGGACGGTCAGGCTGACAGAGGGTAGCGCTCGAACAAGTAAGGACCTTGGGGCATGTGCTTCTGCTCTAGCTGCTGAGCCCGGGAGGCTTCCCAGAAGCGGCTGCACTGGCCTTGGTTCTCAGCACCCAGCTCCAATCAAGGTGAAGGCTGAGTCATGGCGACCGTGCACCAAAGACAAGTCAGAACTGAGATTTGGAAGCTGCAGACCAGCTCATTTTCCCAGCAGAGGTCCGTGGCAGATTAGTGAAGTGTCTGAGCCAGGTTCCTGTGGTCAGGTAAGCCCTGGCAGAGTGTCTGGGACTTCCGGGGATGCCCCCAGAGCCACCGCTACAATGTGGCAGCCTTGACAGATGTTATCACCTCTAATCATTTCCATTCCCTTACCTGTCAGTGAGAATCACAGTCCATTGCCATTCACAGGTTGCTGTGCAGATGTGTGTGAAACCACTTGTGTAAAATCCAAACAGGTATGAAGATTTCTTAATACCACTGTCCATGGACATTTGAGACACAATCCAATTGGCCAGCTCCTGAGTGGACTCCAGCAGTCAAACAACCACAGAAGAAAGTAAGACTCTGTTAGGGGGTATATTTGGTTCCCCCCCAAAAAAATAACTTGAGGTCCTAGTCCCCAGTACCTGTGAATGTAACCTTTTTTAGAATAGGATCTTTGTAGATGTAATCAAGTTAAGGATCTCTTCTTATAAGAATCCCCCATTATTAATCTGGTATGAGCTCTGTTACTTCAGGGTGGGCCCTAATGCAACATAACAGGCATCCTTACAAAAAGAGAAAAATGCCGTGTGACGACACAGGTGGAGAATGCCTGGTGATCCAGAGGCAGAGACTGAGGCGATATGAGCCAAGAACTGTCGGCCACCAGCAGAAAGCACGAAGAGGAAAGTAAAGCTACTCCCCAGGGGCTCCCCAGGGCCGGGTGGGAGCATGGCCCTGCTGACGCCTTCCTTCCAAACCTCTAGCCTCTGGAGCGCGAGAGAACAAACGTCTGCTGTTGCACGGTATGGCAGCCACCAGAAATGGTCACTGACCTCTGTGCCTCTCTTCCTAGCTCAAGGGATACTTGCTAAACATTTGTCCTGTAAGACAGCTCCAACTCCTGAATGAAGCTCTGCTTGTAGTAAGGCTTAGGCTTCGTGCTTGTTTCTAAAGAGTTTGTCATTGCTTTAGCTGCTTCTCCTGAAATCTTTTAGGCAACTATTAACAACACATCTTTGGGGTTGGTGCTTCTGGAACCATGTAACTCCTGGGGAGCAAATATCCTTGAACGAGGTGAAGGGGGAGCAGCAGTCTGCAAAAAGACTGCACTGTGACAGATAAGGACACCCTGATACACATTTGAAGGGGGTACAGTGGATTCATCTGCTCCTCTCGTGTGTGAAAGCGAGTCCACACAGCTTCCTTCGGGCTCAGCTCCCAAAAGATACTAACCTGACCTGGCGTCTGGTGCCCTGCAAGGCCAAACACCGCTCCCCTTAGTGCAAACACTGAGTGAGCCCTGGGCTAGGCTAGGCGTCAGGACCCCGCGATCCATCCCTGGTTTCACCACTCACCAGCAATCCCAGCCTCTCTTCATCAAGAAAATGGGTGTAACAACTCCACTGCCCAGGGTGGTCCTGTGATATTAGCTAGAACTCGGGAAGTGCATGCAAAATGGTGGAGCGCTGTGCAAAAGGAGAGTGGTGAAATCCTTATCACCCTCATGGCCCCGTTGTCAACGCCTGGGGGTGTTGGGGATCCTCCAACAGGACCAGGAACACTGGATCAAAGTGCCCAGCTGCTAAAAGAAGGGTCAGCTGAAGGGTCTGATCCTCTGGTATTGGCTGCCCAGGGGGAGAGCAGTGAGATGAGCTCTCCCGGTGGGTCATAAAATGAATCTACGTAGGGAGGAAGCAGGATGTATAAAGCCCAGGAGCCTGATCTGTTTCTGAGATCAAACAGAGCAGCATTGTACGGGGGTGTGGAGCTGACATCAGCGTCTAGAATGCTGGTCGGAATCGCCCTGGTTACGCAGCTGGACCGGAATAAGGCAAGTCTGTATCTGAACTCATTAATTTTTACAACCAACTGAACTGTTCTGCCTTTTGGGGGGGAGGGGAATATTGGGGGAGGTGGTGCAAGGGAGAACAAGGGAAAGAAGGGAAAAGGGAGGGGCTAGTATGTATGGAACAGGGGGTTTCCCACCAGCAGACACTATCTCATTATTCCCTAGCAAACCCCACTTTCAAACCTCCAGCCCCCTGGACGGGCAGGCAGAGCCCCTGCAGCAGGTCCTGCCAGGGAGGGAGAGAAAGGGGCCAATGAAACGTAAGGATAATTAGAGTGGCACAAGCCGCTCCTAGGAGTTCAAGTTATGTCAATGTTTCCATTATGTGCCTCACTTTTCGGGGGGTTTATAAGGGAGCTATAAAAACTCACGCCAGCTGAGAATTTGGCAGGCCAGGTCGCAGCAAAGGAGGGACTGTTTTTTAATTCAATTCAGCTGCTCGTAACTTGGGGCCGAGGAGCTCGAGCTCGTTGTACATTTGGATAACCCAAAAGGACTGGTTTAAAGCATTGAGAACTAAGCTGCCTGCTGAAACACCTCCTCTTGCTGCTGTCATTCCTTTATGCCATCGGAACAGCAAACAGAAATGTGTGCTTCCTAAGCTAAGACCCATGGGCACTCCCCAAGTGCCAGCTGATTCAGTTTTCCTCCATCTTGAGAAGACGGTCAGCCCCCTTTCAGCAAGAGTGCTAACTGTCTCCACCAAATCAGAGTCTCGGTCTTTTTGGTATATGCACTGTTTGGTGTAAGAGCTATTCCAGACACATCCCAATGTTGGGGGCAGTCCTGCCCCTTCCACATAACAGGATTTGCCTTGGTTGGTATTATCCCCATATCATAGGTGTGTTTATTGGTTTCTCAGGCACAGAATAAAGAGAGCTTTCCTCTCTCTCTCACACTCTCTCTCTCCCCCCCTCTCTCTCCCCCTCTCTCTCTCTCTCCCCCCTCTCTCTCCCTCTCTCTCTCTCTCTCTCCCTCCCTCCCTCCCTCCCTCCCTCCCTCTCTCCCTCCCTCCCCCTCCCCCTCCCCCTCCTCCCCCTCTCGCTTCCTGTTGTCTGATTCAGAGTATCTCCAGTCCTGCTAGATCTTGAGCAACAGGTGCAGGGACCAGCCCCTACACGATTTCTTTGATGCCCCTGCCAAAAGTCCTGCTCTCTCTCACCTTCAGCGTCCACTCTACTCATTCCTGTACTATTTATCATGTGATTACTGGGCTGTACTTCAGTTACTTGTGCACGTTTATTTCTGTATGAGCCCCTTCTGACTGAGTCTTGAGCTCTTAATCTCTACCTACTCCAAAGTGCCAAACATAGGTGGACTCTGCTCAGCGAATGTGGGTGGAATTAATGATTTAAATAATGAATACTTATAATCAGAAGCCAGGTGGCTGACAGCAGAGATACAAATGAAGCTCAGAACAGATAGGGATTCATTAATCCCTTCTTGATAGATGAGAAAACAGCATATTGATTGATTCCTAACCTTGTTACTGATAGTAACACTAAGAAAATGATAAGGCTTGAGGTCAGGATCTCCAACCAGGAAATAAAGATGCTAGCAATAGCATAAATGTACATATGCATGTTTATGCACATATGCATAAATGTTAACATATAATGATAATAAAAACAAGAAAAACCACTTACGTGCATGTGCACATACCCATATCATCCTACATGAATAATGAGTATTTTTGTCAATATCACTGGTTTTGCTCTCCATTGTAACCCAGTTCCCAGCTCCTCATATTTTAAAAGTACTTTTATATAAACTGTGACTGAGTAGCTCTGTAAGTGGATTTCATGGGTATCACTGTAGCCCCTAGAACATTTAATTAAATATTGCCAAATGAATGAACTACCTAAGATAAATGAACTGAGAAACAAGGATATTTCTTCATATGCTAACAAAAATATTGTCAATGATGGTAACTAATTTAGGTTTCATCATAAATGGATAGCGCTGATCTAAGGGAGTTAGTAATGAATGGCATTTTAGTCTTCCCTAGAGATTCAGAGGGCTGTGGGCCCATTGCCCTAGCCAGGCAACAGGGAAATAGACATGTGTTAATGCAGTTGGGAAACTGGTCTCTTCAGTAGATTTGCACTAAATCTGACAGCACAGCTAGGAGGCCCAAGTATGATGAACGGGTGGCTGGGCTAAGAAAGTCTGTCAAAGTCAGAGACTGGGATTGGTTTATAAAGAGACTCTGCCAGTTGCATTTTCTGGAAGAATTATAGTATTGCTCTATGATTTTTGTTTAATTAGAACTTTAAAGCCTTGGGGCCTCCCTGGTGGCGCAGCGGGTTAAGCAACGCACTGTGAAGCAAACCGCAGCGCCTGCAGCACGAGTTCAATCCCCTGGCCAGGGAGGGGATCCAAATGGCAGGGCAGACCTCTCCTGCCCCGCCCGCTGTTCCCCTCAGCAGTGTGTTTCAGTCTGCCTGTTCTGCTCCCTGCTCTGTCTCTGGTGAGTCCTCTCACTGCCCTCGACTCTGGCCTGTACCCCAGCTCTTGTGTGTATAAATAAATAAATCTTTTTAAAAAAAAGGACTTTAAAGTCTTCACAAATTTGGAAGTATAAGTAAAGTCCATGTCTATAAGTTAGGAGGCAAAAATAATTTCAACTGCTTCTTTCTGAAGGAACAAAATCTGAACAAAGGCAATGTTTTCCATTACAAAAAGATATATCAGACTCCAAAGATCTATATACACATCACATATATGTAAATATGGGTGGAATTAATTAGTAAAATAATGAATGAATGACAACTAGAAGTCAGGTGTCTAACAGCAGAGGTAAAGGAAAAAATCAGAACAGATAAGAGATTTATCAATCCCTTTCTCATTGATAGAAAGGAAAACAGGATAATAGCTACCATACATGTAATTAGTAGGCAGAAATAATTAGAATGACTGAACTATGAACAATGCCAATGAATAATTATCAGGAAACTTGAGCTGGAAACCAAGCTATACCATGATATCTTGTGTCACCTTTGGCTTTTTTTTAAAGCCTCAGTGTCTGCATCTCTAAAACAGAGTCAGTATTATCTCTGCTAGCCACATCCCAGGACTATAATAGGCTGCATCAGTTAAGAGCATGCTTGATCGCAAGTAAAAACAAAAAAATTGGATTACAACGGCTTCGACAAATAAAAATGTATTTTTCTCTGTAACAACAGCGGAGGTAGGTTGTCCAGGCATGTAGCTCAGTGATGTCCTTGGAATTTAGGTTCTCTTTGTAGTTCTGCCCTGACATCCTGTCACGTTGGCTCTCTTCATACTTGTCGTCTCTCAATCACATGGTAGCTACTGCAGCTTCAACAAGGTGCATTCATGCAGGAAAAAGGGGCAAAGGGCAGAAGCTCATCCCCTGTGAGTTTTGTCAGCCCTTTCACCTGACTGCACTTTAGACGCTCAGCTTTTGCCCACCTTCTGATCTAACCTTGGCCGTGGGAAGTGAGTCCACCATGTCTGGTTGACATTCATCATCATTCCTCTTCTGAAACTGTAGTAGGCAAACTCTCAAGGCAAAGAACCTTCTGTCCAAACAGAACAACTTGGGGCTCTGGCAGCAGGAAAGAAGGAATGGCTGTTGGGTAGGCAACTTAGGACAAGATAAAGGAGCTCAAGAGTGCCTCACAGTGTGGGGACCTCAGCACCTCCCACCTCAGCAGCAGTGAACTAACGAACTTGTTAGAAATGCACATTCACAGATCCCGCCTGAACCTCTGAATCAGATGCTCTGGGAGGTGGGCCCAGAAATCTGTTTGAACAACCCCCCTCAGGGGATTCTGATGCTCCTTCTCGTGCTCCTTCTCCTTCGTTCTTGGAACGAAGCTGAGAAAATCTTAGCAACTAAATTTGAGGACTCGATATTACAGAAAAGTACCCTTCCTTCATCAAAGCCCTTCTATGGGAAGGAGAGGGGACTTGAGGGGTGAAAAGAGAAAGGGAAGAAAGGGGAGGAGAAGCAGCCCACCTTTATTATGTGTGGACCTACCAAAAGTGGGCAATGTTCTAGATGCCTTCATTTATCTCTTCTAACGTGCCCATTTTCACAGATGAGAACACGGAGGGATTTGTCCAAAGTTAGTCCTCGAGTGAATGCTCAGTTGTAATTCAAAGTTTGGTCTGTCTCCAACCAGGGCTTTTCCAGCTGTTACACCTAAAAGGACATAGTGATGGTAGACTTAAAATGAGTTATTTTCTAGAAAAGTATTTTAAAAGCTAAATGTAGTGTCCTTTAGTGGGCATTCAGAGCCCTCTGCAGTATTGTTCTCACCTATCTTCCATCCTTTTCAATCCCCTACACACACCCTAGGTCAAGGATCACCTTACTCCTCCCTGTTTCTCGGGCATGCCAGAAGCCCCAAGGACTCATCTCAATTCCTACTCCCCGGAATGCCCTCCCTTCCCTTTTCTCCCTGTTGAACTTTATTCTTCTGTAAATAATTAAACACCTAAATTGACCCTGAGTGTTCATGGCATAGTGCACGAAGCCAATTTGGAGCTCAATAATTGTGTAATAAATAAATGCAAGAATACCTGGTTTTCCCTTTCTTAACAAGAAGAAACTCCAAGTTTTCCTTTCTATCCCAGCACCATTTTGCTTGCATTTATAATCTGTCCTACAATTAGATGATGTATAAACCTCTGTCTTTCAACAAAACTGTGAACTCCCAGAGCTTAAGAGTAGGTCTTACTCATCTCTTTATCCTCCAGAGCACCCAGTATAGTATCTATCTTACACTTAACATATGCTAAAAAAAAAAAACCAAAAACGCAGATAGGATTGCATAACATGAAAACATAACATGAAACATACACCTGCACGTCAAAGACCTGGACTTTTCAGCTAGCTTATGAATCCTACCATTTTTAATAAACAACAGCCCATTTCATACTAATGCTGTTGATGTAGGAACAAACCTTTCCTTTGGATCATTCCAGTAATTTTACCTTGCCCAGTGCTTAGCTAATCCAATTCTGAGAATACAGCATCACTGCTGGATGTTGAAATGGAGCCATTTGGGGAAGCTGGGCTGAAAACCTCCCAGTAAGAGTTATTTGCGCACCTGCTGGATTGCCTGTAATAAATGATACCAGCCAACTCACAGTGTGAGCCCCTCACACACCCTGCGCTCTGACCATCCCCTCACTGCCTGCATTTATTCAATGACTTCCAAGCATGTTTGGAAATTAAATTTATTTTGCAGCCTCCAGAAAATTGCATGGGACAACTTTAAAGGTGACACTGATTTGTGGATAATTATATTTCTTCTAAAAGAATAGCTTTTATAATAAATTCTGAGTGTTGGGAGGAATGGCTAGTGAGAGTGAGAAGAAGGAATCATGGAAAATATGTGAAAAGAGTTAATAAAATCTGACATTTTCTAGGTAGATAATGTCACAGAAAACTTACAGAGAACAAAAAGGCAGTAATAAAATATATTCAGTTACTCTGTCACTCCATTTTATCTCCTTAGGTACTCTTCAGTATTATCTGGACAGTCTTTCCAAATAAACTAAACAGCAGTAACTTATTATATACCTTGTAGACCATGGATCCCAGCCTATATGAGGCAAAAAGAAAAAGAACACCAAAATAATAACTACCACTTACTATGTTTTTTTTAATTTTTAAGAATTTAAAGATATGTTCAAATACTTAATCACATACTGCCCATCAAATCTCTCCCAGCATATGGATGATAAACTGAAAAGCATGTGAGCAGAGTCACATGATTTATTAGAGGCCAAGTCAGAGCTCAAGCTGAATTTTCTGATTTCAAGTGCTATTCTGCCCTTCTGCCTACAAAGACTAGGGATGCTTTGCATTTTTTATAGTATAGAATATACACACTCACAATATGAAAAACCTTAAAGAAAGTCTTTTATGAACTTTTGGGTAAAAAGGTATAAGAGTCAAGTATAAGTAGCTTCTTCTACACCCAGATCCTCTCTCAAATGATCCAGAAAATAATAAAGCAGAAAAGCCTTCGACAGAAGACAATTACTGGAAATCTGCAGGCCGCCTCATCACCGTCTACCAAGAAATGGCGGAGGGAGGGGGAGGGGGGGAGTAAGTGGCAAGGAGACTGCGATCTCCGCCAAGCAGAATCCATGCTACCCCCAGTTGTTACGATTTAGAGCCCAAGACAGCAAGAAAAAACTGCTGGCTCAGAGGAGGCAAAAATTTACAAGAGATTTAGGAAACTTAAAAAGTAATAGCCAAGTAAAATTTTCATTTAAAGTCCTAAGAAGTAGAATTAGCACAGCAAAAAAGTCAAAATCAGTGGTACAGAAGAGAAATCTGAAAAACTACCATGAATGAGAAGGGAAAAGAAAATGATTGAAATAATAAGAAAAATATTGGACTTAAATAACAGACAATACAGAAACTGTAGATAAGAGATGTTCAAATACAAGAAAACTTTCAGCTATTTATAGATTCCCAAAGTATATTAGTCATGTTTTCTTGAAAAAAGTACTTAAAGTATACTACAACCAATTGAGAAATAAATCAGAATGAAGAATGGGCACGTTCTGATGAAATCCTAAAAGCAATTAAATAAAACAGCTAAATAATTTTAAATTATAACAGTAAGAGTTTTAAAATACATAACCATACTATTGAAAGAAAAGTAATGATAAAAATAATACTTGATATATACTTGTCAAAACTCAATTATGCACCTAAGTGCATTCCACTATTAATAAATTTTACATCAAAGTGAAAAGTAACTGCAAGCACTTACTAAACTCTAGTTAATGATATTCATACTGATGTCATTTAAGGGATGTATACTGACATCTTCAATTTATTTTAAAATGCAATATTAATAATAAAGTGTTGATAGATGGATATGATGAAAGAAATACAGTAAAATGAACTAGTGGGTCTATGGGTCTTCACTGTCAAATTTTTTTTTATGTATTTGCACTCTTGAAAGTTTTCATAAAACAAAATTGGGGGGATTAATACATGAGTCTATAATTTCAGATTAATTGAATTAAACATGAACCTGAATGAAATAAAAAAGAAAAAAATGATCGTATCTGAACCTCAGACAGGAGACAGTTAATAGGTAATATTTTAAAAATCAATAATTAGAAAATATAGATTCAAATATTTTAAAAATGTCAAGGCAATTTAAGTAGAATTTTAAAATATGACCTATACCTTACAGATCACTAGCTTTAAAAAAGCACAATTTTAAGTAAATAACAAGAAAGTATTAAAAATCAAAAAGCATAAGCAACTGCATCACTGAAGTAAAAATAGTAACTATAATGATTGTAAAAGGCTTAAGCTGCCTCATTTGTAAAACTAGACCTAAAAACATGCTACCCCAATATATATACCTAAAGCAAATAAAAAAGTATAAGAAAAATAAACTTAGCAGATATATCACACACACAAACACACCATCTATAAAGACATCAGAATCACAATATTTTTTATTCAAGTGGAATTTAAAGTGAAAACTTAAGTGAAATTTAGATAAATGTTAACAAAGTAAATAACTGATAAATCATAGCTATCATCAACCTTCATATACCACATAGTATAGAATAAAAATAAATAACACAGACATTTTTAGAAATTCCAGAAGTGATAGAAATTTAATAGGAATAGGATACTTTAGGATAGCACCTTTGGCATTTTGGAAGAGTAACACCAAAAAAATAATACATGTCAGGACCTTGGATGAAATTTTGTTTGGCATTATTTCATTATAATATTGATGAGAGAGAAAAATCCCAGCCAATGTTTAACAAAATGCCATTTTTTTGAGACCCTCCTTTGTTTAATGTTTTTACTTAAAGTTGCAATTTCCAAGAATCTACAGCAGGTGTTCAGTGAAGATTTAGAATAATAGTAAGTTAAGAACGTTCCAAGAACCCTCAATCAGCACAAAGTTGAGCATAAGCTCGCTCTAGAGGTTGTATTTTCCTTAGTAATGCCCATTGCATGGGAACCACTTCGGCATCCCATATTGTAGATTTACACTTGGCTTAAGCTGTCTCCAAACCCCACTTGTATTGTGCAAACCAACAAGACGCATGAGTTACAAAACCTAGAGAGGTGTCATTGTTGACTTGGAGGAAGAAGAAATAGTAAGGGCTGTAAGAATTGGAAAAGATTTCTTGTAACTAATGACTCTGATACATTTCAAAGCAATGGTCCTGATAAAAGCTCAGAATGAAGTTTGGGATCTTCCAAGCCAGTTTTTAATTCCCTGTGGCTAGCTCATGCTTCCACTAACAGAAACAAGAGAGATGGGGTGGGTAGCAAGGTTAAGAGAAAGTAGATAATGTCCAAAAGAACAATTCTGATTTTACCATAATGCTAAAATAGCTTGGCAGGCTATAGGAACACAGACTAGGACCTTGGTTAGGAATCTGCATTACAGTGACCATCACGAAAGTGAATTAAAGCCACTGACTCAAGTAACCTGAAAAGAGGATTAGCAAAGCCTGATCAAGGCACATGAAGGGGACCCAGATGACATAGTAGGCAATGTAAAGCCAGCAAAGTTTTGAGATCAAGGAAGTCATTCTAATTATTGGGAAATGTGATTTCTAAGCCTATTTCTCCTCCCTGCGTGTCTGCAAGCTGACAGTTCTGCTTCTGGGATAACACAGAATGCATTTGTTCCCTCTTCCACGGGACAATAGAGAAAAGCAGAAATAGCATTAAGTCATCATGCAGATCACTGGACTAGCAGAAAAACCCTTGAGACAACACGATCATCTGAGAAAAACGTATTTATCTTCCACCCGGGAATCTGGAACACTGCAAGACCAAGGCTATGCATTCAATATTTGCACAAAATTTGGAGGTTGAAGTTCTTGTTACTACACAGAAGGAAAATGTGAAAAGCATCCAGAAAGAGTCCCACTTACGATCTAGACTCACCAAATTCACACTATGGCCAATGTTCTCATTTTTCAGAGGCGACTTCTGAGTTGCCAAGAGATGATACATTTTGGCCAATAACATGCTCATGTGCTTTACAATCCCCTGGGTCAGAAATTCAAGTTAGGGCCCTGGAACCCGAATTCCTAACAACTCTCCCTCCCTCTCCTGCTGCCCCACCACATTGGATCCTATGCAATCTGAGGATACGCGCCCTTGCGGATTAAATTCTTGACCAAACAACATGCAAAGAGCGAGTCCAGACCTTGTCCCCAAGTCAGGGAACAGATCAAACATGGTTCATCCTGCCTTTGGTCCTCTGGCCCCCAAGTATCCTTCTGGTCCCCGCTCATTGCTCAACTCTGCCCAGCCCAGAACTTGCCTCCTCCCAAAGGACATCCCTCTGCCATTTTGATTTCCAAAACCTGTAATAAAAGCAGCTGATGTCATAAAAATATCCTCCTGATGAAGTCATTGGTGCCATAATACCACAGGAAGCTACCTCCGGTGTGCTGCTCAGCTAAGACAGGGGTACTAAATGATTTACTTTTCTTCATTTAGTTGGGACAGTCGTTCTAGACTGCTAAGTAATAGAATGTTGTTAATGAGCCAGAGTGTGGGGCTCATTTAATCCTAAACTGTGGCTTCCTAACTAATTTTTCTTCTCTCTATACTACTGGAATAAGAGAGAGAGAAAGAGGGAGAGAGGGAAGGAGGGAGGGAGGGAGGGAGGGAGGGAGGGAGGGAGGGAGGGAGGGAGGGAGGGAGGGAGGGAGGGAGGGAGGGAGGGAGAGAGGGAGGGAGGGAAGGAGGGAGGGAGGGAGGGAGGGAGGGAGAGAGGGAGGGAGGGAGAGAGGGAGAGAGGGAGGGATAACCCCACTCAAGTGTCAGATGGCAAAAGAGAGAAACTACATAAAGGCGGACACCCTGCGTTAAGAGCGGACCTTCAGGTTCATTCTGGTCTTAACATGAACCATGAAGCCTAAAGAGCCCCAGCATGAAGGCCAGTTGCAGCGTCCCCATCTATGAGTTCTCTGGTCTCCGAAGGAACCTCAGGAGTCCAATTGGAATATCCAACCTGTGACTAGAAGCACTGGCCATGGGCCAAGATCAGCAGCCACCAGGGAGCTCTTTGGAAATGCAGACTCCCACGCCCCACTCCATAACCACTGAATCAGAATCTAGATTTAACCTCAAAGTGATCCTGTGCACTTTGAAATTTGAGAAGTGCTGGTCTAGATCTTTCCAAAATAAATCAGAACTTCACAGGCCTCCCTCAGAGAGATGGACCTACTAGAGACCAGCCTGTGCCCACCCCCTGCAGTTTGTGGTTGTTTTATGTGTGACTGTTCTTGTGGGAGAAAAACCATCTTTGAAAAAAAATTTCCAAGGAAACTGAAAAGATCAGGAGTTTCTGAACTTGAAAGCTCAAAAGCCCATATGTCATTGTATTCCTACAACCACAGATTGCTCCAGCATCACACCCAAGGGCTGCAGGCCTGCCTCCGCCAAGCCACAACTAAATGAAAAGCCAGAAGAAAACACTCTGATACGGAAGAATCAGGAACACGAACTTGGAGACCAACCCACTCACCTCAGGGAATCTCAGCATGTGGGAGCTGTGGAAGCTTAGAAGCCATTGCCCAGCCCCCTCATCCTAGAGAACAGGAAACTGAGGCCCACCCAGGCAAGCGATGTCTGAGCAACCTGTGCCCTTTGTGGTGGAGCTGCTGGGATTGTGCCAGATCCCTGGTTTCTGCTTCTCCTTCCATCACCCCCAGAGCCCTTGAGAAATCTCCGCAGCACTACCTGAGGCCCATGTGCAAAAGCCATTTCACAAATTTGCAGAACATGAAAGAGTATTCTTCAAAAGCAAAGTAACAACTCAAGGCTGTATCCACAGCTGTGGAGAGGTAGTCTTGGGGAGCTGGTTCAGCTGCTAGCTGCTAGATTATAAATCCATCAGAATATTCTACAGAAAGTAACAATTCTGTAGAAATGAGAACTAAACTGAGCCTTTCTCAAATGTGAAACTGAACCCAATATCAGATCAGGAAATGGAACAAAATTTTTCTTTCTACTTTTTCTTCTTTTCCACCCCCGATAATCACCAATCTCCTCTCTGGACATGTTTGGTTGCTTTAGATTCCACATATAAGTGAGATCATCCACTATTTGTCTTCCTCTGTCTGACACTTGACTCTACTCTCTTTCTTAACAAGCTGCTGCCTTCTACATTTGCCATATATGTTTCGTCTGTTTGAGAAAACTGACCCTAGTGGAATATCTCCAGACTAATGGGTCGGATGTCCCAAATCCCCCTTATCGCCAATACACACAGCCTGACTTGACACTTGAGACAGAATGGCATCAGTGTCCTCTAAAGTCAAAGTCCTCAGCAAGCAACCCATAACCTGTCAGACCCTAAGGAGCTCCATCCCATCCTACATGACGTACTAAGGACCGTGGAAAACCCACAGGAAGAAATCTGCGGCAAGGATGGTGCTTCATAAAAGCCATCTGAGTAAACCTCAATTCTCAAACCCCCCTTCCTCTGCTTCTTCCATAAGCCAAATCACCTCCCAGTCCCTATCTGTAGCTCTGCATGGTAGCGCTCATCACCCTCCGCCCTCTATGTCCTACCCTGTCCAACATGGGGCTCACATCCTTCTGTCCCCAAAGGGGAGGCTTTGTATGCAGGGGCTCCTGGGATCAGCCCCTTCTCTCTCCCCTCCCCCTCCTCTCTCCTTTCTTTCGGTCCTCGAGCACCCTGTTATTTCTCTAAAATGGAGGGAAGGGGGTTGGGGCAGAAGAGAAGCAAAGGAACCTTCCTGGGGCCATGGGAGCGAGGGCTGTGTTCCCATGGCTGGTTTCCACTGATCTCAGTGACCCCTGCAGACTCCCCTATGAGTGAGTGTCCCGGAATGTCTCTTTATTAGGTGTCTGGAGAAGTAAAGCTGTCCTGATGCCAGCGCCCCCACACTGAGGACTTTATTAGTTTTTTAATTTTCTGTCTGGGTGCTCCTGCTGCATCAAACTTTCCACAGCTGTTAGGAGCTATTAAATAAGTAGCCTCATCGGGCCTTTCCCCGCCCCCCACCCCTTCTTAATAACATGAGAAATTTATGGACCTGTTACACGGAGCCTTTAAAATAAAGATACTTTGTCTCTGGTGAGAATTGTTGAGGGTCTGGGTGGGGAGAGGATGTTCTGCCCTAAGAAAGGCACCTTGTCTTGTACCCCGGCCCTGGCTTAGAGAAGGGCTGCTCCGGGAAGGTGGGGAGACTACTAGGGGATGGGGGGAGCTGAGGAAGGGAGCGCCCACTCTGTCAGTCATTCTCCCCCAAAGGGGAGGCCCAGGGTTGCTCTGATGATGTTTAAGCTGACTTGGAATCTGGCCCAGAGTCCGATGCCTGGTTCAAAGCGTTCGCTCCTGAGTGGACATTCTAAGACTTGGGGGGGCGGGGGAGACGACTTGTAAATGTCCTTGCAGGCACAGAACTGTGGTTCTGTACGACAGGTCAGAGCCATCGCTCACGGCTCCCCAGGATGGAAATCCTATCTCCACCCAACCCACAGCCTGCTCCCCGAGAGGCCCCGGACGCAGGGTCCACAGGACTCAGCGCCTGCACATCGCTGGAGGAGGCGCGTGGGCAGACACGGCCCCCGCAGTGATGTAGGATTGAATCACACAGCCCGCTCCTCTCGCATAGCGCCAGTGGGTCCGGAAGGTTGGGACACTACTAGGCCAGTGGAGTATGGGCTTTGGGGCCTTGAAGGCCATAGAATTCTCAGCAAACCTCCCGGCTCCAGCCTGCCCAGCAATTTTACTTTTCAGTGGCTGCGTTTAAGCCTCCTTTTGAGAAGACCTTATTTGCAGGGTGAATGTGAAAGCCTAGAGAGAAGAAAACCCTTTGGTGATGCCTGCCTCGGGAACAATTTTGCCTCTGAGAGCAAGTTAGTATTGGGGTTAATCCCTCTGTGGAAACACTGGGTTGAAAGCCCAGAGGAGGTCAGGGGTCTGATTATGGCTTCTGTTTACATATAAACTTCCTGGTCCCAGGGGACAATCAAAGTGGTGGGGGAAGGGAGTGGGGAAGAAAAGAAAGAAAGGGAGAATTTTTCTTTTTAATTAAATGGCCTTCTCTTAAAAAATAAAGTCAATGAAATAAGGTGGAGCGTGTGGAATCAAGGTTTGATTTTAATGTCAACATACAAATATTTCTTTTAAACTTTTCAATCAGGATTTACATAATGGGAGACTGAAACATCTTTTGAAATGAAACACTGATATATATTTATGTGTATACATATAGTTAAAAAGAAAAAAAGCAACAGGGCAAAAGAAACCAGCTCCATCATCTCTTATAAGTCAGTGGATAGTTTTCTTTGGTTTTTGAGATGGAGCTCTGGTTTTTCTTGGGTTTGGTTTGGTCAGAGAAAATCATCATAAAGACTCCATCACAAGCAGATGAGCTGAAAGCTAGGGTATTTAGTACAATTTCAAGCTGCTATAAACATGCTAAGAAAAGTCTAAATGATAGTAGTAAAGCCAGAGAACCCCATACTTTCAGAAGAACTGAGAGAAAAACATCCTGCATCTACATGCTCAAAGGAAAACAAGCAGAACTGTACTGTCTGGGGGAGCCATTCGTGGGGGTGCAGGGCCACAGGAAAAAATGCTGAAATGGTGGTTTAAGAAAAGTAGCTAATTTATAAGATCTACAGCAGTTTTTTAAAGGATGAAATTTAAAGGCAAAATATTTACTTTTTTTCTTTTGAGAAAAATAGGTTTTTAAGAGTCTGTCCTAGACAGCTTTAAGAACACTGGACAAAATATCCATAAAGAAACCATGGATGTGCCATTGGCTTGGGACATAGATAAGTAGATAACACTCAGGACAGTAGGATTTAAATCCAAAAACACTCCAGAATTTCCACAGTTAAAAAACAGATGCCAAATACTAGCCAACTACTACCTGTCATGTTTCTAACTGACTCGGTTTTTTGAGGATTTTAAAATTTTAATGTTGCTTCTCTCTGTTTACTCATGTCAAATAAAAAATATTTCTTTAATAAAACCCCGTCTTTCCACTTGGAATCTCCAACTACAGAATTTTGGAAAGCTAGACATCTAATATTTTGAAAGTGATGCTTCACCAAAAATATCTTAAAAAAGAAAATCAACAGAAATTGGAATCAAATCCTATAGGCCATTAACTGTCCCTTCAAAGGAACCAAGAAAATGTCTAATTCTTTGTTTTCCTCAATGAATTCTGTGATGCCCCAATTCATGAGCCACCTGACCATGGTGTCTTTCTTGACCGCTTGGAATTTTTCCTCTTTATTTTTCTTATTTCCTAAATGATAATGGTGTCTTGCTATTTTCAGAGCATCTGCCAGCAGAAAGGTGCTGTGTCAGCAGCAGGAATAAAGAGACAAGAGCAGGAGAAAGAATGACACAGACACACAAGACAGAAGCAGAGGCAGAAGTCCACGAGGAACCTCAGAAGTGCCAGGGCCGAAGACTGCACTGAGAAGGCACACCCAACACAACCGTCATGTTTCTTAAGGTCAACCGGGAATCAGCTTTTGAGAGGGGGAGGCATTTCGCCAGCTGAATGGGGAAAGAATTTGGGAACCACTGGCAAAAATCAGAGGTTGTCACAGTAGTACAGCAAATCACACTACTTGTCACAGCAAGTAGTGAGTCAAAGGGTGATCTCAGACTGTGTTTTGGGGTTAGGAGCAAAGCCTGACAACAGCTGCCCTTGAGCTCCAAAAGGCAAGTGGCCAGGCTCTGCGGTCTGCAGGGGGCTCATAATTTTATCCTCCAACCTGGGCATTTTTAACAGTGAAAGTGGGAGAGTCTGTTATACTTAAAACAGGACCACCCATTAAGCTATGACTCCCTAAGTAAACTGGGACATTGTCCATCCTAACTATGAAACCCCCAAGTCTAGGAGATAAAGTGTAGCTGGGCCCCCCAGTTTTGCTCCTTTTCCCAGGGATACTCACTCCTCCACTGTGTCTCTCTGGGGCACAAGGAAGTTTGTGGGTCAATCAAGTGTGGGGATGAGCTGTTCACGCTCTTACCTTCTGGGAGATTCACAACATATACATGTAAGTTATATGTGCAAGTCATATGCAATCTATTACATAAATTATGCTACATAGTGTGACATAGTAAGATAAAGACCTTGAGAAGCCTGCGATAAATTAAACTAGAGCAGGTCCTCGAATAATATTTGGTCCATATCATCTCATTATAATGTTGATGAGGGAAATAAAAACTTGATTACCAGTCATGGCCACTGTCTGTGTAGGGTTTGCGGGTACTCCTTACATCTCATGGGTCGCCCCACACTCTGGTTTCCTCCCACACCCCAACGCTGTATGCATTAGATTCGCTGGTGTTTTAACTGTCCCAGTGTGAGTGAGTATGGGTAAGTGTGGGCATGCCCTGTGATGGAAGGGGGTCTTATCCTCTAAGTTGGTGCCCATCTTGTGCCTGGAACTGCTGGGTAGACTCCTGTCACCTGCACCCATGAACTTGAATAAATGGGCTGGAAAATGATGAGTGAATGAATAAGATTCATTTTGGGTCTTTATTTAGAAGTTTGGTGGTGTTCTTGTGACCAGAAACAGACCATAGGAACTTAACTCTTGGTAAACCAATTAGTCTGAGGTAAAATTGGTTTCCTTGCATTTCATCTCACTTAAAGTCAAAGTTCCCAAGATCCTACCAACATTTAGTGAGGATTTAATGTACCTAACACTGTTCAACCAGGGTTTTCCCAAAGATCCTTGATTACATAAAATCTTCTGTCTTCTGAACACCTAGAACATACAGGCAAACTCAGCTCTAAACCTTTGTTGGCAAAATCTAGAGGAAAAGAAAGGCACGTGATTACAAACCTTCTCTGGGAATTGGAAGCTGGCAGAAAATCTGGAAGCTTCCAGTGCTCCCAAAGATGACACTGACAGATGTTCAACTGGTGAGGTAATACAAGAACCTACCCAGCACAGCCAAAAAGCCTGCAGAAACAAGTCTGAAGGCATCCCACATGGCGAGATGAGAGCCTTTGAGTTCACGTGAATGGAGGCAGGTCTTTCCATTTCCTCAAATGAGGTAGCAACAAGGATTGCACTGGATGTTAAGGAAATAGTGAGCCTGACCCAAGCTCTGCTGAGTCATAGAGAACCTTTATTTCCCTGTAAACATTTCTTTCCAGGGGTTGGAGGTGAGGGGAAGGGGGTAAGGACAGAGGCTACACTTCATCCATTCTGCCATGTTCCTTAAGGGAATACCCAAGATGGTGTGGGTTACGCAGCCTCAGTCAGGCCGATTCTGAATGAGAGGATAAGTTCTGGTAAGGGAGGTGATGGCAGACGACAAAGGATAAGAGTCCAGCCACAGGCTACCTGGGCCCCTGGTTAAGCACGTCACCAGATGTGGTGAGCTGTGTGGATCTGGAGTCCACCACACAGGAGCTACCAGTCTGAGAGCCATTCTGCATCTCTCACCTGGATTACCACAAAATCCTCAGTGGCTTCGCCTGTGGCTAGTCTCTCATCATTCCTGTTTGTTCTTCACTTTGCAGACTGAAACGCAACTCATGCTTATCTTTCAGAGCATCCCACAGGGAGATGGCAAATCCACCATGGGCAGAAATTCTTCAGAAAGGTCATGGTGATGGGGAGTGGGGGGACAGATCAATGATTCTCATCAGTAATGTCCAGACCTCGTTTCATGGCACAGCAGACCCTTTAGGTGAACTAAGACGACTCCCCAATCTCTCCTAGCTCCGTCCATCTCTACCCACCCTCTACTACATCTTTGATCCCTAAACCAGGCACTCTTCTCATAATCACCTGATTTTCCTAATGTTGCTTGCCTGTAATACCTTGTCCCCCTATAAAATCCTACTCCTGACATTCATCTTCTACTGAAAAGCTTTCCCCACCACCCCTATGCCATCTCTACTCAAGCAGAATTCAAGCCTCCCCCCTCGATGGACCCACATCACTTTGCTTGGCCATTCCTGTGCTTTCAGGAAGGTTCCTTACTGGACTCCAAGTGCGGGACAGCAGGAAGCTGTCACATCAACTCTTCTTCCTCTGTGCCTACCCCAACGCTTGTCACAGAGCCAGCACCCAGCTACTGTGGTGTTGGGCCACAACACATGCGCTCTGCCTCCCTTTGCAGGGTCAGTTGTCTTGCAGCTTTGCCATTTAAAATTTGAGAATAAAAGACAACAGACAAAAATTCATTTATATTGGAGCCTGAACAGAAGGGTCAGAATGTTTGCAATGTGCAAGTGAACCAAGTCTTTACAACCCTCGCTGAGCAAAAGGTTATTTGCTGGAGTTCACCATCCTGTCCGTTCATTTCCCAAGAGAAAAGGTAGTTTGAATGGCTTAAGTCACTTCAAAAAGAACCAAAACTCATCCACTGCCACCTCCATGCCAATATCCATGATGGCCAGGAGTCTCCTAGGAAGCAGGTGTAAACATTGGGATGGACCGTCACCTTCAAAGGGTAGGGATTTCTAAGATGGGAGAGAAAAGTGAGGGGAAAAAGGAAATCAAGGGCAGTGGATGTGAGAAAATGACCAAAGACTTGATGATAAAACACAGAGCTGAAAATAATCCCAAAGTTCACGAAGGACAGAGAGGAAAAGATCCAGTCCAAGAAGTGCACGTGGCCCAAAAGACCTAGAAGACAGAAGTGGGAGGCAAGAGGCAAGAGGCAGCTCAGCCTCAGTATGTAAGGATGAACAAGCAAGCCATGTTTTTGCAGTTCTCTGGTTAATTTCTGGCCATAAAATTATGGCCCAAGACTTTAGAGAAATATCATTAAAACATAATATTTTGTATTAATCAAATAAACTATTATCACTTATGTGCCTCTCAAGGCAGAGAGTAATTGTTATGAACAAATTCACACAAATTCTTGTTCCAAGAGCTACAAGCTGAGAATAAAGACGCATCAGGAAACATGAGAAAGGGGGATAGTGAGAAATCAAGGATGGCAAATGTGGGGTGTACTCCCAGCAAAACCAGAGGGAAGAGGAGCCGGACAGCGCCTTAGAGGCTCATTGCTGTGGGGGTGGAGCAAGAGCAAGGGTCCTGCAGGATGTTTTCATAATTGAGGACGCTTTGGGAGTGCTGCTGAGTGAATGTTCTCTGGGCCCAGAGCATGACTGCAAGATCAACCCTTGACATCACAGCCCCCAGAACTTGGAGGGGAGCTATCCAGCTCAACCTGCGTTCTCTCCCCAAACGCCTTCCCCATGGGCTCCTTCATGTGGTCAGCCAGCTTGTGCATCACCACTTTTAGGTATTTTGACTTCTAGAAGTTTCTTTCCTATGATTAGTTATATTCTTCCCATGAAAAGCAGGGGAGGAAGAGGAGGAACTGGGAGCTGACAAGTTGGCTACCTGCCGGTGCCTAGCCCTCAGGTTAAGGCTCCAAATTAAACATCCCTTTGCTTGGTGTGACATGAGTCCCAGTCTGTCACTCACCTAGTCAAAGTCCTGAGGGCAAGCTGTCCTTGGAACAGAATGCAGAAGCGCCCCCATCCCCAGGACAAGTTTCACCCTATCTACTGTTATGCAGGCTTTGGGAGGTTATTGATGCAACAGCATCTCTACCTCAACGCACAGAAAACCGAGAGTGTCCCCTCCCCCAGTCAGCTGCAAAGTTCATGTTGTTCCTGACAAAAACCTATGGTGAGGGTGTCAGGCCAGCAAAGCTGCCTTTGAGCCAGTGTCACCTTTTTTTCCTCCTCCCTTTCTGCTTCAGTCCTTACTGTGCTGATTTTTAACCTTGTTAGGGTCTTTTCCTCCTCTGCAGAGCTGTATAAGTGTAACTATTCGCCACCCCCCAAGGAAATCCTCACTCACCCCCCAATAGGAGAATTTGCAGAGTGCCAAGCAAGACAAAAAAGCCTTTCACTCCCCCTTTAAAGTGACAGCCCAGGGGGCCTCCCTGTGGCACAGCGGGTTGAGCACCACATTGTGAAGCATCAGCAGCACAGCAGAGTGAGTTCCGGAATGAGTTCGATCCCAGAGGGGTCAGTTCAATCCCTGGGCAGGGAGGGGACCCACATGGCATAGCAGACCTCTTTCCTACATCGCCCACCCTATGCTCTCCTCACCAGTGTACTTCAGTTGATCTTCCTGCTCTGTCTCTGGTGAATCCTCTCACCTCCCTGGACTCTGGTCTGTACCCCAGCAATTGCATAAATAAATAAGTAAGTAAGTAAATAAATATTTTTTAAAAAACAGTGACAGCCCAAGGTCGGCGCATGGAACAAGGTTCCCAGATGGGGCAGGAATGCCCCATCTCATGGCCTCCAACACTGGCTCCCAGAGACCTTCCTTTGTCTTGGGGATTCTACTGGCCTCTCAGCTCAGGAATGCAGCCAACTTCTCAGAATAAAATCAAAGCCTAGCCTTCCAAGACTGGCCTCCGCCAGAGACTCTTCAAATAGGACAACTTAGAAGTTGCCAGTACAGTGAGATCCAGCTGCATGGAAAGAAATGGGTCCTTGCTTGGAGTACCACCTTGCGGTCGTGGCCCATTTTATAGTTAACATCTCTTTTGACCCTCAGCAGTATCCAGTTAGGCAGAGAAATTATTTTAATTTTCCAGATGAGGAAACCGAGGCCTAGAGGAGAGAAAGTGAACTTCCCAAATTTCTACAACAAACCAGAAGAGTTATGCACTGGTCCATATTTAATCTTAAAATGTCCCCACCGCAAACACTTTATATACACAGCAGCAGCCCAATGAAAAGTCCTAACAGTTGATACTTTCTGGGGACCTAAAAGGGATCAAAATAATCAGCCTCTGTCCTGCAGCTCCAGCCCTCAACCCATGATGGCGTAGTGACAGCCTTTAAGAGAAAAGCCATCTGTGCAGGGGCCCAGTCGAACACACAGCCACACCCTGGGGCACTGAAGGCCACTGACTGAGGAGGAGCATTCCCACGGTGACCACAGGCTGCCCCAGGCTGTTGCCCTGGGAGAGGAGAGAACCAGCAAGCAAAGAGCTGCCTGCCCTGCCCAGCCTCTCAGGAGCAGTGGCTTAGCCCCGAAGCTGGCAAGCGCCCACCGCTCGGGTGTGACTCGGCTGGGTGCCCAGCCCTGCAAGCCTGTCCAGGTCTCAGTTCCTGGTAACACCCTCATGCTTCATCCTCTTGCATATGGGAGAAGAGTCATCAGTCTGGATGCAGCCCAAGTCAGCAGCTGAAATCTTCACCAGGCCAACAAGTTACAAACGAGTCTTAAAGGGTTCAAAGGGTTGAGCATCAGGCTCATATAATGCATCTTTATTCGAAGTAAGTACATCTTCGTCTTGACAGCAGGACACTCAGAGCTGCTTTAAGTAGCAACCTGGAAAGACATTCCTGTAATCAACATTCTGAGCGGATCCACCAGGTGTGTAGTCACACCAACACCTCACAAGAAGACGGCCATCGGTCAGGATATGCAAAGTGGGATATGAAGATGTGGGAAAGTGTATTAAGCTTCCTCAGTTCAAATCCCAGTTCACCTGTATAATAGCACTGTGACTTGGGCACGTCACTCAACATCTCTGTGCCTCAGTCGTCTTACCTGCAAAATGGGGATGCTAGCACCTACCTCACAGAGCTATGAGAATTAAATAAGATGAACGTGGTAATCCCTTGCTAAATGCTAGCCATCATTACAGGAATTTTTTAGTTAATCCTTTCCACAACACAGAGAGATAGGAACTATTATGCTCCCTGTTTCCCAGGTGAGAAAATGGGCTCAGAGGTTAGACAAGTTTCCGAAGGTCACAAAACTCAAGACCCTAAGTAGTTCTCTCAGGACCCAAGTCCCTCACTCATATTTATTGCACTTAGCAATGCAAATGCCTCCCGAGAACTCTCCGTCTTACATAATGGGAGGGAATGCATGTGTGTCTATTAAGGGGAGGGCTTAATAGGCACAACTCAGCAGCTGATAGGAACGGTAAGCCGTAGAAACCTCACCAGTTAGGGCTTTACACCAGTTAGCAGAAACAATCAGTGGTTCAACCATTGTGACGAGGGTCTCCCTGAGGGTCATAGAAAGTCAGAGGAGGGCACGTGCTGCTGCCGGTCCCCACCAGCTTTGTGTCCCACCTGCGGTCCCTCTCTCTTCTGCTCTGTGACGTCTCCATGGATCAGAGGTCAGGCCTCCTGGCTCCTGGAAGTCGGCTTCTGCAGGAAGCCAAACTCTGTAACCCTGGCTCTCTTCTGATTTCAGCAAAATGAGACCTGTAAGGACAAGCCACTCACAAATAAAAATTGTCTTTAGGTTTCCCCATCCTGAACCCCAACCAGCCAGATGCCCAGTGATTGAGGGATAGCTATGCCCTGATTCCATCCTTAATAACAACATGATTTTTTTTTAAATGATAATTTTTTTACCCATCTAAGTGGTGCAACTCAGTGGAGCAAAATAAATTGTAACTCTAGGTACTTATATTAGCCAGAGTGCTAAATCTTCAGAAGAGATAAGAAATTTCAAGGGAAAGGGGTCTTCACTAAAACTTAAAACCATGGATTTGTACAAGTATATTTAATTTGTCCAGTTTGTAGGGTAAAGGTTGATCAGGTATTTCCACCCTCCCACCACTGATGATGGACACCTGAGGTGCTGCGAGCACTCCAGGGTGGGCGTGCGCAAGTGGGCGCACCTGTGTTGGACACGGGCATAAATGGGCGGCGTCATGAGGCCCAACAGACAGAACTGCAAGGACTGTGAGAAGTGCGAGCACCAACAGACAGAACTGATGAGAGCAGCGGAGAGAGAAGAAGCAGCCGAGAGTGTGAGATGCGCTGGGGGCTGGGAGGCCTGCCAGCCTCCCGGCCCCCCGGCACCCCTGCCTGCCATGTACCTGGCCACCTCTACTAAATAAAGCATGAAAAGCCACCAAGGGCTCCAAGACTCCCTTTCCTTGACCCGTCTGCCCAGAACCATCCCGAACCCTGCTCCAGTGCTCCCATCCTGCTGCTACACAGTTGAATGTCCATTTGAATGCTTTTTTTAAAAGATTTATTTATTTATGCATACAAGCACTGGGGTACAGGCCAGAGGTGTGGAAGGCGAGAGGATTCACCAGAGACAGTGTGGGGAACAGAACAAGCAGACTGACCGAAACACACTGCTGAGGGGAGCAGCAGGCGAGGCAGGAGAGGTCTGCTGCGCCATGTGGGTTACCTCCCTTGCTGGGGACAGGGATCGAACTTGTGCTGCAGAGGCTGCAGTTTGCTTCATAGTGCATTGCTTAACCCATTGCGCCACCAGGGAGGGCCCTAAATGCTTTTTTATAAACATTGAGGAAGAATTAAAACTAAAGTTTAAAATGTTCTTTTTTGCATAATATCAACCTACACATTCTTACCCCATTTTATTTCTTACAACACACACTCACACACTCAAAAACATACACATAGATGCAAACATACCAAAGCAAGAAGTCCATAAAAACATTAATAGTGGTTAACCTCTAGAGCATGGGTTAATGCTAATTTTATTTCCTTCTTTATACATTTCTATATTGTATAAGATGTATATCATGAATCTGTTATTTTTATCTACAAAGATGCCAAAATTATTTCAGTTTTAAATTAGTGCAAGGGAAACCAATTTGCTCATATCAGCAACCAGTATTTTAAACTTATGAAAAAGTCTAAGAATTAAACTATAATATAATAGGTGTAGGGCCAGAGAACAATCAGGTCTTTCCACCCTCCCACCTCTGTGATGATGGACACCTGCGGTGCTGCGAGCATTCCAGGGTGGGCATGCGCAGGTGGATGCACCTGAGTTTGACATGGGCTTAAATGAGCAGCAGCATAAGGACGCCAGGACCGACAGTACTGACAAGCAGCAGCAGCAGCAGAGAGAAGAAAGCAGCCAAGAGGGTGAGATGTGCTGGGGGCTGGGAGACCTGCCAGCATCCCGGCCCCCCAGCATCCATGCCTGCCATATACCTGGCCACCTCTACTAAATAAAGCATGAAAAGCCACCGAGGGCTCCAAGAGTCTCCTTCCTTGACCCGTCTGCCCAGAACCATCCCGAACCTCCCTGTGCCGTCCTTCCGGCCACTACAATAGGAAAAGAGCTAATTAAGAAAAATCAAGAACTAAGCTAATGAATATAGAGAGTAAAATATAATTTATGGGGCCTCCCTGGTGGTACAAATGGTTAAGTCACAGCACTATGAAGCTATCCCCAGCCACTTAGGCATGAGTTTGATCCCCAGCCAGGGAGGGGACCCACATGGCACAGCAGACCTCTCCTGTCTCACCTGCTGCTCCCCTCAGCAGTGTATTTCAGTAGATCTGCCTGTTCTGGTCCCTGCTCTGTCTCTGGTAAATCCTCTCACCTCCCCCGCCCCCCCCATGCCTCTGACCTGTACCCCAGTTCTTATGCATAAATAAATCTTTAAAAAATATAATTTATATGGAAAATATAACTTAAATTTTGCAATAAAATACTGATGCATCAGCAACAGACTTGGTTTGGCTGTGCTGAATATATTTACAAAAGGTTTAATGCATGAAAATTTATCTTTAAGTTTTAAGCAATAGTCTTTCACCTTTCAGAAGGGGGTTTCATAGACCCGTTGGAGAATGAGAGAAGTCTCAAATAACCTTTCCTCCACAAAGAGTAAATGCACACGCGCGTGCACGCACACATACACACCTCATAAAAGTTTACATAAAAGTTTAGAAGTTTACAGATCCCTGATACCATCCACTTCTTTCCCCACACACCTTCAGCCAATGAAACACATGTCAAGAAAATGCCTCCGTTTGAGTACTTTGAATTCTGGCAAGATGGCCGCAGAAGCCCGTACATCTCCTCCAGATACAATGAAATTGCAGTAAAACAAAACAAAATAACAACAACAATAGCAACAACAACAAAAAAAAGCTCAAGGGAAAAACAGATGACCACAGCAAACACTAGGAGCAACAGTCTGCAGAAAGGGGCAGGGAAAACTTTGTGAACTATGTTCATAGCAATAACTGAGCAGTATAACCCCTAAGAAGGAGGGGTGACTGCTATACAGAGTCCCCTATAGCTGCCGACATGAGCAGTGCCAGCATGGTGTCTCCTGAGTCCTGGAACCACAGGATAAGGAGGTGCACCAGTTGACACAGAAGAAGGAGGGTGCACTGTGGGAGAGCTGCAGGGGTGGAGTTCAGAGCAAGGGTTCTTGGCTTGAGCCTGAGGCTCTCAACATAAAACAGCTGGAACCCGAATCAACAGGGAAAAGCAGGTCAGAGCATCTGGGTCTCCTGGAAAAGCCTCGGCTGAGGTACTCAGAACTCCTGCCACTCCCCAGCCTAGGGTTAAAACCAGAACAAAGAAACACTTGGACAAACTACAGCTCCGACACCTGTCGACAATAGGAGCAAACACCCCGGGAGAAGGCCCAGCGCTGGGAAAGAAAAGAGAACTCCAGCCTGTGACCCCCACATCGTAACACTTGCCCAGTGTTTTGCATCCAGTGCTTAAAAATAATCTAGTGTAGAAGTGTGTATGAGGTCGTACGAGATACTAAGACTGAGTTGCTGACCCAAAGGAGGTGGCATCATGAGGGTCCCCACTACACGGCTCAGGCCCCCACAGCAAGGTAGGAAGTTAGCCTTCCTGAGGTGCTCAGAGGTGATCTTGTGGTGCCTACTGCCCTGGTGTTCTTTTATATCTCTACCCTCGCTGGTAGCAGTCCTCAGATTACTTCAGTGGGTACAGAAACAACAGTCGGAAAGTCCAGCCATAGTACAGTGCATAAAATATTGAAAATAAGAAGCCAGAACACACTACAGATGCTGAAACAAGAAACCTCAATGCAGAAGAACGGAAGAAGATGAAAGAAGAGGAGTTCAAGGGAACAATTCTAGCAATGCTCATGGAAATAAATTACAAAAAAAAGAGGCGATAGAACAGACTAAAGGTAAAGAAAACATGAGGCAGCAACAATTAGGAATCACAAAGTAGGAGCACTATTACTGATTTTAAAAATACAATTGAGGGCTTCCCTGGTGGCGCAGTGGGTTAAGCAATGCACTATGAAGCAAACTGCAGCCTCTGCAGCACGAGTTCGAGTTCGATCCCTGCCGCCGGCCAGGGAGGGGACCCACATGGCGCAGCAGACCTCTCCTGCCTCGCCTGCTGCTCCCCTCAGCAGTGTGTTTCGGTTGATCTGCCTGTTCTGCTCTCCACTCTATCTCTGGTGAATCCTCTCGCCTCCCACACCTCTTGCCTTGTATGCATAATACACCCCAGTGCTTGTATGCATAAATAAATAAATATTTTTTAAAAAACCACACAATTGAGGTCCTCATCAACAAACAAAAGAAAAGTAGAAAATTAGTAAGATTGAAATAGTAAAATAGTAAGAAAGTAGTAAGAAAATTAGTAAGATTGACTATAGAACTGCTATGATTAATAGCCAAGATATATTTTAAAAACATACAATATAACAATAAATAATAAACTAATTAGTAAATGGGCGATGAAAAAAACATGAAAAAAACATGAAAAAAAAGACATGAAAAAAAACATTCATTGTCAAGTCCAATAACAGAGATCTACAGGCTAAAATCACCTTGAGATACATCTTAAGCTTGTTTTTAGGCCCTGAACAACAAATGTTAGAGAAGATGTGAAGAAAAAGGAACTCCATTATACTGCTGGTGAGAATGTCAACTGGTAGAACCATTATGGAAAACAATCTGGATTTACCTTAAAAAACTAAAATGGAAATACCATACAACCAACCAACTCTACTCTGGGGCATATATCCAAAGAACATGAAATTGCTAACAAAAAGCCCTGTGTGTTCCAGCAGTGTTCATAGCTAAGACATGGAAGCTGTTTACATGTCCATCCATGGACCACTGGGCAACAAGTGGCTACATCCACACGATGGATTATTATGCAGGCACAAGAAAGTCTGACATGTAATCATTTTCAACAGAATGGAGGGAATTTGAGAGATTTATGTGTTGCAAAGTCAGAATGAAAAAAAAAAATACTAGACATTTATATAGCAGACATTTGAGAACATAAAACACTATCAAAATCCAGTGATCATCAAGTAATACCCTCAGGACTCTGAGGTTAAAGGGGAGAGAGGAGGGAAAGAGAAAAAGGGATATAAAGGATCATGGTGTTGAAACCTATAGAATGAAAAATTAATCGAAAATAAGGTAATGGGATTAAATATTTTTAGAAAAAAAGGATCTTCTTCCAGTCTCCAGAAGTTTTTATTAGATAATCTCCAGCATAAAGAAAAGTTGAAAAAATAGAACAATGAATGTCCATATACCTTCTACCTAGACTTAAAAATTCTTTACATTTTTATGATGCTAGATTTGCTTACTTTCTCACTGAAATATTTGAAAATGTAGGCATTCCAGCGCATCACTCATAAATACTTCAGCATGTACTCCTTATGGACATCCTTCTTTACAGCAGGCATGTTATACCCAAGGGTATTAACAATAATTTCATAATATCTATTATCAAGTGTGTTTTATTTTTTCTTTCTTTATTTTTATTTTCCTACATCTTATTTGATTTCTCCCCTCCAGTGTGGTCCCCATAGCTGTCCCACCACCACACCAATGATCCACCACCACTGTCCCTTATGCTCTTCCCTTCCCTTTCTTGACCCCTTTCCATCCCATCCCTTTCCCCTGCTGTATGCCTCCGATCTATGGTCAGCTATCAAGAATGTCTCTAATGTTATACACAATCATAAAGATGGTAAAGTCTCAGGAACGTGTAAAGAGCCACTCGTGATATTCTGTGAAGATTGTAAAAAACACACTGTCCCAAAAAGAGCAGTGGGCAGAACTTCCCTGTCTTGTCTCTCTAGCATGTCTTGGGGCTAAAGCTGCCTGCCCTCACTACCAGGCCATCGAGAACATTCGGCCCAAGGCCTTAGAGCCAAGGATTGCTCAGTGGGCAGCTGCCTTGGCCTGTGGCATCCCTGCAGGGGGCACACATGCTCTGACCCGGGCTGGGTGGTGAAGCCTCTTCTTTTCCATCCCCTACCACACAGAGAGTCAATGAGCCATGCCATGGCGTCCAGCTGTTCACCTCCCAGGCAGACTGCCATCAAAAGTCTCAACCAAGTCATGGGTTTCTGCTTCTCTCACTTTCTTGCCTACTCTCCCAAACCTAGAGATAACCAGTAAGGTTGTAAGAGTTGGTCGGGTCAATATTAACCCTCTTGATGTAGACTAGACTTATTTTTTCAATTTGATGCCTTCCATAGTGATTTCTAGATGCCACAAAATTGTAGAGCTCAAGAGTTAAAACAAAAAATACACCCAGCCCATAACCTCCACATCAACCCCCATATAAATTCTTTTAAGATCTCCTCCCTAAGCACTTGGAATACAGTTCTGTCTATGGTTATTCTTTTGATATTATTTAATTATTTGTCTCCCCATCTAGACCAAATTCCTAGAAAAGAACAACCCCACCTTTTTCAAATTTGTATTCCCATATGGTAGATTGAATGGTATCTCCCCAAAATATGTCCAAGTGTAACCCTCAGTACCTATGAATGGGACTTTATTTTAAAAAGACCTTTGTAGATGTATTTAAATTAAAGATCTCCAGATGAGATAAGCCTATATCAATCATCCAGGTGGGTCCTAAATCCAATGACAAGAGACAGGCAGAGGGCCTCCCTGATGGCTAAGATGTTGAGCACCGCACTGTGGGGCTTCTGCAGCTATTGCAGTACGAGTTTGATCCCTGGCCAGGGAGCTGACCCACATGGTACAGCAGACCTCTCCTGCTTTGCCCGCTGTTCCCCTCAGCAGTGTATTTCAGTACATCTGCCTGTTTTGCTCCTGGCTCTGTCTCTGGTGAATCCTCCAAACACACACACACACACACACACACACCCCACCGCCTCTGGCCTATACCCCAGCTCTTGTATGCATAAATAAATAAAATCTTAAAAAAAAAAAAAAGGTGGTGGTAAGGGCAATCTGAGTGCAACAACTGTCACCAGTTGTTCACCAGGGTTGATTAGCTAATCTGGCTGGCTAGTCTAGTGTTCCCTTCCTCCCTCATTGCTCCATGTGCATCCCCACCTGAAGCTCAATTCCAAGAGGACAAACTTCCCCGAACAGGGAAGGAGCATACTTTGGTTGAGGGTAAACAAGTAGCTGCACTCCCCTGCTACAACCTCCAAACAAGGTCTCAAGAGACACTCAGAGGAGAGACACTAAGGAAGGAGAAGGCCATGAGAAGCCAGATGCAGAGATTGGAGTGGTGCAGCCGCAAGCCAAGGAATGCTTGGGGCCACCTGGATCTGGAAGATCCAAGGGGGACTTCTCTTCTAGAACCTTCAAAAGGAGAGTGGCCCTGCCAAAACTCTGTTTCAGACTTCTGGTCTCCAGAACTACAAGGAAATTTTTAAGTCACCAGATTTATAGTCAGTTGATAGAGCGGAACTAGGAAAGCAGTATATCCTAGTAGCAGCATCCCTGACAGATAGTTTGAGCAAAGTATGTTCACTGAAGAGCAAAGAAGGCTAAGGGTATGACTTCATACCTTTTTCAGACCCCACAGACATCTCTGGGTAGTATCTCTGAAGGCCACTGGACTCTGGCAGACAAATATGTAAGCATCATTATTCTAGTGTCAACTGAACAATTTGTTCCTTTAATGAGGTGTTTCAACCTCACTTTTTATATTCATTGTTCTGCCCTCCTTGATTTTACTGTAAGTGACTGAATGGACTTTTGATGTATTGCCAGCACACCATAAATTATGAGCCTCTTTCTTTAAGGTTGGAAAGGAGAGGAACTCTACTTCCCTGTTCAGTTATTTCAGGCAAGGGTGGGAACAGGTTTTCTGTGCCAGCAGCATCCTGATTATGATTCAGGATGTGCAGCCAAAGGCAAACAGTTCCTCTTCAAATTCAATCAAATAGGAAGGAGCAAAGGCCCAAACAAGAAAAGCCTGGTTCTCTTTGTGTGCACAGCCAAGGGGTCCTGGGAAGCTGGGCAGGGATGACGCCCTATCTCAGCCATAGCCTGACTGACTTCAGTGGTACTCAGGAAACTTCTGCCCATATTCAAACGGCTTCCAGTCCTGGCCTCACACATGCTAGGCAAGCCGAGTCCACTGTGACAGTTACTTGCAGGCTATAAGGTAAAGGCTCATGAGAATTAAAAACATCTAGTTTTATCTCCTCCACTTGGAAAAAAAAAATTCTATATGCAACTTTAATGCTGTGGATTGTGACTAGAGAGGACCGAAATGATGACTCCTGTGCACATTCCGTGTCGTTGATACTGACAACCGTGATTTTTTTTTCACTCAATAAGTCATGACCCTTTAATGGATTCAGAAATCAATGTAGTGAGATGTGCCAGTACTTTCACTTAAATGAAATACAAGAGATTAGAAAATATCAGTGACTTTTGCCTCTAAGGTGAGTATTGTACCATGACGTTTGATTCATTTTATATGTATATGTATATGTATATGTATGTGTATGTGTATGTGTATATGTATATGTATATGTATATATGGCTACCCTGTGATAGAAAAGCCATAATCCAAGAAAGTATGAAACCCACTGTCTTGGAAAATCTACCACACAAAACCAGAAAGCATCCTTTCCCTTCATCCATGTTCTCGAGAGCAGTGTTTGCAGTTATGGTGGAGAACTCAATTAATGAACAACTCCTCACACACCTTATGAGAGACGTTGTCATGGGAAACCAAGAAGCATCCATTCACATCAATTCACTGGCGTGCCCTCTTCCTTTTCTAGCCCCACTGAGCCAGAAACTTGGCCCCTGGCTCTTGGGCCCTTGCTTCTCTGTCTGGTTTAGCTTTACTTGGTTCGCTTCTGTCTTTCTGAGGCACCACACCTGTTCCGCTTCTGTAGTCCTAGAAACTTCACAGCTTTTCATAACCGCTCAGAAACAGACTGACAGAGCACTCCTAAAGTTTTTCAAGAGGGAAAGGAGCCCCCTTAATTCACTTCACTAACCGTCCCCGCTATCCTTCTATACTAATGTGGTCACTTTCGCCTTTTGCCATTTCAGCAGGAAGACAGCCGGGCTCCTTTAAGGGTTCTGTCTCATCTATTAACTTGCTGACTCCTAGCCCAAGGGCCCAACACTCCGGCCAGCATCCCACCTCTGTGCCCTGCCCCGCACGGCCTGGCTCATGGGTCTGCCACAGATTTCTGATCGCACATAGTGACTGACCAGGGCTTTCCAGTCACATGCAGGAACTCCAACTACTAAAGTCGGTCGTGTGATTGACAGGTGGAATCATGCACCTCGGCATCAGCAGATGGGGTCTAAGTTTTGGTGTCGTGGCTTACTGACTGTTGGTCTTAGGGAAGTAGCGTCATGTCTCAAAGTTTTATCCGTACAATCAAGGAAATGCCAGCACCCCGTTGTAGGGTGTGGTTGAAATCTGTTCAGTTGGTTCAGTTTTTAGGGTTAATGGAAGTCTCTGTGAGGAATCTTTCTTGGGCATCTTATGACTAAACTTCCCAAAAAGTCTATTCTTTCAGTGCTTTCAGGAGTCTGCAGCACCCAGGGAAAGTGTGCAAAAGAGACTTTCTGAAAATATATATTCCATCTACCAAGTCAAGCCATCGTTGGCACCTTAGAATTACAAAAAGTAAAAAGAAAGAAAGATGGGAGGGAGGGGAAGATAAAATTCTTCTTTTGGGTGACCTCCTAAAATTGTGCCACAGAGATCTCTTCATTCTTGCCATAACACCAGAGCAAGCCCATCTTTCTGCCAGCAGCATCTTCCCATCTGGTGGAGCTGAAAACCTATGTCAAACAAAGATCCACTTAGTGGAAACCAATTGAACTGAGGAAAAACCTATATTAACATTTTCTTATGGCTCCTCCATCCAAATGAGAAATGGTTCAATAACTCAAAACAACTGAGGTTGTATTTGAAGGGACGGCCCCTCGCATCTGCGACTGGGCTTTCTTCCAAGGTGACTGTGAATGATGTGGCATAAAAAAATATGCATTTGATTTTAAAATACGGTTGTAAAACCTTCACTGATGCATCTGTAGTATACAGGACAAGTACTAGTATTTCCAGCTTTTTAAATGGTTAGAAACAAACAGATAAATCAGAGAAGAAATAACGTTGTTAATAAGTATGCAAAAATATTAAGTTTGGCATCGAAAAAAGAAATATAAAAGCAAAAGTGAAAGTCATATGCTTTAATTAAATTTGTAAATATTGGTAAAGATAATATCAGTGTAGGAATGATAAACCAGGCATTCCTCCCTGCTGATAGGATGAGAAAAAATAAACCTTTCTGACAGCAGTTTAATAATACAAAGCAATAGTTTTAGAAGTTCCATGCTATTTGAATAAAAATTTAAATTCCATGACTATATCAAAGGAGGACATTCATATAGATAGACATGTAGACATAGAGATATTTTTAAAACCCTCACCAAAATAACTTCTGTGATAGGAAAATTATTGATAGCAGCCTACAGGGAAATTGATAAATAAACAATAGTTCATTGATATGATAAAATAATCTACAGGCATTTAAATCACTTTTTCAAACATTTTACCATGGGAAAATTGTGGGGTATAAAATTTTGCGTATGCAATGTTCCAAATTAGGTGAGTAATTGCACTTCCATATAGGAAGTAATTAGATTTTTAAAAAGTTGAAATCAAATATACTAAAATATTCACAACAGTTATCCATGGACAGTGGGGTTATAGATAGATTTCCACTTGTATCTATTCCCAAACTTTTAAAACAGGCAGGTAAAACTTGTAAAATTATGGCTTCTGCTCTGCAGTGGTGTCCTAAGGTTGACTTAGGGTTAGGCAGGATGCTCAGCTGTCAGCTCTTTCGATGGACAGAAGTGATCTGGTCCTTCCGAGAACATAGACAAAGGTGAGCATCTGAAAATAATTAATCAGGACGGTATAGAATTGTGATCAGCTAAGTTTTCCATATAGCGAATGCTCAGTAGACTATTTCATTTAACTTTAGTAACAGATGAAAAGAACAAGCAGTCAATGGATTAAAGGAACAAGGATCCTGTCGTGTGGGGAAAAGAAAAGAACACGGTCAGGGAAGGCCCACGGAGGAGCTGGCCCTCCAGATCTGTAGGAGATAGATGCATTTGTCATGGGCCTCCCTGGCCCATGGTCTCAGAGGCCTCACAGTTCTGCATGCTCATTTCAAGACAGGCAAAGCCTCCCTAAATGTTTATCTTGTTCCTGGGGAAGCAAGAAACAAATGGTAGCACAGGTTTTGGAGGTGATTAGCAAGTAGCCACTGTTACACAAGGCAAGGGCATGACCATTCCTTGGAATAACCAGTGCTGGTCATGGTGAAGCCTGAGGAACCAGTCTGACTGGATCCTCTGCTGGGCACCACACTGTACAGTATAGTCACCACTTGCACATAGAATTTCACAGTCCCTCTCCCATCCCCTGTGTAGTGTTCTCAGTTTACACTTAAGAAAACAGAGGCCCACTGCAGAGAAAGGACATGCTGAAGTTCAGAACTAGCTAGCTAGTTTAGTCTAGTGCTTTCCGAGGTGCTATAGGACAAAGCTGCATTACATTCCTGGAGATGCATTCTTCCTCAGAAAGTGTTCACTACTTCTTCCTCTTTGTATAAAAACAAGTCTTTCCAAGGCTAATTACTGTCTCCTGTCTTGAACCCCTTTATGGACATTAGCATTTGGGGCACCAGAAAGGAACACAAATAAAAAAAAATATGGCTGGTGAAAATTTCCAAATGGAGTAATCCAAATCCACACTCCACATACATTTTGTGGGCGTCTATGAATGCTTCCTTCTGGATCCCCTTGACTTTCATCAAATTTCCATAGAATTCTGTGAACCAAAAAAGATGAACCGAAACATAAGAAGGAGGGGCTGGTCTGTACATAAATTCAGCTCTGACTTCCTTGTCACCAGGTAGAATCAGCAAAGCAGTGATAAGACAAGTGTTTTATATTAGAAAATAACTACACACAGAGACAGACACACATACACGCACACACACACACACACAGAGCAACTGGAAGCCAAACTTGAATTGGCCTCTCATAATGTCAAAAGTGTTTGAGACAAGGCATTTCTTTCTAGTAAGAGGGCTTAATTGTTTCAGTGAAGTTTAAGAATCTATCCCAACACAAATTCATGAAAATATCCATGAAATCCAAAGTACTTATTTAAAGAAAACTTGAAGCCAAGAGAAAAGAGACGTGCCCCAAATATATGTGTAAAACTGTAACTTTAGCATCTGGACCAACGACACCAATACGCTGGAGGTGTTTATTAAGTATTGTTAAAAAATAAAAAAAGTCCTACACCATCCACACTGATAATAGAAAACTTACGGATTTCATATTAATGTTCAAATAATTCACTTGCTAGAAAGCTGGAGAACTTCATTTCTTAGCTCTCTGTAGGCTCTGCTTGCTTGACCTGGTTAACTCTGTTAATCCACTCACTATTTCTTCAGAGATAAAGCGCTGGCGAGGGGCTGCCTCCTTCCCAAGTATATTTCAGAATTATGCGGATCGTAATAAATAAAAAGGTTTGTTAGTAGAATCAGTCTTTTGGTTTTGGGAGAGTGGCTTTTTCTGTTTTGTTTTATTTTATTTAATCCAAGGGATCTTATTTCCTCACTTTATTTAACCCTGGAGAAAAAGAAGCTAAGAAAACATTTCTGGGTAAGGCTACATTCATAAAGCCAGCTGAACCACAAAACCTCCCTCAAGGCCTAAATCTCTCCCCTGCATCAGTTGGTATGATCTGCTAGTTAAGGGATTCCTTCCTCTGGGCCCTTTGAAATCGCCATAATTAACACTTACACAGAGGTTTATGATACAGTGGGTTCATATGCACAGGAGTCAGCAGACTATGTCCTGCGGGGGGGTGTAGTTCCAACAGAGACCATATGTCCTACAAAGCCACAACTATGTCCTTCCAGAGGCTGGCCGAGCCCTCGGACCACTCTTACCTTAGCCTCAGAAGCGCCTTCCAAGAAGCAGCCTCGCCTGTAGATGGTCGCGTGAACCTCAGAATGACAAGCATTTGCGATTCCTTCTGGAATACTAGCTGCAAACAATACCAACTTACTGGGCCGAAGGAGGGTGAAAGGGGCAGGGGCTGTAGGGACAAGATTTAGAAAGTGATCAAAAGAGAGGAAACGAGTCCAACAGAAAGAACTCCTTTGTCAGAGCGCTCCACGGGACAAGATGCCCAGAGGAGGAGGCCAAGCACTGCCTTTCCTCGCCTTCCCTCCACTCCCCACACACAGCCGTAGGGAGGGGTCCGCGTGCAGCTCCTGGCTGCAGTCGCAGGCATCTTGTCCTGGCTTCGCCTGCAGTGGCACCACACTGAGAGCTTGCAGAGCACAGCTGAGCCCTGAGCAACATGAGGATTAGGGGTGCTGAGCCCCTAATCTGTGTATAGCTTTTGACTCCTCCGAAGCTTAACCACTAAATAGTCTGCTGCTATCAGAAGCCTTATCAATAATATAAACAGCCACTTCACATACATTTCATATGTTATAGATTCATATACTGTATTCTTTATTTATTTATTTATGCATATAAGAGCTGGGGTACAGAGGTGTGAGGGTGAGAGGATTCACCAGAGACAAAGCAGGGAGCAGAACAGGCAGATCTACTGAAATACACTGCTGAAGGAGCAGCAGGCAAGGCAGGAGAGGTTTGCCTCACCATGCAGGTTATCTCCCCAGCCGGCAGCAGGTATCGAACTCATACTGCAGTGGTTGTGTTCATAGTGTGTTGCTTAACCTGTTGCACCATCAGGGAGACCCCTGTATTCTTTTTTTTTTTTTAATTTATTTATGCATACAAGAACTGAGGTACAGACCAGAGGTGTGGAGGGACTGGAGGATTCACCAGAGACAGAATGGGGAGCGGAACAGGCAGACGGACTGAAATACACTGTGAGGGGAGCAGCAAGTGAGACAGGAGAGGTCTGCTGGGCCATGTGCATCACCTCCCTGGCCAGGTATCGAACTCATGCTGCAGTGGCTGTGGTTCACTTCATAGTGCTGTACCTTAACCCCCTGTGCCACCAGGGAGGCCCCATTATACTGTATTCTTACAATATAGTATGCTAGAGAAAAGAAATGCTATTAAGAAAATCATAAGGAAGAGAAAACACACTTACATTGTCTGTTTACAACAAAATTCTTGTACAAGTTCAAACTCATGCCATTCAAGAGTTAACTGTATTTACTGCAGGAAAATCAGCAGAAGTACACATCGGAGCTGCCCCCACACCACCCCCAGATTGCTGACTGTTTAACATCGCCCAGCTCAGCTCGGCACACACAGATCGAAGTGTGTGTGTGTGATTTCACGTGCATACATGGTGAAGGATGCAGGGTCTGCAGCTGGTGTCTACCCCACTCCGAACTGAAGGGGTGTTGGCTGCTAACAGCTCCCAGCTAAGTCTCTCCAGGAACTGATCGAAACTAAAGGAGCTGCCACAGCCCAGAGTGGATCCTTCCCTGGGACACAGTAATGTGAAACTACTAGTTAGTACTGGGCAAAAAAAGTCCAGATCCTGCTGAATGCAGAACAGCTCCAGCTCCAAAGCTCCCCTTGGGTTCAGTCTAGATCTCGATTAGACTGTCTCAGGGAGAAACAGACAGACAGACAAAGAAAACACGCACAGAGAATCAGGACACACCCAACACCACTGGGTGATGAGCATCTCTTCATCTTCTCCTATCTTGAATTTTCTACTCTGGCTCACTTGTTCAATTGATCTTTCTATAGTTCTTTCAGATAGGTAACTGTGATACTTTTTTTTTTTTTTAAACCTGACTAGCAAGAAATATTTCAGTCAACTCGCATTTTATGGAGTTCTTTAAGTTCCCATTGTTGTCGATGAGAAATGGAATGCCCCTCGCTTCCCCTTTCCTTGTAGTTCATGTTCTCCTCTGTTGAAGGGGCGTGAGCATCTCTTCACACCTGCCGTTAAGGATTTTACCTGGATGGGCTGAGATATGGGGTTTTGGTCCTAGTCACCCATAAGTCCTTTAAAACCCCATATTCTCTTCTCTTAGTTGTCTGGTTATCCCCTCCTTTGTGTAGATCTACCCTCCTGGAACTCCTATTTTTTTTTTTTTTGAAGATTTATTTATTTATGTATACAAGAACTGGGGTACAGGTCAGGCATGAGAGGATCCACCGGAGACAGAGTGGGGAGCAGAACAGGCAGACGGACTGAAACACACAGCTGAGGGGGACAGCGGGCGAGGCAGGAGAGGCCTGCTGCGCCATGTGGGTGACCTCCCTGGGCGGGGATCGAACTCGTGCTGTAGCGGCTGTGATGCTTCATAGTGCGGTGCTTAACTTCTTGTGCCACCAGGGAGGCCCTGGACTCCTGTTATTAACGCACCTCAGGTCTCTGAATCCGGCCTCTGGTCAGTCATCTTGCCCTCGTGCCTTCCATCTAGTGTATTTTCACTGCATGCTTGGGGTAGTCTTGCATTTGATTTCTAAAGTCTGCTTTGATTCATCCAGTGCGTAGTTCAGTTAAAAATTCTAGCTCCAGGAATTTTTTTCACTACGTTCGACTGTCTTTGTACTTCTGCTGGCGCCGCCTTATCCAGCATCATGTTTCCTTGAGGGACTGTTCCAGGTTCTCCTCCCTCTTTCTGTCAGCTGAGTCCTCTTAGGTACACAGCTATTTTCTTTTGTCTGTTCTCTGATGCTCGAGGACAGTTCTGGGGAGAGGGAGGTCCCCAGTTGTCCTGTGAGTGACGCACGGAGGCAATTGTCCAATCACATCTGCAGGAGGAAGGAAGCCTCTAGGCAACACTGTCTCCAGGTTCAGCTCCTCAGAAACCTGGGCTGGGGCCCGTCAGCACTGATGCAGCTCAGGATCCAGCACAAATGCCACCTCCCCCTCCACACTGCACCCACTGACTCACAGTGGGGATGCCCTGGCCACGCTGGCCTCTCCAGGGCCCACCTCCATCAGCCACCATGGTGGACTCGGGGTTGAGGCAACTCAGGCATATCATGTGAAAACCTCACTGCATCCCCGTGACTCAGAGAACAAACTTATCTCTTATCCCTAGCATATTCCTTTTTTTTTTTTAAGATTTATTTATGCATACAAGAGCTGACGTATATACCAGAGTCGCGGGAGGTGAGAGGAGTCACCAGAAACAGAGTGGAGAGTAGAACAGGCAGATTGACTGAAACACACTGCTGAGGGGAGCAGGGGGCGAGGCAGGAGAGGTTGCTGCGCCCTGTGGTCCCCTCCCTGGCCGGGGAGTGAGCTCGCCCTGCCGTGCCAAGGATGCTTCATAGCACTGCGCTCGACCCGCGGTGCCACCAGGGAGGCCCCTATCCCTGACATATACTTAATTGACTCTTAAGGTGATTGAACTCTTAGTTCTCTTTTAATTTCTTTGGCAAAACCTTTAAAGTTGCGTGCATTCGCTAAATATTTGAATAACTATTTAAAATTGTACTCACTAGGAAAGGAACTGGGTGAAAAGGCAGATGACAAAGTGCACATGTCCGTGTACACGTGTATGCATCCCCCACATCCGCAGATACATGAAATACACCGAGAAAGAAGTGTGCATAGACAGATGCCGAATTATTATCTCAAGATGATGGATTTATAATCTTTTTACAAATTGTTTAATGTTTCTTGTTTATGAAAGATACATTATTCCAATCATTTGTTAATTCAGCAAAATACATATAAAATGTCAGACATTCCCGAGGGGAGGAGGAGGAGAAGGAACGAAATGGGCGGGGAGAGCACAAGGGACTACGCTGGTGCATGGATGAGCTGGTGATGGGAATTTCACGGGGATGAGAAATATACACTGTGCAAAAATGAAAAATAATGTAAAATATGCATAAAATATTTTTTTGTAAAAAATGTACTAAATCCAAAAAAAAAAAAAAGTCAACTCTCACAAGCATTTCTGGAGAGTGTGAAGCGGGAGATGCAGACAACCCTTGGCCTCCCCAGCTCCATGTCAGTAAAATGAGAGCCCATTTTGAGAACTCCAGGCTCTCAGAAGGTGTATCATCAAGGGTATTAGTAATGTAGGGGGGCAAAAGATAACCACAGACAGAAGCTTCCTGCCTAGAGTCATCCAGGGAAGCCCCTACCTAGCATGGACCAAGGGCTGGATTAGGGTTTAGAAGTCAAACTCGGCTACCCCTGACTCCCTTGGGTCCCCTGCGATCTAATACAGGTCCCAGCAAAATCCTTCCATTTCCAATTGACCAGAATCTCTAGCATTCACTTGCCTAGTACATAGTAACTGCTCAATAAACACTGTTGCATGTTCGAATCACTTCACTCCCTGGATATATAATGCACATTAGTAGATGGAATTGTTTGCTTTGGGGCCAATCTTTGGGCTTGCAACTTCATCTAAGTGAGGGACCAAAAGGTATAGGACTACTTCAACTCAAAAAGGGGCTTACATTCTACTTTGTTTAGGAAGGTTTCAGTTCCTTTTGGCTCAAACAGAAGGTATTTTCAAAGAACTGAATACCGGGCCTCCCTGGTGGCACAGTGGGTTAAGCAACACACTATGAAGCAAACCGCAGCCACTGCAGCACGAGTTTGATCCCTGCTGCTGGCCGGGGAGAGGACCCACATCGTGTAGCAGACCTCTCCTGCCTCGCCCACTGCTGCCCTCGGCAGTGTGTTTCAGTCATACTGCCTGTTCTGCTCCCTACTCTGTCTCTGGTGAATCCTCTCACCTCCCGCGACTCTGGCCTGTACCCCAGCTCTTGTATGCATATATAAATAAATCTTAAAAAAAAAAGTAAAGCTATCACTATTTGCAAATGACATAATAATATATATAAAAAATGCAAAAGACTACCAATAAATTTGGAAAAAAAAAAAAAAGAATTGAATACACTGTCAATGGACATGACCCAAGAGGTGCTGGCTACCTCCTTCAGGAATTGTTAGGAGGACCCTCTGAAGAGTTCCGGGCTGGCTACGGAATGAGAACACGTGTCCTCTAAGAAACCTTCTAATCAAACTCCATGGCAAATGCAATTCCTGCTGGGGAAACCTTATAAAAATTTGTCTCTCTTCCAAAAATATCCTCAACCCTGACGTCATTACTGTGTCTATCAAAACTTGACTTTGAGGCAGCCAAATATGATTCAAGGAAATAGTTGGGCGTGTCCTTGCAGCAAGCAGGAGAGTAGCAGGCACCTTGCAAGAAAGCCTCCTTGGGCACCCCGGATGACCTGGGATCAGCAAAGCCAGTCTATGGCACTATGTCCCTGGACCTTCCCCAGGTATCTGACAGGCCCAATACCCAAAAAGGCATGTGGTAAGATGGATGATATTTTAAGTATCCAACACCAGACACTGCATGGGCACCAGCTACTCAGACAGCCACGTGGTGCTGGAAACATGGCAGAGAGCCAGGTCTGCAGGCTCCCTGCCGTGTGGTTGGAGGAGGTGGGGGGGGGGGGTGCTGCAGTGGGCGGCTCCTACAAGAGAGCTCTTAGGAAGCTAAGAGCAGCAGAACCTTAACTGATGCAGAACGTTTTCAATAGTTTAAGAACCAAAGTAGCCAATAGCAGTGCAACCAGCTAGACATGAGCCTTGCTCTAAAACCACTTGTGAGCAAGGCTGACCCGCTGGCAGAGGCTGCAACCCCACTGCTCCGAGCCACATTTTATGGAGTTCTTTTACTGGTCTCCCGTGTAACCCGTAGCCACATCATAAAACTAAACACCCCATTCTGTACATCAAGTCCACTGACTTCTCGAGCCTTGATTAACGCTGGGCTTTTCCCTCTGGGGATTGTATTACAGTAACATTATAACTGACAGGAAAGGAACTTTGTTGGGAGCCATCAGCTCTTCCAACCCAACTCAGCTTCTGCTGTCACCACGTCACAGTGTCACCCTTGGCCGGCTCCCTGACAGCCTTGCCCGTGTCTTTCATTCCTGCTCCTCCCCACCCCTTCCCAAGCCCACCTCTTCTGATCTGTAGACGCCTGCCTGGAGTCACAGTGGGTCAGGGTAGCCCCAGCTCACCCCTGAGAACAAATTTAGCCTGTCGGTGATGTCCCAGAGGGAGGAGTTATCTTTAGCCTGGCAGAGGCTGGGAGTCAGTCTGGGCCATCACGAGAAACGGCGCTGGGGGTGGGGGAGCAGGAAAGGAAACCAGGACGGGCTCTCAGGCCTACAATAGCCGCGCTCAAGTGCACTCAGCGGCAGAGAGCTGAGAGCTGTGGCGTGCTTCCTGAAACATGAGGCTCTTCCGAGAACACCCTGAAATAATGGTCTGTTTCATTCCATCCCATGAACTAGGAACAATTTTAACAGCAAAAAAACATAGCTACATTATCGCCAGGCAACATAAAACCACAAGCACACATGTTCTTTTGGGGGAAAAAAAAAGGCAACAAGCTCAGCATGATCAGTGGTTTTCCAGCGCCCGGTTCATATCTGTTTACTACTTGTTCATTAGTTTCTTGCCTGCAGGTGCTAAAGGTTTAAGACTTAAGAAAAATGCATGGAAAAATGTACATGGAAAAATTACATTCCCTGATGCAAGCTAGTCCAACCATTATGGAAGGCCGTATGGAGGTTCCTCAGTCTACTAGAAATGGAACTACCATATGATCCGGCAATCCCGCTCCTAGGGATCTACCCAAAAGACACA
>JAGFMF010011696.1:5231435-5292886 GCA_019455555.1 Galemys pyrenaicus
AAGGGACTGAGGTGATGGTGCACGGGTGAAATGGTGGTGGGTACCCCCTGGGGACTACAAATGATGTCAAATATAACTAATAATAAAAAAAAAGAAAAAGAAAAATTACATTCCCTGAATTAGGGCAAAGGGCCGACACACTCTGCTTTTAAAGGTGGGACATCTCAGTCCACCTCAGATGATCGAGGGCTCAGCTGGAAAGAACTGTCTCCTATTCCTGAACTAGGCAAGGAAAACTCAGGGCTTTTCCGAAGGGAGCTCAAAATAGCATTCCTTGTTGGCATCCTGATAAAAGAAACCTCCTTGGCACTCACCAAAATCTTTCCTGCTACAGTTTCTATCACAGCCTCTTGTTTGACCTTCCTTGTGGAATAATTGACCAGACTCTTTCATCAAAACAAGTGAAAATTTGATAGCTATTACCAAGGGTGGGGAGGAGGGGGACAGAGGTTCTAGTTTGAACCTGAGCTGGGAAGGGCTGAGCCTGAGCAGGTCTGACAACTGGGGAGAGGTGGCAGAGTCTCCCAGCAGGAGCTTGCTCTGTGGGAAAGGAGGCAGAGAGGCCATCCTGCTCAGCGGAAGAGAGGAGCGATTCATCCTGCGTGTCCCTTGGCCACACAGGCTTCGGACTCATGTCTGAGTCCAGCCAGGGACAGCGAGGCCATAAGGAAAAACTGGAAAGACCACACGTTGGAGTTCAGGAAATCAGACCTTTGCAAGGGCACTACTGGACCAGCCCAGTAGTGGGCGTGGGCGGAGGACTTTTCCTCGGGGCCCAGAGCTTTGGCTCAGAGCCTGGAGGTGCCCAGCAGTAACTGGAGTAGCCAGTAGGAACAGGCCCAGCCCAGGGCCTCCTCAGACAACACTCAGAAGCTGTGAAGGGGGTGGAGAGCCTTGCCATCAGCAGCCTTAGGGGACTGGGCCACTAAGAGGAGCTGCGCTCAAGCAGGGAGACCTGGGAGAAGCCGCTTACTTTGGCATATATTAACTAGCTAAGTCCTTCTGTCCCTTCCTCCTCTCGATTAAGTGATGCCATTCCTTCACTGCTCTACTGAGGGTATTCTTCATTTTCACAATATATGAGTGCATTTTGGTCCTCCTTATTCAACTAAAAGCTACCTAATTCATTTGTATGACTCTCCCACCTATCAGTATATATAGTAGAGTAACCAACGACCATCAGCATATTTAAAATAACAGCAGCCCCCTTATCTGAGGGGGTATGTTCCAAGACACCCAGTAGTTACCTAAAATGGTTCCACAGCCCTATCTACATATGCTGTTTTTTTCCTGTATACACATACCTTTAAAAAGCTTATACATAAAGGGCCTCCCTGGTGGTGCAGTGGGTTAAGCACTATGAAGCAAACCGCAGCCACTGCAGCACGAGTTCGAGCCCTGCTGCTGGCCAGGGAGGGGACCCACATGGTGCGGCAGACCTCTCCTGCCTTACCCACTGCTCCCCTCAGCAGTGTGTTCCAGTCATTCTGCCTGTTCTGCTCCCCACTCTGTCTCTGATGAATCCTATCACCCCCAGCTCTTGTATGCATAAATAAATAAATCTTAAAAAAAAAAGCTCATATATAAAGTAGACAGAGATTCACAATAACAATAAAATAAAACAATTATAGCAATGTCTTATAATAGAAGTTCTGTAAATGTGAGCTCTCCAAGAACCTTATTGCACATAATATTTGGGGCATGGTTGAATGAACACTGATAATTAAAACTGTGAAAAACAAAAGTGAAGCTCCAAGAGAGCTATTTTGATGAGCATTTATCCAACAAATAATTTGATCTTCATCATTATACTCCTATTGATTCACCACCACAGCATACTGGTACTTGCAAAGGGGGCTTCAATTCCTGTCCATATAGATTCTGTGGCTAATCGTGCTTCCTTGGACCCTTTCTCTACAGCCCTAGAGCAGTCTTTTTGCAGGGAGTGTTTAAGACATCCACATTCTATTACTTCATAGGGTTGTTTTGTGTGTTATTAAACATCATGCAGAATGTCCAAAATGATTCCCCAATTCTCAAGATCAATGAACCTTTACCCTCTTTTCCAGAGCACAAACCCTAACATCACCATCACCTACGAATGCATTGCGTGTGTTTGCGACAATCTCATGAAAATGTCTTTAAAAATACAAACATATTGTACGCATGTGCATACAGCATCTCTGGGGAGAAACTCTTAGTGCTGGCTGTCCTGACACTAGGAAGGTATGAGTTAAAGAGTCTTGACTGGAGGCAAAGTTTGCATTGTATACCCTTTGAATCACTTTCATTTTAAAATAATGTGCATGCGTTAGCTTTTCCAAACACATTTTTAAAAGCTATTTCTAAGCAAACAATGTAAAACAAAGAACAAAAACCAGCTCTAGCCCCTGAACAGTGACCCCGACAGGTGCCCAGAGCTGACACCATCCCCTTTGGAGTCAAATGTCCACCACCCCGCCTCCGTCCCTAGGAAGGGCCTCGAAAAATCACGAAGCTGTGCAATGATCTGCCTGGCTCCCTCGCAGCGGTTTCCATAACCGGGGCAACAAGACTTCCGCTTGGTGACTCTATACTATGCAGAGGCTCCAGGACTAATCCTGTTCCTGATCTGGAAGAGACTCCGGGCTTAGGTGACTCTCCTTTTAAGTCACCTTGGCAGAGTGTGGTCCAGACCTTCTCCAAGGGGACACATAGCATCTCCATTTTTAGCTTGCTTATTTATGAATCCATCAAAGGGTAAATGAGACACTGATAAGCTCAGAAGCTTTTGCCCCCATTTATTTACTAGGAAACTTCTTTGGTCTGGGCCAGCAGGGAATAAGGAAGGAGAGAAAACCCCAGTGAGAGTCTGGCACTTTATAAAGACAGATGGAGTACTGCGCTGCACACTGCAGGGTGAGCAAGCAGAAGGAAGGATGGCTTTCGTCATTGCCAGCCGAGCCGTCTAAGAAAGCTTTCAGGAAGGGAGGATACTGTCAAGACTTGAGAGCTGGTGGCCACTCATAAAGCCTTTCAGTTCAAAGAAGCGGGGCAGAAAGGTGATCCATTGTCACATAATATAAAGGCTTCTGCATGTCCATTGCTGGGAGAAAGAATACGTGGAAGGGGAAATGTGCTGGACCCTGAGAACCCAGGACCATCGTTCTTTCTGCTTAAAAGTGCTTTCCTTGGGCCTCCCTGGGGTCGCAGCGGGTTAAGCAACGCACTAAGAAGCAAACCGCAGACACTGCAGCACGAGTTCGATCCCCGCCAGGGAGGGGACCCACATGGCGCAGCAGACCTCTCCTCTCCTGCCTCGCCGGCTGCTGCCCTCAGCAGTGTATTTTAATCCATCTGCCTGTCCTTCTTCCCACTTTGTCGCTGGTGAATCCTCTCACCTCCCTGGACTCTGGCCTGTCCCCCAGCTCCTGTATGCATAAATAAATAAATCTTTAAAAAAATAAAAAGTCATGAATTGCTATAAAAAATAAACCAAAGTGCTTTCCTTATTGTAAAAAATATATAATAAAATAAAGTTGTTTTCCTCTCGCTGTCCTGTCTTGTGACACCTACTTGTCAAACTCCATCCTCCGTGAGACTCCTGAGACTCGTTTCTCCCCCGCAAGGCCGCTGTGACTTTCCCAGGTGGGATGACTTAGCCCCGCTGCTGCTCATCTCCACTCCTGCTGTGTCCCCGTAAGTGCCCGAGTCTGGGAAACTAAAGGTTTGCACAGGTTCTGGGCCTTCTGCCTGGGTTCAAGTCCTGGCCTGGTTCAAGCCATTGACTTTCTGAGTCAGCTTAAGTAAGTCACTTATCCTCTCTGGGCCTCAGCTTTACGGCCTGTAAAATGGCTTAACCTGGGCCCCTCCCTCCCGAAGTCACTGTGAGGGTTAAACAGGTTGATGCCCCAGAACGTTAGAGCCTCGCTCGCCTCATCCCTGTGCAGTGCTCCTGCAGGTACAGGCCTGCTGGAGGGGCTGCTGTGTTCTCCACAGCACTATCCGTCCTCAGGACCCAGAGAAACTGGCGGTGCCCAGACAGAGGCCCTTGGCATCTGAGCTCTCTGTCTCTCCCCGTCCCCCCACAAATTAGGAGGAGGGAGTCACGGAGATGAATAAGGTTACCTGTAGTTGAGTAAGGGGTTACGCCAGTGAATCTTCTCTCCCTGTCTTGTGAGGAGAGACACAAAGCATCATGGAGGGAGAATAAACGAGGAGTGCAGAAAAGTAAATGCTACACTTCTGCGGAGGAAAAATTCCTGCCACCAGACTTTCCAGCTCTTAACGTGAGGACTGTGCGTTTTATTTTAATGGTGTTTTCCTTTGCTCCCTCCCCGCGGGGTTTCTGCCCTCTCCCGGGCCTCCCGCCGTGGCCGCAGCCCTGACCTCGGCTCCCACCGCCAGCAGCCGGCCGGGGGCAGGGCAGGAAGGGGAGACGCGGCTCCGGCACCCAGATCCCTAACTGCAGCTTCCAAAGCCCCGGCTGATCCTAATCAGTGTGGGAAAGAAGCGCGGGCCGCCCGCCTGCCCAGACGCCGCCTCTTTGCAGAAACTTTATCGCGGTGCGCAGCCGCTGACAGATAAACCGCCGCGAATAGCCGAGCGGCCCGGGAGTGCGGCTGCCGGCGCGCCGCCCTGGCCTGCAGCTCCCGGGGAAGTGAATCACACGCCAAGTTGGGAAGAGTTCCACGTTCTCCTCCTCCCCAGACCAGCGCCATAAATAATCATGCATTTTTCTCCCACCCAGAAATCCCTCACCTTCGGTTTTATGGACTCAATAAAAAGCCCGGGAGTTTTACTTCTGGTGGCCGGGCCGCCCTGTCCAAGCGCAGGGACTGGAGCGTGTTGTCCTGGGCTATCCGCTCGCCTCTGGCCGGGCCTGGGCTGGACCTCTGCCAGCGCCCTGCTATCGCAATCCCCTTTGGCTCCAGCACCAGCAAGGGGCCAGAATAAGGTAGGTGAGGGCAGAGGGAGGACAGGGGTTATCTGAAGTCTCCGGTGGCCTTGCACATAGGGGGGTGCAGAGCTTGCTTGGCCTGCACCCTACCTATGTAGAGGCAGAGGACAGCAGACACGCAGCCTTTATATTAGGACAAAGTGTCCAAAGCCACTGTCACTCAGCATATCTCTCCAACAATGTTCTTTAGTTCCTGAAATTCTACAGGAGGAGAGGTAGGGATACAAATGAACCTATGGTGCAGCTGGAGGCTGCAGTTCGAGAAGACTCCATGAATACGAAGGAATACAGAAAGAGCAGGCCTGTAAAGAGAAGTACCAAGCATGCCCACTCAGTCACAAGACCCAGGCCTGCTCTGTTAGGCCCTCAGTTTCCTCCACTATCTGGGTGATAAGTGAAAGATGTCAAGGAAGGATCTCTGGCTTTTCTATTCCTAGGGAAGTAACATCCATCTTATAAATCACTACCTATCTGAGGTGTCTTACCATAGGCCCCTCTGATGTAAACTGTTGTGTCTCCTTGGGAGAAGCCAAGGCCAGCCAGCCAGGTTCCAGAATGACCCCTTCTTATGGAGACTAACCCCACAAGGGGTTACTGGGGTCCCGCCAGTCAGAATGAAGTCAGCCTGTGAGGCAAAAAGATGTAAAAATAAAATCTAGCTGATTCTAACAGCATTAGCCAGTGCTTCTTGGGGCCCCAAGAGCAAGCTGCCTTGTGACTGTGCTTGTGCTTCACTTGGGAGGGACTGGCTGGCTCCGAAGATCTAATCCGGAAAAGCGGCAGCCGGAAGCCAGGCTGCAGAGGAAAGAGTCTGATGACAGCTCTGGAGATAGCAGAAGCTGGGAGTGCTGATGAGATGCTCTGGTTTAACTCTCCCGGGGAGAGCGGTTGAGCGCTACAGCCGTGGCCAAGAGGAGGAGTTCACTGATGAAACAGAAAGGAACAAAGGCTTGCTTCTTCCAGGACCCTCTTCTGTCCTCAGGGGACGTGTGGCCCCAGACAGGCTTCATTTCCTGCTCTCCACAGAAGGCCGCTCAGTCTTTCCCTCCTTTGCATCATGTCCAGAAAAATGAGTCACACGGAATTGTCGTTTGTCAAGAGGAACTGGCAAGAGGTTCCCAGCTGCGACTGGACTTGATTTTTCAAAAAGGAACAAGCACTAACTCAGTCACTGCTCTGTCACGGGGCTGGGATCCACACTGTACGTCTCAGTTTTCCATCCGCGAATCCCGAGGAATCCCGTCGGTGAATCTGTCTGCTCTGTCAAACCGGACTCTCCCAGGTGCGGGACTAACGTGAACGGAAGTAAAATTTTAAACTTTCCACAGAGAGAAGTAAGGGAAACCATTCTAAACATGACTCCTCCACAGTGGTTCTTGTTTTCGATTTTGTCAGCTGTTGTGAAGGTCCAAAATCAAGAGAAAAATGGAGAGAATGGGTCAAAAGAGACAGGACTGAATGTCAAGATTGGGCTAATCTGCCGATTATTTTACAAGAATACAAGCCCTAAGGTGGTGGTCCTCAACCCTTTGCTGCCACCGAACTTTGTAGAATCTGATGAAAATCACACACCCTCTCTAACTTCACATACAAATACCCCATTGTCATTATGGGTCACTTCACAGATGCCTTAAGCTGCATCCCAGAACCCTGTTGAGAATCTCTGCTCCAGAGGCGAATAAAATATTGACCCTCTGTTTCCTTATCTGTTAAAGGAAAGACTACTCACCTCCAACCAGCTTCTTAGAGGAGAAGGAGGAAGATAAATAGACCTGTGCTATTAAGACATATTGGTTCTTTGCCTAGTCGACATGTAATATTGATGCAATCCTATTACCATCATCTGCCAGAGTCATTCTCTATTCTGCTTGGAGGGATGTAAATATCCTTACAAGACAGAAGCAGCCCTGTCTGAAATTCCCGGAGCAAACTCTTCTGGTAAGCCAGCACTGTAAGTTTTCATACTTGCCTGTTAGAAACATAATGAGTCCCCACGGAGACCAAAGGGAAGGCTGGAGGTAGCTCTGCAGGCACTCAAAGGGTAATAATTGCTGGGGTAGGAATGTACCAAATGATACCCTTGTGGCTTTAAAAGTCAATGTAACTTTCCAAAGAGTTCTCCTTTCTCCCTGAGTAGGTTATAACATTAAAAAAAAAAAAAAAAGCCAACTCACTAAAACAAAACAAGGTTTAGGGAAAAGTTTTTGATGAATTTATCAACTAATATAGTCAAAAGCATCAGTCCATTTGATGCAAGGAACCAAGCCTCAATTTCTGTAGCACCAGTTTAATGACGTGATTGGATTGGATTCCATGACCCTTAATCTTCCTGGATTCACAAACTCTTTAAATAGCAGATGCAAACTATGGATTCTGGCTCCAGAGATACACATATACCACCCACATGATCTCACACAATTTGACTCAAAGTTAAGGGAGCTTCCAGAACCCTGCCAGCCCATGGTAGAGCACTGGATTCATGGAAGCTGCCCGCCAGCTCTCTAAGGCCTCCTCTGAATGCTAATTGTTGGAGACTCTTTGGGATCTGCAGAGGATGGGTCAAACCCCCAAACAGCTCTCAGAGCCGCTTCAAACAGAGGAGGGAGCTGGGTGTCCTGTGGCTTCTCTGAAAAGCCTGCTTTAAACACTCAGTGTACATTGTTTGGAAAGCATTTCTCAAAAGCAGTTTGACAATGGCAAAAAATGGTAAGTTCACCATTTTTCCTGGGGTTGAAGGTTCAGAGAGCCGCTAGTATAGGGCAGGACCAAGTGCATCGAAAACATGCAGGCAGCAGCACGGTCTTGGGGAAATGAGCGCTGAGGGTTTTGAGAAAGCCTGGGTGAGCAGCCACCTTCCTTGTGTGGGAAGTGGTAGAGGAAGTTATGCAGCCTCTCAACAGACAGAGGGCAGAGGGGCTTTTCCTATAACTGGGTGGTCTGCCTTCCTGTGGTTCAAAAATATTCACAGCCCTTCCCTGGGAGAGGATATTTCTCCTCCTCCTTGACACCAAACATGGCCTCGTGATTTGCTCTGGCCAGTGAACTGAGCCAAAGTGAGATCTGTCACTTCCAAGCAGAATATTCAAGAGTCAGCCTGAGGTTTACCACGCGCTCTTCTCCGTCTGGTCCTGTTCTGGATCCAGCACTGCACCTGCCTGGCCCAGAGCGAAGGTGACGTGGGAGGCACTGTAGCCAACCTGTCCTAGAGCTGGGGCAAGGTCAGGGGTAAATGTTTGGTGTTGCATGGAAGCCAATGAGACCTGGGAGTTGTAAGTGCAGCAGAGCCAAGCCTGGCTAGCTGAAACAGTCACCTCCTTCACAGAGACAGAGAGGTGGGGGTCAGGATGGCCCTCGCTGACCATCAGCCTGACCGGCCAGTGGCAGCCTGGGCTGGGCGCACTCCTTGCACTGCAGCCTCCCTTCTCCCTGACACCGTGACAGCCCTCTCTCCGCCATCACCCCAGCATGAACCGGGGACCAGCCCTCATGTCACCTAGGCTGGCCCCCCGAAAGATATGTCCAGAGTCCCAGTCCCAGAACATGTGGGTGTGACCTCATTTGACCGTTGCGGATGTGATTAGGTGCAGATCTCTGGGCGGGACCAACCCGAATGACCCAGGTACACTCTAAAGTCATGCCCAGTGCCGTGATAAGAGAGGAAGAGAAGATGGAGGGAGAAAATAGAGCAATAAAGGCACCAGCTGAACAGCCTCTGGAGCCACCAGAAGCTGATAAAGTGAATTCTCCCTTAGAGCTTGCGGAGAGAGACTACAACCCTGCAGACACCTGGATTTCAGACTTCTGGCCTCCCGAACTACACGGCATCAATTTCTGTTGTTTTAAGCCACTCAGCTTGTGGTAGTCTGTTATGGTACCCGTAGAAAGCGAACACTCCAGTTTAGCAGTCTTTACTCAAGAGTTCCTCCATTTGACAAAACCCTGAGAGGCAAGAACTATAAACCAGGGCTAATGGATGGGCAGGAGGAGCCTCTCTCTTCCTCCTCCCTAGGGCAGGGCCTCAATCACGCTTAAAGGGAGAGTGCCAGCTCACAGAACCTGACTGGTCTGCTTCCTCTCAAGAGGAGACTCCGGCAGGGAGGGAGCCGAGTCCTTGATTACGGGGCTGTGCGGAAGAAACTGATGCCCAAAATAAATAACTCCTGGAATCAAAACTCAGGGGACGGTGCATGGAATTTTCGAGTGTCAGGAGGGAGAGAGATAATGTAGTCCAAAATCTTCAGGCCTAGTTTTTAAACATATAAAAGATCTTGCAGGATTTTTTTCTCCTTTTCTTTTGCATATTTGTGTACTGGAGACCCTGAATTCCAGAGGGAGACCAGTCTTCTGAGGGTCACAAACTGACCAGGGACTGATGCCCACTCCGCCACGCATAGGAAGGTTCTTCACCCACAGATTCTGCCCAGTCTGTTCAGTGTTCAGACTGGATCAGGGGCCTGCACTGGAAGCTCACTACTCTCTGGTCTAACGGATACAGCCTTTCGTGAGCCCTCAACTATCCTCATTTGAAGGAGCCACTCAGTTTCATTTCAAACATCTTAAAATGCAAGCCTACCCCACATCAAATGTCATTTTCATCTTTTTAATTTTTCATGGTTTCTTTAAAATATTTGCTTTTCTGGGCCTCCCTGGTGGTGCAGCGGATTGAGTGCTACACTGTGAAGCATCCACAGCACAGCAGCATGAATTCGACCCCTAGCCAGATGGCGCAACAGACCTCTCCTGCCTCGCCCGCTGCTCCCCTCAGCAGTGTGTTTCAGTCAGTCTGCCTGTTCTGCTGCCCACTCTGTCTCTGGTGAATCCTCTTACCCCCCACCCCACACCTCTAGCCCGTATCCCAGTTCTTGTATGCATAAATAAATAAATCTTTTTTTAAAAATTTGCTTTTGAAAGTAATTGCCTATAAGCAACTTCTTTCATTTCAGATTGTCGAAAATGTTCTCAGCAATTCTCAGATAGACTCGAGAAAATCTAAGCATAGATTATTTTCCAACATAATTAAAATTTTATAGATGCTCAGTTTCATGATTAATAAGATTAATATCATGCTTCCTTTTGTACAGCTTTAATTCAATCAATACAGCCATTAATTTCCAGCTTGCCTTTTAACTTCTGGGGTGGATGGTGCTCGGGGAAGCCTGTACCCAGAGGAGTGCATTTGGTAAGGCAGGTGGACGGTGGCAGTGCCGGAAACACCCAGCAAATGGCCTGTGAGCTGCGTGTCGGTCAGGGAGCAGGAAGAGACTACACCAGGCACTGAGCCAGGCTCTTCCATGGCCGTCCCCATAATCTCCTCTAAGCCTTAAAAACCAAGCAGGGCCAGATTACAAATGACTCCACATGCCATTCTTACCCACCCGCACCCTGGACAACCACGGGGGACGTTCCTCGTTCTGGATCCCTGCCTCTAAACAGCTCCCTTGACATGACTTGGAGTCCTGTGCCAGCCTGTACCCATTTCCATCTGTTTAATGGCTGAAGGCCAGCTGAGAGAGGGCTTTGCTGGGAGTGGAAGATAGGGCAGGCAACACTCCAGCGCCAGAGTGGCTAGGGGTAGTCATCGAGGAAGCAGCTTAGATGCACTGACCTCTATACCACCCACGCCAGGGCGTCCTTGTGGGAAGGATTCCAGTCTGCATTGTACCAGATATCTGGGAGAGCAGAGTCATCGGAACACATATTTAATTGAAACATAAAACTCACAGGCTACAAACAGGACAGGCAGACCAGTTTCTCAAAGGAAGCCTCTGCAAGTCGTGTGGCAACCGTGAAGCACCCACCCACAGAAGGATCCTGAGACGTCTCCAGGCCTGGAAGCTAGCCCAGATTATAATCTCCCCCTCTCGGCCGAATTTCACAGCGGCTCGTCTGAGAAGGGACTGATGATCCCTACTCCAAGCCCTGAACCAGAAGGGCAGGTCTCCAGGTTTACCCAGTTAGGACTAGAGGAAGCCATGAAGGCAGCAGCCCAGGCCTTCAGAAGCCCCTTTCCACTGAGCTCAGCGGAGGACTGGAAGACTCACCGCTGCTCAAAGAGTGGTGGAGGTAGGTCAAAAAGACAAGAAGTCAGCTTGAAAGTGCACCCACTCGTTAAATTGGGGACCGTTTGTCGAACTAAATAATGTAGTCACAAATTGTAATCATTGAGTAAGATGGGAACTGCTAAGTCTATGCTAACACACATAAGTAAAGCTTTCCTTAGAGTAAAATGGAAATGCAGAAATGATAGAATTAGAAGAGTCACCCTGTAGTAACCATCGTACTAGTAACTAAGTCAACCAAGAAACATCAGTAGATGTTAAAACAAGTGGGTGGACGTGTGCTGCCAGCGGAAACTTGCATGATTTCAGAGTACCTCCACAAAGCAATTCGCACTAATTACGAAGAGAAAAAGGTTCATTTTTATAATGAAGACATCTTGACAGCCACCACCTCATCTGAGAGCCGAAAGTGAACAATCGCAGATCGTAGGTCAAATGAAAATCTAATCACCTGCCGGGTGCACCATCGCTTCTGTGGAATTCTGCCAAAAATGCATAACCTGGAATATCAGACAAATCAAAAGGAGGGACTCTCGTCAAGGGAATCAGCGCGTCATATTCAAAAGGAGCAAAGTTACAAAAGTCCAGGAAACGCGGAGGAACCATTCTGAGTGAAGGGAGCTAAAGAGACTGAGTGAAGGGAGCTAAACGCAGCTGGTGACTGCGGCGGACCCTTTGCTACAGCACACAGTATTTGCTTGTCAAAACCCGAATGCCGTCTCAGGACTAGAGGGTAGTAATGCATCGACGCTGATTTTAATCACTGCGTTACCATTTTAGAGAGGCAGTTCCTTGCCTGCTTAAGTATTCAAGCTCAGAGAAAATATTTTTTTGTATTGCTTTTGCAGCTTTGGGGCAAGTATGAAGTCATTTCAAAATTTAAAATTTAGAGAAGAAAGTCAGACCTGAACAAGTCAAAGCAGTGACTATTAAACATCCCTTGTCACTCCCTCCAGACAATAGTGTGTCTTCCTCCAGGACAGGGTGGGCAGCCTGGGACACTGCATATGTGTCTACAGACCACCCTGATCATCCCCGCAGTCCACCCATGTTAACAATGGTACTTTCATCTTACCCTAAATCTGACCCCGTTAATGAAAACACTTAAGAATATTGATAAAGTTTCCGTCTAAAAGAACACTTTAATACATGTTATGTTGTGAATGCTGGTTTTGTAAAAGGAGGGGGTGGGGACACCAGAAATTGAAACAGGGGTAGCAAGGAGGGCGCTGAGACCAGAGAGCCACCAAAATGCCCCAAAAGGCCAAAAGGCTTTTAGGGGGAAGTAAGTCCTGAATGGATTACACAGATGGGTGTGTGGACTCCAACCCCCACTCCAGACCACCAGTGTTCCAGAACCACAGATCCGATAACATGATTGTCGAAGAGTGGACCACTGGGACCTGAGGGTGGAGGTAAGCAGCCAGGCTGCTATAACACCAGAGAGTGAACCTTGAGCTCTCTCTTCCTGTGGAGCCATCTCACTTGACTCAGACCCAGCTCTCAACGCGCTATTGTGTTTGGGTTCAGAAGATCTGGTAGGATATTATGGATTTGTATCCCTCTCTTCTCTTTGTGATATTTCTACTTTATTCCCCTTCTTTTGTGAAATAAAACACTTTAGTAACTCTTTTGTCGCATGTGCCTAAAGTTAAAACTTATAAAAGTCTTCTAAGCATGCAGGTGAGGACCCAGTCAGGGAAACCGATTTTATATTAGGGTTGCCCTGTAACAAGACCACAAACCATTGCTTGCACCTGATGGGTCCATTCCGTGACCCAGGCAGTACACTGTCACATAAAAGTTTTCGGCGGGGCGACTGCCACAACTAACTTGCGGTGGAGCAGCAGGATAAGTGTCTAGTAAACAGTGTACTAAACACCACTGCTCCTGCCAGCTGGGGTCCGGTAACGATATGAATGCATGATCAGAGAGTAAGATAAATAATACCGACACTGTCTTACCAGCCCTTGAACAATATACTTTCCTGAATTGGCATTCCTTGTGCTCTTTACTGCCTCCCTGCTAAGTGATGAGTTTCCAGTGAAATATTGCACAGTGCGTCTCTCCTCTTGTCTACCCATGATTAGCTTCTCTCCCTTCCCCACATTGTCTTAATGCACTCAGTATTATCTGGGTCAGTCTGAAAGTCTGCTTTTCTTGCCAACTTTAGGAAATCTACAACACCTACTGAACCTATAATCAAGCTTAATACAACCTGGAAAAGACAAAAGAGAAAGAAAACGAAGACTGTGAATAAGAGGAGACATGCAGTTAGCACATATTTTATTCATTATTGAAAACAGAGTCTGCAAACATTAAGAATTCTATATAGTGTACTAGACCTTCTGGACTTTCTAGCTACTGCAACTCTGCTTTTTCAAAGAAATGACTCACCTAGGGAACACTCAGGGTGTTTGCATGGCTTCAGAGGAAGCTGTACCCACCTTCCATTTTCTCTAGTGCAACAAGGTATCCCCAACTCACACTCCTGCCATGTTCCCAAAGTTCCTTTTTAGATTATTTCTTAGAGCTCAGAAAAAATATCACAAAGAAAAGATGTCACAAATTATAGTTTGACTTGTACATTCACCTCAAAAACTTCTCATAACAAGTATAAAATGTAGCCAATACACAACACCCAAGCACAATGATAACAATAGTAGGGGGAAATGCAGGCATACCCCCTCACTTGATGCATCAGCATGCTCTTTTGGGCTCTCCTGAGGCTGTGGCCATTTTTACATTGTTTGACTAGGAAAAAGCAAAAACAGAATCCAGTTTGGAACTCAAGCCTCTGAATATATTTTTTGCCCATTGTATAGTCCCTGCCTTGTCCCTGATAAGTATGGTTACCCTCGCTCAGCTTCTCAGTCCAGAGCTATTGATTAAGAAGGAAATCTCATCCCCAACAGGACTTTACTTTCTACATACCCAGATGTGTGTGTGTGTGCGCACGCATGCACATACACGATCTAAAACTTCATCATTAGAACAGCTAAAGTGACATTTGAAAATGGCAGAGAGTCAAGTGTTCCGAGATCAGAGACTACCTTGGTGTAAGTGATACATGGTGACAAATGGCTCCACTTAGTACTCTGGACAAGAACATGGTGAGGGATTCATGCTAGGTGGTTCGCAAGCACTCCCACAGCCATCGACCCCCACGGGCACACTGAACCTTGTCTTGCTATAATTTTATTCCACCCCTCACAGAACCTACTTCACTCAATCAGAAAATATGACATTTGGCAGAACATGGGGCCTGAAAGGAAACTTAAGAAAACAGCTACCATTTGCTATTTTTCCATTAAATATGTATTTTATTTAGGCTTCTGTTAACACTTGGAGTTTTCTTGTTTAAAACATCTTTACAATATTCTATTTATCATGATCACGAGGAAAAGCAGCAAGGAGAAAACCTTAGTAGCTACTGGTATCAACTCATTGCTGTCGCTATACTTGGTTATGCATTTATTAGATGTGACATGATTTAAATTTCAAAAAAGATAAGACCATCTCCAGCGCGCTCTCATGGAACATACAAATGTCCTTGAAATTTTTCTTCTGTAACAAAAAAATGAAGGCAAATCTGTCTGGTGTTCTCCCTGCATGCTCTTCTTCAAGGCAAAGTTGCTAAAATAATCTCAGACTTGGTATAACATTTGCCAGACAGCTGTTGTAGGGAAAGCCAAGAAGATAATCCTTGGGTCTATCATCATCTTTTTTATTTTTCTCCCTTCAGTGAATTCTGGGTTCAAGTCAGTTTATAGACACATGTTCTGAAAGTTGAAGAGTGTCTTTAAGGAGACTTGATGTTCCTTGGGGACTTTCATGCCATGTGCCAATAACTGACCTGGTTGAGAAGTCAGTTTGCTGACTTCTAGGTATAAAGGCTTTGATGGTAACTTTGTCTGTAGAGGGCAAGTATCTATGAAGAGGAAATCTCCACTGTCTTTAACCCCACCACTCTACAGCCCCGATGAACCTGATCTAAATGCTTGTTCTCTCTTGGTCCCTGAGGTAGCTCCTGTTGAGAGTGGATGTAACCCTGGGACAGGAAGTTGCAGATTTATCGATCTTAGAGCTAGAAGAAAACTCTAGAAGTCATTGACGAAGCAGCCTACCTTCCAAACTGTTGATTACCCCCACTATCTAGCAGAAACAAGTTTTCTAGAAAACAAAATTCTTCCTACCGATGAATATGTTCAGAATCTCCTGGATATTTGAATATATAAGATCTTACCTTTCACCCAAATGAGTTTGTTGAAAGAATTTTAGACGTGGAAGAAAGGATTCTTTGTGCATTAGATCGAGTTATAAAATCTTGCAGCCAGCCCTTCCCTCAACTCTTCAAAACGCCGGTTCTCTGACGCTACTGTTTCTTAAATCTTCATCATATGTCAGAGAACAAAGAGGACACCAAGAAGCATGCAATATGAACATGGGGACTGGAAAACAGACACAGATCTCAGGCAGAGGCAACATGAGAGAGAAATGTTTGCAACTCTCTTTGAGATCCCGACAGATTATTGCAGGAAGCCAGATTTCTGGCCTTGGAGAAATTGTTTTCTCTTGTTGCTTAAGTGTCCTCCAGTTCTACCAAGAAATAGGTTAGTGTATTAGTTTGTTCAAACAACCACAGCAAAATACCACAGACTGGGTGGCGTAAAGAACAGAATTTTCTCTTAGTTCTGGAGGCTGGATGTCTAAGATCGAGGTCGTGGCCATCTGGATTCTTCTAAGGCCTCTTCCTTGGCTTGCAGACACCACCTTGTCAGTGTCCTCACAGGGCATTTTCTCTGTGCGTGAACATCACTAGTGTCTCCTATTATGCTCAGCTTTCCTGTTCTGACCCATAGAATTGGGTCAATACCCACCAAACAGCCTAATTTAACATCATCATCTCTCAGAGGCCTGATTTTCGCATATGGCTGGATTGTGGCAAGGAGTGGGAGGGACTTTGATGGGTGTATATTGTGTTCACAGTTCAACCCACACCAGTTAGGAAGTACTCTTCAAACTAAGGTGTTAAAAGTCAATTGATTACTAGGATTTCAGAACTTATAAAACATGTCAAAGAAGAAGTGTGAATTCACAGTATTTCCCAAGCAGGATTGGGGGGTGGGCGTGGGGGCAGACTTACAGCAAGTTAAAGATGACCCCTACTGACCCGTACAAGAAAGTCTACATCTTGTCTCTTCTGGCCAAACATCTTGACCTGAGTTCTGAATCTTAGAACTGAGACTAGTACTCACCAATAGAAATATATATGAGCCACACGGGCAAGTTTAAACTTTATAGTGGCCACATTAAAAAACAAACATGTAGAATTAAATTTTAAATACAGGTTTCCTCCCACTATTCGAAAGTGGAATGTTCCTATTTGGTATGCTTTAGTAGGTTTTTTTGGGATCTGGGAATGCTTTGCCATTAATATATTTGGAAACACTCTTGAGCATCCCCAGGCCCAAAAAATATTTTACTAAATCATACCAAATAGGAATGTTCTACTTTCAGATAGTGGAGGAAATCTGTATGCTTTATCTAGCTCGATATATTTAATACATCATTATTTCAGTACGTAACCAGTGTTAGAAACAGTTCATGAGCTATTTTACACTCTTTTTATATTCAGTCTCCAGGCTCAGGGGGCTCTCTTACTGTGACAGCACATGATAATGCAGACCAGCCACATTTCTGGGGCTCAATAGCCACATGTGGCTAATGGCTGCCCTACCAGACAGGAGACATCCAAGAGCGGCCAGGCCCTCAGTGGCCCAGGAAACAGACACAGACAGTGAGGGATTAATGAACGAGCAGGACGGGCCTGAAGTTGAAGAGCTGGTTATGGGCTTACTAGCAGTCTGTGCTTTCTGGAACTTCTGAGCTGCCTAGGACTGCTGGAGCCCCATCAGATGTTATCTCTCCAAATTCCAGAGCTTATGGGCTGATCAAGAGGGACTCTGACCTCCACACACCACTCAACTCCGACCTGGTAAAGAGGATCACGCCAGCGCAGTCACCTCAGCCCTTTGTTCTGCCACTGCCTGCTAGGATTTCAGGGAGCTGGCTTAAGACCCTACCCACCAGAGGTCAATTAGGCATCACAAGGAATATGTTACCTGTCCTTGCCTCACTTCCCTTTCAGGCTAGCTTTTCTAGGAGCCATCACCAGGGAGGTGGAAAGAAGGTTTTTCCCACAAACTAATAGGTGTGTTGTGATGAAGTGATATGAGAAGATTGTCACTGAAACAGAGAGATGGGGGTGGGGAGAAAAGAGCGATCGGTGTCAAATGGTCTTAGATCATTAATTAACACAACAGTGTAATGGGTTTCAATATTTAACCCAGAGATAAAGCCAGTGGCCTAAAACCTGCTTTCTCACCACTGCAAGGCAATCTTGACAGATGTCACCTAAACGTGCTCTTTCTTCAGAAAGAATTCTGCGCTTCCGGCTTGCCCTGGCCCATGTCCTGAAAGTGACATCTCTCTGTTACATGCTGTGTCTAAAGTCACGTCACCCCCACAGCATCCCTGGGAGACAGAGCAGAAAACTGAAGCTCCCCAAGTTGGCAAAGTTAATAAGTAATAAAGAATTTTTAAAACAATCTTCTGGCCTCAAATCTACATAAATAGTACACAGGGTCATTGACATGTAATATATACTTGGCATGGAGTCAGTAAACTCTCAATGTGAGTCCATTGGATAACTGTATGATAAATGAAAAATAGAAACTGAACTTCTTGAAATTCCTCAGATGGTACCATTTCCAAGTTTAAGTATGAGACCACAAATCCTCAGAAAACATGCACATGTATCTTTGCATGATTGATATTGTTTAGGACCAGCAGAAAACATTTCTTGAAGTCTAGATTTCTTTAGAAAATTATTATATAGAAGGGCCTCCCTGGTGGTGAAAAGAGTTAAGTTTCAGCACTATGAAGCGATCAGCAGCCACTGTAGCACAGGTTCAATCCCTGGCCAGGGAGCTGACCCACATGGCACAGCAGACCTCTCCTATCTCACCCACTGCTCCCCTCAGCAGAATACTTCAGTAGATCTGCCTGTTCTGCTTCCCACTCTGTCTCCAGTGAGCCCTCTCACCCCCCAACACCTCTGGCCTACACCCCAGTTCTTTCATACATAAATTTTTTTTAAAAAGAAAATGATTATATTGAAGTAGTTTGGAAACACCAACTTCTATTTCTCCAGGCTTCTTGTAACCATGTACAGCCATCCCAGAAGTGAGCTTTCAACCTGAGGCAAAGCAGTGTCCACCCCACCGGGAAGTGCATTGTCCACAGACAACTTTGGTCAGCGACCAGCTAGTCAGTCAAGGGAGACTGGTCAAATCAGCCTCAGCCAAGGATTACACTTTCCTCCCTTGCCTGGAATGGAAATTTCCACTGAAGAAGATGCTGGAAAGGGGGCAAAAGAATTCAATAGAAGTAGCTGGTCACAGAAAACAAACGAATTTAGAGAGAAAATTGTTGTCTGCCTATGAGCTATTTTTGGCTCTCAAAGTGAAATTCACTTTCCCTATTTCTGAGAGGAAAACAAATCAAAGGATCTCAGTCACCGGATGTTCAAACGAAAGAAATGTGGAGATAACAATAACTAACACTTGTAGCTAGCACTTGCATATCCCCGACATCACCTAAACCTGCTCCGACTCCCTTAACCCTCCTCAGTAGCCCCGGCTGGCACAGTCCTGCATGCCACTGCGCGTGTGACCTCTGAGAGGCCAAGTGAGTGGCACCGCCTGCAGCCTTGCCCATTTTAAAGAAGCACCCCGGGTCTCAAAGCACCCTTATTTTACGATGGAGAGACTGACATTCAGTAACTCACCACACAGCGAGAACTTGCCCCCTGGGTGTGAACCCACTGCCTGTGCACCTGACAGGTGCAATAACACGGAAGCTACGCCTGATTTCCTTACCTTTAAAGAGCCGACAACTAACAGCGGAGATACTGGCGACATATGTACATGAAAACCGGCACAGCTTCACGTTCTGGTTCTGGTTAATGTTTTCATTATCTTTTTGGTTGTATTAAGTCCTTCCTGCAAAAGATCACCACACTCTTACATCTCAGCCCAGCGTTGTACTTGAGAAACACATGCTCTGGAATCACCTAACTTGGGTATGGTTTCTGTGCCTCAGTTTCCTCATCCTGAATTTGGAGATAGTGACAGAAGTTGTCCTAGATGCGTTAGTGTATCTGAAACAACTGAAAGAGTACACTGCCCATCGCCAGCACAGAGTGTGTTTCACGAGAAGCTGGATGATGATAATGTCACTCTCTTCCTGTGATATCTGAACACGCCCGCTAAAACCCACGCCTGTCAGGATCCGTATGATCTAGCAGTAGTTCTAAAGAGTCAGTATGCATAAGAATCCCCTGGGGTGTTTGCAAAAAATGCAAACTTCTGAGCCACTCCCTGGATTTTGGTCTAAGAGTTCTGGGTGGAGCTCAGGAATCCATATTTTAACACTACCCACAGGGGATTCTGATGTAGGTGGTCTGACATCACAATTTGAGAAAGGGAAGGCGTCTGGATAAAGTCCATTTTTGATGCATTTTTAGTGGCCGTGGTCATCTGGCCCTTGCCCACCATTCTAGCCTCACTGCTCAAAATCCCACCTAATTCTGCAGCGCAGACCTGCATCAGGAAAAGGAAAAAGTCAAACCCAATTGCATTCTCCATATGGCTTCTGTGTTACAGGAGATTTGAAAAAAAAACAAGAAACGCTGAGTTGACATCCAGCGAAGACTGGCAGCATGCCTGCAGGTCACCATGGGGACCACATCACTGGGACTTAGTCCCGAGGGGGTAGAAAAGCTGAGAGGGATGGAACAAATCATGTTTCTGAGTTCCTGGTCTCTTTCCGAATCTCCCTTAGAGACCAGGCCTCTTGTTTTCTTCCCTGAAGGTAACTCAAAGGGTTGTCAGTTCTAAATTTGGGGAAAAGGTGAGAAGGGACAGACCAGAGACAAAGTAGTCCTGAAACCCAGGCGACAATACATTGAGATAAAGGGAAACATTAAGATTTAAGAATTCAAAAAAAGATTTAAGAATTCTACAGGCTGCAAAGCATTGTCATCCAGGAAAAAAAAAAAAAAACAACTTGTGTCTCCTAGCAAAGCAATGTTACTAGCTCAACATTAGACTCCTTAAAAACTAAGTTTTGACATACTTATCTAAGAACTTTATAATACCTTTTCCCGATTCTAAAATCCAAACACTTTAAAAAGGTCTTTAGAGTCGGAAAACAAAAGTCCCTCCTAAATCCCCTTGAAGGACGCTTCCTTTTAATTAATTCCTAGTTAAATCTATTTGCTTTTCGTATCTAAAGTTAACTTCATCAACTTCCAGAGGAGCCAATTCCATTCTCTGATTGTACTGAGTTGAATAATGTACCCCTCCCACCCTCCCTTCAAAAACGCATGTTTAGCTGAAAAGTGAATAGGACCTTATTTGGAAATAGAGTTTTGCAGATATAATTCAAGTTTTAAGTTAAGATGAGGTCATACTGATTTTCTTAATCTATTCAGGCTGCTATGGCAAAAATATAACTAGGTAGCTTATTAATAATAGAAACTTTCTTACAATAGGCCAAATAAATGTATTTATTTTGTTCTGGAGGCTAGAAGTCTGAGGCCAGCATGGCTGGATGAGGGCACTTTTTCCTGTTTCCCGGCCAGTGCCCCAGCCAGCTGTGGCAAGGGTGGTGCTGGTCTCTTTTATAGAAGGGCACTAGCCCCATGCATGAGGACTCCTCCTCATGACATAAACATACCCCCAAAGATTCCACCTACTAATTCCTTCCCATGTGGGGCTGAAGATTTCAGCATATGAATTTGGGGGAACCCAACTGTTAGGAACACAGCTGAAACTGCATCCCTGATGTCTCTACAGCACCAAGGAAGTGACTGCATCAAGACGAAGGCACACAGGTTACTTCACGAACACGAGACGGGCAGAGACAGGCGTGATTAGGACCAAGCCAGAGACTGCCAGCCTGCCCCAGACGCCTGGGAACGGCAAGGACAAATTCCTCCCTGGAGGCTTCCCTCAGAGGAGTGTGGCCCTGCAGAACCCTCGGTGTTGTCAGACTTCTGGCCTTCAGAAGTTCAGAGAGTGAAGTGGCCCAGCCCGTGACGCAGCTGCTCCCACAGCAGGGGAAGCCGCTCACGAAGTCCCTTCGTGATGGCAGAAAATTTACATTCTCTGGGCTTTCAGGCTGATGATTAAACGTTCATCAAGTCCGCGAAGTATAAAAACATTGCTCAGGTAAGCTGTAGTCACAGAAAACAGTAAAAAGCAGTTTTATTTTTGAATCAAGACATTTCCTTAAGCAAAGTCAGGGATGACGTTAGACAACCTTCTGGAAGCCAGTTCTCCCTTTGATAATACATCCCAGCTGCCTTTAGGGACCCTCGCTGTATGCGGCTGTTGGTGAGGCTGTCAAAGTTCCTTGAGGTCCCTAACTAATGAACAGCACGTGACCACGTTTTTGGGCTTGGGCAGTCCTCTGGGAATTTTAGCCCAAGCACAGTAAGGAAGGAAATGCAGCATGTTGCCCATCCAGCCAGGAAGACAGCGGGACAGCGGGACCTGCTGTCTGGTCACTGCCTCTACTACTCTGTCCTCTGGAAGGCTCCTTTGTCTCTTGAGTCGGTCAGAAGCAGGTTTTATTGCCTGCCACCAAAAATGTATAATGGAGACACCCTAAAGCCCTGAACTCAAAGGAAGAGGGGGTGGGAGCAATCCCTGCAAATCTCAACAAAATGTCAAGCTTGCCCCCACGCCTGCACACACAGAAGCATCCGTTGTGAAAGTGCTGCTAAAATTACAATCATTGTGTTTTTCAAAGTACTTGGTATTTAGATCTTGGCCATAAATTTATTTAAGAAATCAGTACAGTGCTAGATAAAGGTCTTCTCCGCTCAGAAATTGTCATACTTATTCTTACTAGACAAGATGCATCATTATTTTTGTGCTTCCCTTTTATCAACAGGTAATGCTGACTCTGGGTCAGCGTTAAAGCAGCGACCCCAACACTATGATTCCATCAGCTGATGCTTGGAGAAAATGCCTTGAACATTTTCCCTCCCCTTTTCCATTTTTGATCTTTGAGCTTCATTTCAAGCATTTGTTACTACTACTCTTAAGAGCTCCCATAGAATTTGATGAGGTGTAAATGATAAATAAATAGACACAGATGAAATGATCTCCATAAACCTCATCAGGTGAGATCTATAGTGATCTACAATTAGCTTCCTGAAGCATTTAATTTATTCTCCAGATACAGAGTGATTAGAACTGGGAAGAACACAGATGAGATCATAAAATAACAGCCACCTCATCCCGTCTTCCTGGACGTTGCTGACATTTTCATGTGCTCCCCAAACTCTGATACCATTACCTTCAGAGAGATGCCTGAAACATGTCCTTAGGCAAATCTTAGGCAGCCTTCATGAATAGGCCAGACAAATTCCTAAACCACCAGAGATCCCGGAAACACAAGGCCCCATCGGGCCCTTGCTTCTCACAGAAACTTGTGAACGGAGAGGCCATACTGGCCCTGTTTGGTTTTGTTTTCATATTTTTAACTGAGTGGGTGTGCTCACCTGAAAGAGGGGATTTCACTGGGTGACCCCTGGGCCAGAGAAAAGCCATCTTTGTTTTTCAGTCCCCTCTCATGTCCCCAGGGCCTGAAAACAACACCAGCATCACCTCCTCTCAAGTCTGAAGGGCTATTGTACCAACTGGAATGAGTCAGTGACTCTTTCTTTTTCTGGGGAGGAGGGAAAAAAGCAAAACAAAACACAGACGGGACTCCTCACATAAACCTGACCACAGGGCTGAAAAGATTAATATTTTCCATGGTCAGATGAAAGAAGGTATGTAAATGCAAAATGGGTCACTGTACATCGTTACATTTCTGTTGCATGTGAATTAGTTATAGGGTGACATTTTGACTGTTTCCTCCATGTAATTCTCATAACTCCACCTGTCTGACATTTCCTTCCTCTCCAGGCCCCACGTAGAACAGGTCCCACTTTGTGGGAGAGAGGCCACCCAGCAGGATTTCAAGAACACATTCCAGGGAGAGCTGTTGCTGAGGCACACACAGGAAATTTCAAACACTCACAGATATCAAGAGGTTAATCGCCCACAGAACTTGACCATTCAAGAACTACCCGTGGAAGAACAGAGAAAGTTCTTCATATGGAAGAAAAAGAATCCCCAATCCTTTCACCTCCTTATAGCCCTCAGGGACAAAAACTCATTGAAGAACCAAACAGACACTTCCCTCCCGATGTGAGTGGGCACTCAGAAAAAAATCACGAAGATTAAAAGCTTAGCATCCATTGTCAAGAAGAAATGCGGAGCAGTGAATGCACTGGGAGAGGGGAAATGGGGTGCCAAGAACTGAGATTTATGAAAAAAGAAAGAGAAAATAGACAAGAGGCAATGACCTCAAACAAACATAACCTTTGCTGCACTGAGCATGACAGGCGGAATGTTTACGAGGGGCCCACGCCTCATCCCCACCCCCACCCCCTTTTCCTTGGGTCACAGTGGAGGGTTCAAATGACATCACCAGGCGACTCAGCAGACTCTAGCACCTACCTCATGTTGAGATAACTTGTTCAAGTGCAGACTTTGCTTATGCGTACCCCTGTCTTGGATAAATCCACGGGGCGAAAGTCTGGAAGGATCTTGTTACAATGTAGTGGGGAGAGGGCGGACCTTGCCCCCTATCATGGCTCCGTAGCACTACAGTGTCACAGGCGAGGGTGTAAGCGCCCATCAATGAAGAACAAACAGGAATGACTGTCCTTTGCAGCCAGTGCTTCTCGTTTCTCCCAAATGTATCCCAAGTAGGAAAGGAAAGTGAAATCGCACCCTGAGAGGCTTGGCAGCAGCATTCTGAGAAATCTGTCTACCCGCCCCCAACTTCCCTCCTACCTACATGCAAGCCCAAACTTTCCCTGAGACCTGTGGTTAAGCTGAGAAATTCACGCAGAATTCATATCCTACTTTTCCGTAATGTCTTTGCTTTCAAAATTACTAACTATTATTAACTAACTATGTGAACCTATATCCCAGGAAAATCTATGTTGATCCTGTGGATGAGCATAGTCCTCTAGGTCATCTCCCCAAAAGGAGACTATATCCCCGGCTGCTTTGAAGAACATGGTCTTTCGCAATCACTTCTCTTGGAAAAGCAAAGGTCTGGCCAATTCTTCTGCAGACACATTTGGGCAGCTGCCCTTCTTTATTCTCAGTTGTCGCCATGAAAGGTTTGTGAAAGGTGAGCGACATTCCTCTAACTTGATGCAAAGGCTGAAGTTGTGCCAACGATGGCGAGCTTGGCTGTCATTTCTCATCTCATGGCGAAACATGACCTGCTCATGCTTGAGCTCTCAATTCTTAAAATGGCCTGCAGAGCGCAGCAGGATCTGGCGTCCACCCTACCCTCTAACCTCAGCCCACAATGCTACCTTCCTCTGATCATCCAGTTCTAGCTTTGGTCCTCATGTGCCTTCTTCATTCTCAAAGTCATGCAGCCTGGCTGCAGATTCACGGAGAAGGAAACACTAGCACTCTTGATCAAGGGAGCTGGACCTTCTTCTCTGATAATTTGTCCAGTTCATCTAGGACTCCTGGGAACCTTCTTGCCACCAATCTTTACTCTCTAGTTGACTCCCCAAAACTCCTTCCACCCCTCCCCTACTCTACAGCATTCATTCAGTCTTGCACAGCTTGTTCCACACTCTCTCCAAGCTCTAAATCAGTCATAGTCATCCTCTTCCTCTTTCTATGGTTCAGGAGAAGATACATGACTTCAGGTCATCCAGCCAGACAGAAGTCTAGGGCTTTTGTCTGATGATTAGAAGAGAAACAATCTGGGGCCTCCCTGGTGGCGCAGCGGGTTAAGCAACGCACTGTGAGGCAAATCGCAGCCACTGCAGCACGAGTTCAATCCCTGCCGTTGGAGGACGGACCCACATGGCGCAGCAGACCTCTCCTGCTTCTCCCGCTGCTTCCCTCAGCAGTGTGTTTCAGTCCGTCTGCCTGTTCTGTTCCCCGTTCTGTCTCTGGTGAATCCTCTCACCTCCCTGGACTCTGGCCTGTACCCCAGCTCTTATATACACAAATAAATAAATCTTTAAAAAAAAAAAGTAGAGAAACAGTCTGTGATTTCTTTCTTTCTCTGAACATGACAGGAAGGGAAGAGAGGAGAAAAGAGAAGAGAGAAGGGGAGGGGAGGGGAGGTACCCTAGGTGCTCCTTAGCTATACCATGTAACCAGAATAGGAGACTATATCAAGAGGAAACTGACATTTAGAAGGCAGAGCAAAAGAAAGCTCCTTGGTTATTTCTCTGAATCACCTAATGAAGCAGTCTGCTCTCTAGACTATTTATTTCTAAGAGCCAGTATACATCTTTGTTAATTAAGGCAGTTTAACTTGGAATTATAACAGAAAACTTTCCTGCCCTCATGGAGTTTACAGTCTAGTCAAAGACAGAGAAAATTATATTACATAATGAACACTAAACTGGTGAAAGCAGAGCACACAGAGAAGCATAGAGCTGACCTAATTCAAACTTGGAAGAACTGAGCAAGATGTGGTGGGTGGAGAAGCATTAGGCAGGCAATTTAAGAGGAAGAAGAAAAAAGGGGGCGGAGGGGCATAGAGTTGCACCCAGAGAGAACAGTATGTACAGTGACTTAAAGTGAAAGAGAACATGGTGTTTTCATGCAACAAAAGGTCTGTCTTAAAAAGCAGCCCCTTGAGCTTGGCACCCTAGATCCTGCCAGGGATTCTTTTTAACTGAATTGCAGCCTGATGGCCAGAGCCTGGTGCCAGCACCAACCCCAAGGGCAGAAGCAGTGGAGCAGGTACTGAGCCACGAAGGCTTGTGGAGCCTCACACAGTCTCTGCACCCCATCCTGCACTCCCAGTACTAACCAAAGTCCTCCCTCAATCCATCTGACTCCACTGTTCCTTACAAGCCAGCATTTGCATGAGCTATCAGGCCAGCAGGCCCTGGGGTATCTAGTTCAAGTCTAGCCTCATCATCTGTGGACTCCCCTGCCTGTAGGCCCAACGTCAATACACGTGGTGCACTGGCAGTCCCCCATGGACATCTGAGATGAAAGACTGGAGATGAAAGAGCTGAGTCTCCCCATGCACACATGCCCCACTGTGCTCCACCCTGCGCCTTCCTGTTTGAGCTTTCCTACTGGAAGGCAGCCTTTTCACAGCCTATTTAGAGCCACTTTTCTTTCTGCATTTCTGTGCTTTTTAAAAAGTGATTTCACTGTTTAAAATAATCCCCAAGGATAGTGCTAACGTGCTGTCTAGTGTTCCTGAGCACGAGAAGGCTGTGGTATGCCTGATGAAGCAAGTCATGTGCGTGCTGGATATGTTTCATCCAGGCATGCGTTATAGTAGTTGGCTCTTGCTTCATTATTAACGAATCAATAATGTATTGAAATAAGTTGTCTTTAAACAGAAACATATGGTAAACCTAATTACATGTTCTTCAGTTGACAAAAATGTGACCAGAGGGTCACAGGAAGTTAACACTGAATTTCTCCTAGGAGCAATGGCTCAGTATTTGCTAAGTCAGGGTTTGCAGCAAGAATACCAGAACTATTAAGAAAGACCATATAGGCGATGGATTACAGGGACTAGAGGCTATCTCTCCAGCTCAAGTATTTGTCTTTATATGAATTAGTGTAAGTGCGCTGCTCTAAAAAACAGACCCCAAACATTTTCAGAGTTCAAACACTATGGATGTTTGTTCCTTGCTCACAAATCAATTTTGAACCAGTGAATAACTCAGTCCGTTACCCTCCTCCACTTAGCTTCATGAGAATCCAGACTAGATGGACCTTGCCATTACACGCCATGGTTTTTAGAGGTGTCTGGCATTGTCCCTATTCAGTCAAAAGGGGGCAGACCACAGGGAGTGCAGCTGAGGTATGTGGATAGGCTAGGTCTGGAAGCAGAGCTCCTTACTCCTCTCACATTCCATTGACTAGCACTCAGTCCCGTGGTCATGCCTAGCTGCAAGGGAGTCTGGGAAATGCAGTCTGGCTGATAACTAAGAAAAAGAAAAGGAGATTTCCTCAGCTGCTACCAGCCTCTGCCACTTTGTTTGCTTTAAGAACTCATGTGGGGCCTCCCTGGTGACGTCGTGGGTTAAGCAACGCACTACGAAGCAAACCGCAGCCACTGCAGCATGAGTTTGATCCCTGCCGCTGGCCAGGGAGGGGACCCACATGGCGCAGCAGACCTCTCCTGCTGTGCCTACTGCTCCCCTCAGCAGTGTACTTCTGTTGATCTGCCTGTTCGGCTCCCCGCTTTCTGTGGTGAATCCTCTCACCCCCACACACACCTCTGGCCTATACCCCAGTGCTTGTGTGCATAAATAAATAAATCTTAAAAAAAAAAAAAAAAAAGAACTCATGCGGAGTCAGGTTGTACCAAGACTGATTCCAAGATGGTAAACAATTTACTCCCTCCCTTTCAATTCTTTTTTAAGTATTTGTTCAAAGTTTATTTCATTCATTTTAAAGATAAGGTCCGTGTGGAGGTAGAAGAAATAAAGCTGTACCTTGACCTGAGAAGTCCTGTCCAACCCTGAGGACAGATCCTGAGCCACCTCAGATGGTGATTCCCAGTCATCTCTAGGACTGCCTGAAAGTGCAGCCTCTTCTTAATCCTCATGCCATCAGCGCCCTGGGGTGCAGTCCCACCCTAAGGCTGAGGAGGCAACTCTGGGACCAGGAGTGTGCTGAAAAATCACAGCAGCCCAGCAAGCCCATGCTCGCTCGTAGAGCAAGGAGGGTCACAGAGGACACCCAGCCCAGGAGAGTGTGCCAAGACCCTGGAGCTCCCAGCGGCCAGGGCTAGATCACACTCAGGTGGCAAGGCCTGCACTAGACCTGACTTTAGCTGTCTGCGCCCTTCCTCAGTGCGAGGCCAGCTGGGAGAAACCTCAAGAGAATGTCACAGCATGAGAGGGAACTCTGGGTAAAACAGCCTGTGAGACGATGGAGAGGAGCGGTCTCACCTCCGGCCCACGTGCTAAAAGGGAGGAAGCCCCCCTGAAGTTTGGACGCGTGTATGAGGTCTGCGGGCTGCCCGGGACGCCTCCTCCCCTCTCGCCTCCTCTATTCCACCTCAAGTGAAAGCAACATAGACACGTGGTATCCCACAAAAAGGCACCACAGACCCTGCCCCTCCTCTACTGTATCGCTCCTGAAAGCCAAAAGAAAGGTTCCTGTTCTATAAACCAGCCGGCTCACAGTCTGGAAACAATGCCCCAAGGTAAAACAATACAAGGACCCGTGAGGCAGACGCTCTAATCCCCATCCTGCTAACGAGGAAACTGAGGCTCAAAGGTCCTATGGAATTTGCCCACATTCATCAGCTAAAAAGAGGTTGAGCCAGTACCTCTGTCTAACCGCAAAGCCTGCACTCTTAACCCCTAAGCGCCAGGGCTCCACTGGTCACTCGCTGGGTGGGGCCGGGAATCCCTACCTGCCTACCTTCCTGCTCTGCAGACCTCCCTGTCGTCCCTCAAGGCCAGGCCCTGGGAGGCGCACAGAGCGCTGACCCCACAGCAGCAGCACCGTCACTGCAGAGCGCTGATTGGGCTCTGCTTTCTCTCAGGTGGGCTCTCGGGCCTCTCCCCGGTGTGATTCCCATCCTGCTGCATCTGTCAGCTCCCGGGTGCTTCACTGGAGTCCACCATGGTTGAAAGGAGTGTTTCTGGGGTTCTAAAGGGAACCTCGGAGGGCACTTACTTACAGGAGAGAGTGCTCTCCTCCTTGGTCACTTTGCTTCAAGCGACCCTTGAAGAGACTTGGAGGTGCAGCCTCATTTCAGATGGCTTCCCTCTAACCTCCCTCCAGGAGCTTGAGAGGCAGTGCGATCCCTCAGTCAAAGAAGCTCATTATCTCTACTAGGGGTCTGGCCCGGGCTTTCTCCTGGCAAGCTGCTTGAGCAATGCAGAGCATGGCCTTGATCTTCACCTGTGCAAACAGCGCACTTGATGGAGCTGAGCCTCTGTTCAGGCAGGAAAGAGCTGGAGCTCCTCTCCACCCTGGCACCAGCACCCTGCTGCCTGACCTTGGGCAACACCGTCCTTCCCTCCTTCTTCTGAACCTACGTTTTCCTCTTTTATGGGCAGGACAGACCTTAGGCGTCTGCCACTTCTAAAATTCTCTGGGGGGGAAATAACATTTTAAACTGTGGGTTCTTCAATGGGTTTCCGTGGGCAGCCTTAATTGATGCAGTTGGCAGTGGATTCTTGGCCCGTTCTCTCCGGAGGCAGTCACCATGTCTGGCCTCATTTCAATCCTTTTCATCCTTTTTGTGGTTTTTTTTTTTTTTAACAAATCCTGTAGATTCGTGTGGGAAGGAACCAATGAAGATCTTGCCAAGGCTCGTCATTTAGGATATGTCTGTACATTCTCTCTAAAAATTTTTTTGGTGGGTACATAGGCCAAACCTTTATTGGAGTGTTGTTAAGCCATGTCAAACTCTCCCCAGCCTTTCTCCCCAACCAACCCTTCTTAAGTCCTGTGGAGGACTTGGCAGAGAAGGGCCCTTTGGGTGCCACAGCTGGTTTCCCAGGAGCTGGGTCGTGCCTAGCTTCCCAGCTGGGTTGTATTGAGTGACAGGGTGGTTAAGAGATTTGCCAAAAATCACAGAGCTTGGGATGGCCCTCTCAGAGGACAGGGGTGTTAAGAGCAGGCCCAAGGGCACAACATCAAGTCCTGACGTGGAAAGTGTGCAAGGAGCCCAGGAGAGTGCTTTGGAGGATTGGGCTTTGGAGGGCTTGTCCAGGGCCCATCCTGCTGGGTGTCCTGGGGACCCCACCACCTTGCATCCCAGGGCCTCAGTCCCCTTACCTGGAAAACCAGCAGCTCAGACAAGTTGAAGCAAACTTGGCCTAACTAACTTGGCCTAAGTTTCCTTCCAACTTTGTATCCTTCTGAATCCTTCGTGGTTTAGGGGTTTGAAAATGCCCCCTAGTTCTTTTTCCATTATTCTGGAGAGCTGAGGACACACCAAAGCACAGCTCACATGCAGGGCCCAGCCGCTCCCCATCCTCTCCACCCCAGGCAGGCCAAGGAAATAGAATCAGACTTTGTGATCCATTTACCTCAAAGGCAGCCAAACAATGGCTTTAAAGGGGATCCCCTGCTCCCTGTGAGCCTTCCAGGGGGGTCACATTAAAGATTTCTCTCTTCTTGGGACCAGGAAGCCTTATTTGACCAATATTCAAACTCAAAAAATTTCACTTTGCCTAGTTCAAACCCTGCGGGGGCTACCTCTTCTCAGCCTCCACCTGGCCTCTGGCAAGGAGGGACGGCACACCTGGTGCCCTGTGGCATCCTCACCGCCAGAGGGGAAGCCAGTGTCAAGAGTCAGAACAAAGCTCCTTTCCAAGCCTGTTTTCTTCCTCCATGGCCTGGACGGTGGAGTCATCAGGGAGCACGGGCTGGTGCTCTGAGCTCCAGACAGACCATGTGACCTCCATCCTGGGCCCTGCTGTGGCCAGACACTGCATGCCCTGGACTGCTTGCTCATCTGCAAAACAGCTGGGGCTCCCTGAAGGGCAGCCCCTCTCACGGTAAAAGCACAGCCCTCCTGCAGCAGCAGCTGGCCTTGGGAAGCAGTGGTGTTCCAGAGAGGCGGTCGCTGTGGGCAGTGAATGGAAGAGGGGCACAGCAGAGAAGGCTCACTGTGTGCGGGTGGAGGCGAAAGGGATGGGATGAGGATTTCAGGCAGCTTCCTGCCATCATCACCTTTTCCGCTCTCCTAGCCCTGAGGTGGGGGCTCTCAGCCCTGGACCTCATGTGGGCCACTTCCTTTTGACGGCAATAGCCTAACGTGTGGCCCGCAGAAGCCTCCACTGTGGGTGACCGCTGGGAGCCTCGGGCAATCACTAACACCTTGATCAGAGAGGTACTAAGAGGCGCCTTGGCTCCCCTCCCCGCTCCCCCCTAAACAACAAGCTGCTTGCTCTGTCCAGCCCTCACCCTGCACCTGACTTATTTTACCTACCGCAGGCTAGAGCCCGACTTTTCATCGGGGGTCAGACCTCACCTGCCCTTGATGCATGCAGCTTGTCCTCTGCTTCTTAGAAGCACTGTCTTCACGCCTGCCCTTAAAAGACCCTGAACTGACCGTGAAAAGCCCTGTCGGCCATCATGCTAGTAGACAAGGTTTTCTAGAGCTGAGAAGCATGAGCGAAGGCTTTGAGGTTGCAGAAGAACAGGCTTCTCACTGACCGCTGCCAGGCTGCTGGGGAGGGTTTCTGGCCCTTAATCTGCCTCCTCCGTGATGGTTAGACACACCTATGGTCACCTGCCTATGGTAGGTCCCAGATGCCGCTGGCTCCCTGCTCTTAGACAAGGTATTTTCACGCGCCCTTCATCACTGACAACAGCTGCAGGGCTCACCCCACAAGGGAGAAAGACTAATAGGCGCCAGGGCAGACACGTCAACGTGTTAGAACAGGCAGACATCCTCTCTTCCCAGTGCGAACTGCTGAGCCCTGAGCTAAGACCTAAAAGTGTGGCTCTCAACCTAGGTTGAAATTAAAATCCTGACCCCCCCAGAATGGTTAAATGGAAGTATCTGAGGGCATGGGGGGTCCAGACATTGCTTAACTCTGAGATCCACTGGCTTAAAAACAATGCCCCATTTGGCGCTGGGGGAAAGAGACACCAAGAAAGGGGAAGTGATTCTCCTGGAGATGAATGACCCATCAGGCCAGAGCCCTCAGCAGACCTGCAGTTAGGAAGCTGGCATTCCTATCTCTCCTACCACAGTTTTCCTCTGGAGGACGGTCTCAATTTCCGGTACACATTAAAATTATCTGGGGGACTTTATATGCTGACAGGCTTCATCCTGAAATTCTGATTGGATTTCTCTGGAGTGTGGCCTAGACATACATATTTTTTGAAGTTGCTCAGGTGATTCTGGTACACAGTCATGACTGAAAGACGTCTGGTTTAAAGACAGCGCTATGAAAGGGAGGGCAGGGCTGGAGGGCAAGTAGGGGAGAAAGAGCGAGAGAGAGAGAGAGAGAGAGAGAGCGAGAGAGAGAGAGAGAGCAAGAGAGAGAGAGAGAGAGAATATTTTCCTATAGGAGATATTTGAGTTGAATCTTGAAGGGAAATGGACATAGCTGCTTGGAAGCGGTAAAAATGCTTTCTGAGGGAGGGATCATTGTGAACAGAGCCCCCTAGGAAGGGGTAAGGGAAGGTGTCGCAATGAGAATTAGGCAGTTAAATCGGGGCAGGAGCGTGGAAGGCTGTGGAGGCCACACACCGGGCGTGTGGGTTCAATTGTGGAGGCCACACCTGAGAATCACCTGGAGGGCTCGTTCAAACAGACACCAGGCCCCACCCTCGAGCTGATTCACCGGGCCTGGGCTGGGACCTGAAAACCTGCATTTCTGACAAGTCCCAGGTGGTGTTGCTACTGCTGTCCTCAGAAGCCACGGGACCGCCGTGCTGGGCCAAAGCGATCACAGAAGGTTTGGGCTCTTGGCTCCCTTGGAGACTTACTAACATAGGAACACTGACCTGGTGTGGAAGGCGGGAAGCACAGGGCAGCCCGGAAGCCAGGGAGGGGCTTCCAGGAGAAACAGCAAACACAGTAAGCAGGGCTGGGCAGCGGGCTCAGGGAGGAGGGTGGTTAAGAGCACAGGCGGTGGGTGAATGCACAGTACGTGGGGACCAGCTGGATTTGGAGAGAAGTGAACCAGAGTCCGGGGTAAGTGAAATCGGTGACTAAACAGCCAAGGGCGTGATGGTGCAATTCTCTGAGTGGATGGGCCAGGACTGAGGAGGAGGCATGGGGTGGCGCCAGGGCTCAGCTGGGATGCAAACACTAAACCCTTGCCTCAAGCTCCAGACAAGCCCATGACTCTCACTCAGGCCTAGCAAACGCCAAAACGATTGCCACTTGGCCCTGCCACCCTAAACATCACTGTTGCTACCTAGGACTCCTCCCTCTCCTGCGTGTGAGGTCAGGTGGAGGCGCTGTGACCCTCAGCCACCACACAGAGCCCTGGGCCTGCTTCCCGCGCAGTAGGCTGGGAAAAGGAAGGGCGATGGTGTTTGAAGTCAAAAGAACCAAGCATGGTTACATGCCAGCCCTCACTTTTCTTCCGTCTTCACATTCGCAGAAGGTGTTCCCTCTAACAGGCGCTCAAGATTGCAGCACCGTAGACTTACCTGGGAGCTTTAGCGAGCTCTTGTACCTGGACTGCATCCCACACTAATTAGCACACAATATCTGGAGCAGAACCCAAGCTCAGTATACTGTAAAGCTCCCCCAGTGATTCAAAAGTGCCAGCGGGGTTGAGAATTACACCCTGCAGGGTGTGTATAGGGCACCTTAAATATCACATTTATGAAAGTGACATTTCCTCCCTAAGGAAATAGTTTAAAGGTGTCTGCCATCACCCCGCCAGCTCCCCCGTCCACCCCCTCCATAGGAACAGGTCAGGGGCAGGTGGCTTTGGGCCATAGCTGCTCTGTGGAGCCAGAGGCCGGCCCTCCAGCGAGAGGCTGCACTGCCCAAAGTCCAAGCAGGCCTTCACTCCAGGAAGCTGCCCCGCACAGGGTGGAGTGCGGCAGACGTGTGGGGAGGGTGGGGCATGGCTCAGCGCCAACTCACAGGAAGGTTTAGAAGAGCCCAGAACCCTGGAGGAGAAACAGGGAGTGCAGGCAAAGGGAGGCGCTTTGCACTGATTTTGGCAAGGCAGGCAGCTCCCACAACTGCCAGGCACTGTGTGTGGGGGGGGAGCGGGGCCAGGACAGGGAGAAGTGACAGAGGCCCCCAGGCTCCCTGACTCCCCGAAACAGAGAAGATGAGGAGCTCACTGGAGAAAAGCTAACTCCAGGAGGCACCAGATCCAGGGTCCTAAACCATGTATAATTTGTGGGCCAGGCCACCAACAAGGCCCCAGTGCCAGCCCTGCTCATCTATCGTTCACACTCGCCACAAAATCGTATTAGGACCCACTATGTGTTGAGACTGTGCAGGCTGTGGCAAGCACTGCAACCACTCAGCACCCTGGCTTCCCAACACGACAAGACCTTGCCTTCAGGGCGCCTAGTGTGGAGAGGAGGCTGACTTAGTGCGGGCTTGTACAGTGCGGAGCACAGGGAGACCGCACAGGAGACCTGCGAGTGCAGGAGAGGGAGCTGCTCACCGCAGGCAGTCAGGGCAGGTTCCCAGAGGGGCAAGAGGGGAGGGTGCCTGGAGAACGCACAGATGGGGTATGAGGGAGCACAATGGACTACGGTGGAGGAGTATGGGTACACGATGATGACCACACCAGAGGAGGAATCCTACACGATCAAAACACTGACAAGGATGGGGGGAAATGGTAAATCAATGAAATAATATTGTATTTTTTAAAAGACGTGAATTTGAGGCAAGGGCATAACTTGCCTTAAAAGGCTCTAGAAAGGTCAGCCTATAAGATGTGACTATAGGGCCTCCCTGGTGGTGCAGCGGGTGGAGCGCCACACTGTGAAGCATCCGCCGCACAGCAGTGGGAGTTCGATCCCCGGCCAGGGAGGGGACCCACATGGCGAGCAGACCTCTCCTGCCTCGCCCGCTGCTCCCCTCAGCAGTGTGTTTCAGTCCATCTGCCTGTTCTGCTCCCCACTCTGTCTCTGGTGAAACCTCTCACCTCCCGCGACTCTGGCCTGTACCTCTGCTCTTGTGTGCATAAATAAAAGATGTTTAAACAAACAAAAAAAAAGATGTGACTATAGAAGGTAGAGTGAAGGCCCTCGGATGACAACAGGGACCTCTAAGAGTCCCATTGCAGAGTCCTGGCAAGCACTGATAGGGCAGCAGCTGAGATCGGGGAACCAAACTGAAGTTCTTCTGGCTTTGCTGCAGAAAGTATCCTGGGCCCACAACCAAGAGACCCACTGGCCATCTTGGTGGTCGTGGTCAAATTCTTCGCCTGAGTCAGTTTCCTTATCCAGAAAGCAAGCATTGTAATTCTGGTTCTGTCTGATTCAGACAATACAATGTACGTGAAAAATGACCCAAAATATTACTGAGTAAAATGTAAGCTTTAAAATGTCTGTGTAATTAACTGACAACCCAAAGACCAAGGACTTTATATTTGTAGACTAAGTGGTTCCTTTGCTTTGGCAACAGGCCTCCTAACTCCTTCATGGCCCTCTTCTCACCTCACTGGACCCACCAAGTCCTCCAACCTTCTTCAAATCACAGCCCAAATCCACATGCCTTGCTTCAGACCCCAGCTGAAAATCACTTCTTTCCATCTCACCTCCTTGTGTCTTTGGTGTAGCTGCAGTAGGATGCAATCCCCCCTCAGAAGCTGCCTGATGGCTGGTGCCTTTATTATTCCTGCTGGCATCTTCCATTATGCTCAATCTATGTGTCAGCATAAAGGATAACTCAGGATGTTTTCACTGAATGACTGAAACGCAGTGTGAATGAATAGATGGTGATTCCTCAGAGACGTCTGGGGAGACAGCGGTCCTCGCCCGGTGAAAAGGTCAGGACGGGAGAGAGCCACATGGAAACCTTCACACACCCTCAAATTCTGCTTTTCTCCAAAGACAAACAGAAGTAGCAACGAGAACAGCAATCACTGAGTACTCATTCTATGCAAATGCTAAATATTTTTCCCAACTTCTCCTGTGACCTCACAACGTCTCCACAAGGAGGTAACATTTTTGTCCCATACTTAGAACATGCATGGAATGGTGTCCAGTCACTGAGAAAAAGCAGCAAGAGATGAGGACACTCAGCCCAGGGCAGTTAAGCCACTTGCCTGTGGTCACCTGGCTCAGAGCCGGCTAGGTGGAGATTTAAGTCCCTCTGGCTTTCCTACCTAGACCGCTCCTTATGAAAGAAAAGATGACAAGTTGTGGGCACCACAAGGGAAATGGTATGTGTTGAGGAGAGACTTCTTTCCTCTGCATGAGTAGTGGGGGCTGGAGTCTGAAAAGCCAGGAGATAGCCTAACTTGGTGATTCTGCTTGGCCAGGCTCCCCCTACCTGAGGAGTCTAGTCTGAGGCACGGGGCCCCTGCAGAGCAGGGGGAGTGGCCGCAGAGCCCAAGGCCGGCGATGCCCAGCTCAGGGAGGTTCAAGGAGCTTTATTTACCCAAGAATTTTCCAAACAGTTCCTTATCAGCATTCCTTCTGGAAGGGTCTGGGCAATCTGCTCCATTATAGATGCCTTACCTGACAGAAACCACGTTTATTAAAAAGGATGGGGTAAACTTGGATGTTCTAGGATCCGTCCTCCTGTCCTCAGCTCGGCTGGTTGAGAGGAAAGAGGACCCAAGACAGATGTGCCGAGGTGCGAACGTGGAGCAGAAAGCCCAGAGCCTGCGCCTGGGAAAGGAGAGGGAAGCAGCTCCTGTCTGACGGATCCCAGGCCCCTGCACTGCCCCTGCTGACATCTGATAAATGCTTCCTGTGAAAATGTTTACCCAGGAGGAAATGGATCATGCTTCCCCTTCCTACCACAAGGGCGGGGAAAGGGCTGCACTGCTCCCATAAATTCTAGCAGCTGACCCTGTTCACTGCCTCACCTCCCTCGGCACCCCAGAGCAGGTGAGACCAAGGTGTCAGACACGGAAAAAGCTATGACAGGAGGCAGGTCCTTGTCTATTTGTCACTTTTATCTCCTACTTTTCCCTCCATTTCTTTTCAATTCAGTTGCCACCTGTGCTTATTTTGTCCAGGAAGTCCTAAAGGAGCCATCAGGAGGTGGCCCCTTTTCATTTTTCCTCTCGCTGGGGAGGCGATGTGATGGGCGGATCCAGCAAACTGTCACAGCGAATCTTAAATCTTGGGAGCAGAGGTGTCCACAACGGCAGAAACCCTTTGTCTCCCTAACACTCAGGGTCCCCCGGGTCCAGGCTAGCTGCCTGCGGTCTTCTCTAGCGGACGAAGAACGTGCGTTCAGGAGCCGTAGAGCCACTTGGCCCTGTGGCATCAGCCCTTCGCTCTGTGACCGTGAGCAGGTCCACAGCCTTTGGGAGCCAAGATCCGTCCCACCATGAAACAGAGGCAATGTACTTGCCACAGTCCGACGCGGACCAAGGGAAGGGTCGCATGTACAGACGCTATAAAGTAGTGCAGTAATGTATAGTTACTGAAATTCTTTAAGCCAAGGAATTTGGCAGTATGACCCAGGTATAAAATGGGTGCAATAATCTGTGTCCTACTGTCCTGAGTGTCAGAAAGACAAAAAGATGTTTGCAAAGGTGTCCAAGAGCTTCAGTCAATTTTCCATTTCACCAACATCCAATCAGAAAATGAAAACTACCCCTAAATTTGTTTTAGTTCTAAATAGTGACTATGTCCCCCAATGATAGTACATTAAGGCAGTCACCAAAGATTAAATTATGTTTAAATATCACATTTTTAATCCTTGAAAGTTTTTGATACATATTTCTAGGTTAGCCTGATATCTCAACTGACGCACCAGTCCCAACAGTAGTTCTATAAAGAATAACTCACACAGCACATGTATCAGGAGCAATACAGCAACTTACTTTAAAATTCAGATTCTCGCAATGTGCTGAGTCAGACTCCGACAGACAGGCCCGGGACACGGCGCTCTAACATACTCTGTAGTCTGCTCTTCCCCACACTGAAGGTTGACAACCACTCAGCTGGAAGTCCCATCATGCGCTACAGAAGAGTCATGCGAACATTCTCTCTGTGCACTTCAGCTGCCAACCCTGGACCACGCCCCACCCCCACACTACCAGCGCCCCAGGAGAGCCCCAGTCACGTGACACCATCTCCAAGGCCCCACGTCGAGAGCTTTGCTCTGCAAAGGGTAGATGGGGTCTGAGTTCGGAGTCACAGTCAAGCTTGAGGAAGACCACAGCGCAGGCAGCACAGAGCTGATGTCCTGAAGTAATCAATAGGCCGCCGTGCCCTGAATCAGGGAGGTGGCTGCAGGTAGCCTCACAGTCCAGGTTTCCAGGCGGCTGACTCAGGTCACAGGAACAACGTCAAAGGGAGGAGACAAGCAGGTCCTTGCAGATTCCTGGGACTGAAGTGTCTCCCGGTGCCCTGCGTACTTCATTTTACTCGATCTGCATGGGTTTCTGGGGACAAATCTCTGATCCTGGAGACCACGGGAGGGACTAATGCTCCCACAGATGTTTCCAGGTGGTACTAAGAGTAGTGTGTGGGAATGGATTACCCCTTGAGGCTGACCTCCCACTCATGCACATCAAGATGACCTAAGCTTACCATATTCCACAGTCACCCCTGCAGCTTAGTCATCCTGCAGGAATGTGGTGAACATCTGCAATGAAGAAACTTCCCAATTCCATCCCTTCCTTTGACGGCAGCCACAAACCTGGTGAGCAGCACAGGATGGGCTAGCTTCTCCGTAACCTCAGCTGAGCACACCGGCTCAGAGAGGCCAGAAGAGTTTGCTGAGTCACACAGGTCCAAGAGTCGCAAGTGAACTCCAGGTCTCCTGGCTCAGATTTCCTTCTCCGGCAACTTTCTTTGTCTCAAGAAGTTGACTTTTGAGATACACCAAGAAGCCTTTTTCTCAGTGCCCTGGACATCTAGAGAGCCCTTCCTTCTTAATTTCTTGTTAAGGGTTATTTACTACTTTGTCATATAAGGTAGGGGGCCAACCATCCATCTCAGTTTCCCCAGGACCGTTCTAATTTTAGCACTAGAAGTCCCCCCATCCAGCTGAACAATCTGATGAACTTCGGATCACAATGGACTTATTAGCAACATAGGAGAGAGTACATGGACAGCCAATAATATTAGATTCCTTTGTACCATGGAAGTTAACATACCAGACTCCTTTCAATGAGTTCAGGAGGCTAGAAAAGAGTCCTCACACACATGCACAAACCTACCAGAAAAGTCAGCCTTGCATCTCCCACAGGAAGTCATCTCCCACAGTTGACCCGAGTTAGGAGGAGGAGGAGGCCCCACCCTGTATGGTAACAGCTCCAGGCCAGTGAGAAGATGCCCTAACACAGCAAATGAAAAGCTGCTTCTCTTCCAACTTCCAGCTCCCTCCCATGCACTCTTGGTTTCTAACAGCCCCCTCTCAATGCTATGAAAAAATGTTTCTTTCTTTGTTCTAGGGACGTATGGGCCCAGTTCACCATGAGACCCCACATTTTGGACTTTTTTCTGGTATTTCCCAATAAACCCATTTTACTGGTGAGATAACTGACTGCTTAGTTGCTCAAGGTCAACTGCACCAGTTTCCAAATGACCTTACTCAAGAATTTGCCTCTTTGAATACTAATGCCAGAAGGCGGGAAATGATTCAGGACACAACTGCTCAGCAGTTAGTACAGAAAGAAGCGCTGCGGCATTTATCACATGCCCCGGTGGAAGAACATCTGGCGAGGACCTGGCTCTGTCGCTACAGCCATGTCGGCTGGGCGAGCTGTCAGAAATTGCTCTGTACCTGATCTTCTCATCTATGTGGCGGAAAAGCGGAATCTCTTTGGTAGCATTATTACGAGAATGAACACATGTGAATCACTTGAAGGTACCTGGTACATAACGCCCACTATGAGCTGTGCCCCATGAGGTACACATGGCACAGCCGGTGGCTATTTGTAAATATCAAATATCACCCAGACCCAGCAGAGGCCAACAGGGGATTCATTTTTTTGTTCCCTGATCATTAGGGATCAAAAGATTAGAAAGCTGTTTTCCCAAAATACATTCTTTCCTCTTCACTTTGAGGGTCATTGTATCCTCAAAGCAGTATCATTGTCTTTATCCTCAGGATCGAGGCCGCCACAAATAAAAGAGGAACAACCAACTGAATCATTAATTGCCCCTCACATTAGTCTACAGTCTCATAGATATCACCCATTTTTATATGTCACCCACCAGCCCTGTGTACAGTCGCTCCCCATTGTAAACTAAGTGTGTCTGGCTCATGCTTTCTGACTAGATTTTACTGCTGAGTATCCACCACGTAGTGCTTGCTAAACTGGGTACAACAAAGTATAAGAAAGGGGAGAAGCGGACCCTTCACACTTCTTTTTTTTTTTTTTAAAGACTTATTTATTTATGCATACAAGCACTGGGGTACAGGCCAGAGGTGTAGGGGGGTGAGAGGATTCACCACAGAGAGCGGGGAGCAGAACAGGCAGATCAACAGAAGTACACTGCTGAGGGGAGCAGCGGGCACAGCAGGAGAGGTCTGCCGCGCCATGTGGGGCCCCTCCCTGGCCGGCAGCAGGGATCGAACTCATGCTGCAGTGACTGCGACTTGCTTCATAGTGCGTTGCTTAACCCACTGTGCCACCAGGGAGGCCCCCCTTCACACTTCTACTCTTTATCTGGGGGACAAGCTATCAGTGCATGAAACAGGACAAATCAAGTGCCTGGGGACTCAAAAAGAACACAAGGAGGCAGAGGTCACTGTGGCCAAGGTGACCGAGAAAGGGAAGAAGAGAATGGACTGGCATTTGTGGGGTGTGCCAGCACTCTGCACATGTTTTATGAGTCCTCTCTAACAGATGGTTATCAGAGTGTGGCCTGCAGCCCTCCAGCCTTCCCCTTTCACTGGGCTGCTGGAGAGCTTCCCACCACCAGGATCTGGCTTTCTGGTCCTGAGGGCTTTTTCCAGAACAGAAGCGTCCAGATGAGCTAGGAAATTAGCACTCTCTGGGAAATTATCCCCCTTTGGAGAGCAGCCTTCAGTCAATGTTTGAGAGGAGCTGGTGTTTAAATACCCCAGCTCCCTCATCCCTCTGGGAGAATTTCTGAGGCAAGTGTTTTATTTCATTCCCAGACCCTCCCCTGAGACGAAGCTGCAGGCACCCACAGCAGGAGCTGGCTGGCTGCCCTTCCCTGCATCCCTGCCCTGGCCGCTGCCTGCGCTCCCTCCTTCACCCAAGGGGCCCATTTGCCTTGTCCCAGAGTCTGCCTCTGGCCAGAGCCAAACTAACAATCTCGTCCTTCCTGTGAAACTCATCAAAACTGGACCCATCTGACTAGTTAGAAAACCAAGACTCGGAGATTAAAGAACTTGTCCAAGACCCCACGGGGTGCATGGGGTGGAGCCAGGTCTGAGCCCACGTCCACCTCTGGTCTGCCCTGCGGAGAGAAGGACAGATGTGGGCATAGCACTTAAGCACGAGGACCCAGTCCCCTCCCCCAGCCTCCTGCCCTCCTGCGCCACACTCACCTCACTCAGGAAACTGGCAAATTGTCCCAAATCAAGGCTGAAAAAGAAGCTAATAACTTGGCCTCATTCATTTCTCACTGATGTCCTATTCGCTTTAAAACGCCTCAGTCCCAGCTCTCCCTGTGGATTAAGGACAGGAATGATGGTAACAGAAGGGAGAACAGCCACGTGGAAACGCTGTGCTCTCCCCATGAGGGGGGGTGAGAGCCGGGAAATGGGAAGAGACCCATTCTGTGTGTGCAGATGCCAAGAACACGTTGCCTCCACGTTTTTATCCAGAAAGTGAATTTCACAGCCATGGTTCCAACTGTGGCACTTTGTGTAAATCATCTGGACTTAGGTGACATGTCACTTTTGTGTTAGAATAAATGGAGGAAGTGGCTAGAAGTGGAAATTTACTGACTTAACCAGAGCTGGGAAATTTAAAAGGTTTACTGCAGCTCACAAAGCTGTCCATGGACTCAGGTGAAGTTTGGGTACAGGTAAGAAGTAACTTACCCAGGTTGTAAGCAAAATGGAATTATTGTGGGAAGGAGCAGATCATATGAAAATAGCATAAATTTATCAAAAGTCATTAGCAAGGGCTCACTTTATGTCTAGTGTTCTGGTTATCTCGTTGCATAGCCCAGCGTATCAAACTTAGTGAATTGACCACAACCATTTCGTTGTTAGCTCGTGATTTTTGTGGGTCAAGAATGCAGGCAGGGCGTGCTGAGTGAATCTGCCCCGCATGGCCCCACGACACTTAGTTGCTTAAAAGTATTCAGCTGGCAAGTGGGCTGGTCTAAAAGGCCTGGGGCAACTTCACTCATGTCAGGTTTGTGGGTGGACAGGGCTGGAAGACTGCTGATCAGAGAACAGGCCTTCAGAGAACAAGGTAGGTGCCGCGTGGCTTTTGACGCCCTAGCTCTGGAGTTACAGAAAGTCACAGTATTTGTCAAAGCAGTCCAAGGTCCACCCAGACTCAAAAGGAAGGGAATTAGGGCCAACCCCTTCTCACCCAACACTGAGTTCAGGTAAAAAGCAAAGGAGGGAGAACCTCCCTGATGGTGCAGGGGGTTAAGTCTCAGCCCCAGGAAGTTATCAGCAGCCACTGTAGCACCAGTTCGATCCCCAGCCAGGGAGGGGACCCACATGGCGCAGTTGACCTCTCCTGCCTCGCCTGCTGCTCCCCTCAGCAATGTGTTCAGTCAGTCTGCCTGTTCTGCTCCCCACTCTGTCTCTGGTGAATCTTCTCACACACATACACGCACACACACCCCTCTGGCCTACACCCCAGCTCTTATATGCATTAATAAAATAAATCTTTAAAAAAAGAAAAGCAAAGGAGGGAAGTCAGAGCCTGCGGCTTTCTCTAACTATGACATTGCAACTGCTTCTTCGGGGGATTTTTGATGGAAGGCATGAACACAGGCTAGAAGGAATCTGGTGCTGTTAAAACCCTTGCTCTCCTCACAGTGCTCTCTGCTTCTGGCTTTGTCCAGCTGGCAAACAGCTCTGTGCTGAGCCCTGTAGTCATGACTGAAGAGCTGAGTGGGGGTTTCGCTGTGCTGAGATGCTGGCTCCCAGGAGCTGAGAACAAGGAAGGAGGCCAGTATGAAAGGGTTTGGCTGATTTGAGGAATTTGCAAATCATGCAAGGATGAGGAGCCTGGCACATTACTGCCGGCTGCTACATAGCTCACTGAAGATCTGCAGCCCAGGTGAGGCTTTCTTAAGGGGGCACCCCATCACAAAAGCCTGCCTCTCCCAAAGCAAGGTCACCTTGTGGGCTCTGTTCCTGATGGGACAGAGAAGAGGAACAGCACAACTCCTTAGGCAGCTGCCGGTCAATGCCTTACATACTGTGACCCCAGAAGAGCCCAACAAGTAATAGACTGGCCAATTCAATTGATAATGCCTTCTAGGTAATGTCTGTGCTCTTTCTTTCTCTTTTCCTTTTCTGGGGTGGTCATTTACTACATTAGAGGCCTAGACATGGACTACAGTGAGGGGTTGGTAGTGAAAGAAAGTGGCTGTTGCTGGAAGAACTTCCTGGCCTTGAGCTGTGACCCAGCATTATGTGGGGGGGAGGGGGGCGTGGCGGTGTTGGGGGGTCAACTCTACAGAGACCCTCAACCATGATCTTGTTACGCAAAATGAGTTTGAAATCTTTGATATGGCCCTAATTGAACTAATTCTTTCTCTCCAATGTGCATAGAATGAATAGATGGATAAGTGAATGAAGTTAACAATTGGGGAGAATTTACCAAAGTTCTAGGTACTTCATTCATGTATGCTATTTCATCAGTACTTACAGAGATTCCAAGGAACAGGTTCATTCATCCTGTGTTAGCAGGGAAGAAACACAGAAGGAATCTAATAAAAAATCAGATAATTCTGTTTCCCGCCCTTCTAGACTGTTGCTTGGGCTCCCAGGGGATTACGCAATCAGTGCCCATCCACCTGGTGGGCTAGACCCCTCAGAAGCAATGTAGACCTATCCCCACACAGCTCTATGTCAGTCAGCTGACCGGCCCCAGCTTTCTCCATCCTCAGCAGTCTCCCATCACTCATTCCATGCCAGGGTCTTCGTCCTATCAACCTCATTATCTGTCACCTGGGCTACCGTGCCAAACTGGCCAGCCCTTCTGTCTCAGCCCCCTCCATCCCACCCGCCACAGGATGACCAGAGAAAGCTGAAACACAGACCTGATTATGTAAGTCTTCTTTCCCTAAAGTTTTAATCACTCCCTGCAACCTATAGAATAAATGACCAATGTTTAAACTTGGAATTCTAGACTTGCTATGATATTCACCTGATCAGAATTTCCATTGTTATCTGCCACTATTCCTTTTTATCACCGGTTTATTAAGAGTGGCAATTTCATGTAACATCACAGATTGCAAAACTCTGAGCATTGTTTCAAGAGAAAAGAAGAGTTCTATATAATATTTTGGAATTTTCTGTCTTTGTTTCAATGGTAATCTAAAGAAAAATACATTGTATATATTTCATATGCATTATATGTATATATATAAAATCTATGTATTTTATATAAATGTGTGTATAGAGAGAGAGTCCATGTTCACCTCATTCCTGCCTCATTATTTTAACCTGTCTTTTTACACTTGTGTGATGCTAATGAACAACCCAAGTGATGGTTTTTAACTTTCAATGTAAGGTTTCTCATACTGGGTTGCGGAACCTCTAGGGTACAAGGCTGTTAGTCGATGGTCTTCAAGTTCTTCTCTACATTCCAGCAGCAGGTCAGATCTCAGGTTCTCTTCTAGCCCTATTCCTGTTTCATCATCTTGACTTGTGCTGCCCCTTCGGTGTACTTTCTCCTTTCTTACAACCTCTACTTTCAGTTTCTAGCCACCACTAGTCAAGTTCCCTAGTGCATATCACCAGGGAAACTCAACCACCGTGCCCAAAATATATAAATATTCCCCAGGGTAGAATGGGCATATGCCAGTCTATTGCATACACTTTATATTCAAAGAAATCTAGGCCTGAAAAAGAGAAGAAACAAACCAGGTCTAGAACACAGGTCTCCTGACGCTTCATATGGTGACCTTCACACTCTTCACAGGCTGACTGCATCCTTTGAAACTTACCATCCATTTTTGCATTGAGTTGTAGAATGGCTACATACAGAGTAAATCCTTAGTTTCCCTACAATCGTGACTGACAGAACCCTAAGACCACAGTAATTACCTGACATGTTCGTATGTCTGAAGCACTGTAATGGAATACCCCCTGGGAACTGAATGCTGGAAGCATTTTGCATTTCTGCATTGGACAATGGAGGCTGCTCCAATTAATGCCAGTTAGATACACCCACTCCTGAGAAGCCCAACATCACATGCTGATTTATTGAACTTACTAATGTTCCAAAATCAATTTTTAAACATTTCTGCAAACCAGGATATTATATAAAGACAAGATTACAGTTAGTTCACCGCTCTGAACTTTGTAGATGTTCAATAAATGTGCACTGAGAGAATGGATTTCCCCAGAGGCTAGAAGCTTGAATACCTGACTGGCCATGGGGTCTTGGGAAAATCACTTCTTCTCACTGAGCGTTAGTCTGTTCATCTATAAAATGATCATTTGAGTCAACCCACCTGCTTAGAGATAAATCCCTTATAGTTCTAAAATTCTACATTTTTATGAAAATTCTAAGTCTACACTGTTGTATAAGAGGAAAAGATAGGACTAGTATTTACTAACTGATCTGATTTTATGCTCATTACTGTATATCTCACTATACTGTTTTCAGATCTATTATGTGCTTTTACTCTCACTTTTGGAGAAAATACGTGTTATTTCTATACTTGCAGTAGCTGAAAGTTTATTAAATACAGAATACTCTAACTTGCAGTCTTGAGAGAATTACAATTACTTTAAGACACTGGGAAATAAACAATGCAAAACTGTGATCACTAATAGAAAGGATCAATGAGGTATGCCTTGATATAAACCCTGGATTTATGCTTAGAGGTAATTCCCATCTGGAAAAAAATACCTGGTCAAGCAGACGATAAAAGTACCAGATATTGAAGAAGCAGAGATACCTAGTCATTCAAGATGACAACTCAAGATAATAGGGAAGAAACACAGAAAACGAGCACCGTAAGTCTACAAACACATCATCTTGTTCCATAAAGTGTAACTCTTCAAGACCAGCAAAAGAAATGATCAGAGGGTAGGAAACGGAACAGCCCCTCATTCTCACAAGGTGGGGAAATAGTTGTACACCAACCAGGCTAAGCGGAAAGTGCTTAGTGATCCCCTAGGGCATCCAATGGGGGAGTCCAGAGGGGTCACATTTGAGTAAAATGGCCAAGCCCTTCCTAGAGTGAAGGTACTACTTAGCAAAAACACTGAACTCAAAGGATCAAATTATCTCAAGAATACCTTAACTGCCTGCCAAAATAAAGTCTAACACTCTTTAAAAGAAGATATCAAAATCCAAATGCCTAATAGTATAGCTTGACAATGTCTTCCACCTAACAAAAAATTACTAGACATATAAAGAAGCAAGAAAATGCTCTCCCATAACCAAGAGGAGAATCAGTCAATAAAAACAGACCAATAAATGACAGGGATGATGTACAAATATTTAAGTAACTTGACAAGATCCAACATAGTGTCATCAGAAAGTCCAAATTCAAACACAGGTCTCCTGCCCTTTCCATCACCTGTGCTTACCAGGCTTTCTGCATTTGTGGCAATCTGTAATTTTTTACCATGACAATTCCAGTGCAGTTTTTCTGTTCACCTGGCCTGCACTTTATTTAGAACTTCTCAAAATCTTGCAGGGTTAAATACAGATCTGAAACCTGTGAAACAGGTTTCAGACCTGGTTCTTATCAAGACCAGTCTTTTATCAAGAAGCAGCACAAGCCATCCACATGGACAAATGTCAACAACACTGCAACAGAACCCCCTTGTCTCTCACCCTCACCCACTGTGGCACCTGCATGAGTGCCAGTGTTACTCGTGGGTTATTTCTCTGACCAGAGGAGCTCTGTCCCAGAGTCTGTGGTTTAAGGACACAGGAAAGTGAGTGGACAGTAGGAAAACACACCAAGAAACCACAAATTGGCAAAAACCTAAGCAAAAGGTAAAGGGAACAAAATGTGTCACAGGCTACAGTCTGGCCTACAGAAAGGTACATGTGCTCTCCTCCCCCAACGCAGGGGATACGTTCATTGTGTGCTGCCTTCAAATATTTGTGAGAAAATGGTTCAGGGTACATAGACATGGGGTCACCTCCCAGGCTGGGGGTGCAGTTTTTCTCCCTACAATTTACTACACAAGTTGTTACCAAAGCAAATATCAAAGCCCTGCAATTTGCTAATTACAGGCGGGATCCTGGGCTTGTGGGCCCAATTAACCACTTGTTCCTCATTTTCTGTGTGTGACCCGCCAACTGCACCCACAATTACCCGCTTGTCTTTTAACTGCCCTGAGAGCTGGCTGACTCACCTCCAATTCACTCCCACTATCACCTCCAGATGGCCTTTGGTATCTTTTTTGCTTTCCAGGTTCCCCCCACTCACCTATTATCTCTCTCTGCATCACAGGTCAATGTCTGGTTCTACCTGTTGGGGCCCCTATGAAATTTCCTGGTCTTGCTCTTTGCCTACGCTCAGAGCCTGTAAGGCAGGAAGCAGCTCCTGTTGGTCTGGGCATCTTGCCTGGCTCCCCGAAGGAAGTTCATGAGGCTATGGCCACATTCGGCCTCTGCCCCAGACACAGAAGGGATAAGGAAAAGACAGCTTTTCTGGAGTGCTCCTGCCATGGTCTGCAGCAGTGCCTCCTGTGCTCCTACTTTCTCCATCCAGCCAGGGCTACATCCAGAGAGACTCACTGGCAGTTCTGGAGAAGGCAGTCCCAGTAGCTTCCAGCATTAGCTCTCCAGTGTCCAGCAAGACAAGTTGGAAAGCCAGAAAAAGCCCGGTGACCTTCTGCTTCATTAACAGGCTACCTAGCAAGCCAAAACTTTCCAACAGACTGATGATTTACAAGTCGATAGTCCCTATCCCTTTTTGTGACACACACACACCTTGAAAATCTGATGAAACTTCCAGACCCTCTCCAGCAAGAAATGCTCATAGTCATGGTTCCAGTTATTTAATCACTCCACAAATACCTGTGAAACATGCATGTGCCCGACACAATTGCAGGGACTCAGGAAACACCAGTTGACCAACATAGACAAAGTCCTATTTTCATGGAATTTACATGCTAGCAGGAAGAGACAGGCAATAAATAATACAGGTAATAAGTAAATATACAATTTCTAGAAAATAAACATATGGAAAAAGAAATCTTTGAGCAGAGAGATGAAGGGTTTATTTTTAAGTAGGGATTTCAGTTCACCCACATTGACAAGTGAAATACGAGCAAAGAATTGGACAATGTCAGGCATTTCACCATGGTGGGTACCTGCAGGGAGAGAACAGCAGCAGGAGGAGAGAGCTGGAGGAGAAGCAGAGACTCTAAGGGATTTAAACTACTGAGAAGTAGGCCACACTAGCCGGGAGAGAAGGTGGGCTCAAAGGGACCCAAGGTCAGAGGCAGGGGGCGGGAAAGCACATCTCACAGAGGGCCTTGCAGAAGGAAAGGACTTCAGCATTCACTCTGAGTTAAAACAGGAGCCATTAGTGGGATTTCCGCAAAGCAGTAACATGAGCTGGCTCCTGTTAAAGGGCTGCCAAAGGAAGCAAATGGTCCCAGTGTGAGATAATCGTGGCTCAGACCTGTGGCTGCAGAGGAGACCACAGAAGGTAAGATTCCCTGCATAGATGCAGTTCATGTGAAAAAGACATGTACATGTAATTCCACATAAAATCTAGCAGTTTACCAGTCCCCTTAATTTCCATCCAGAGGTCCAGGTAAAACGATCACCGGTAAGGGGAAGTGGGAATGCCAAGGAGGGAGGGGAAATCGTGACCCTGTAGAGTGGGCAACTCAGCCAGATCTAAAAATGTCATCTAAAATAATAATTTAAAAAACAATATTTAAGGCAAATATGGTAAAATATTAAGGTTAATAAATAGAGTAGTGGATACATGGGTATCTATTATAGCTTCTGTATATTTAAATGAATGCATCCATTAAAAAAGAACTGCTCATCTCTGGGGTTTTTCAGATGGCCTCTTTGTGGCCTGTGGATGCCAAGAGAAGTCACTGCCGATGCTGCTGGTAATTCTGACTGCAGCCTCTGCCTATGGACTTCACTCCTCTGATATGCTTTCCCTCCCTGCCTCCCTGGAGCTCAGAGTCAAAGGTGAGCTAAGTCAAGGTCTCGCACAGCCTCTCTCTACCAGAACCTAGGAGTAATGGCGACTGGGAACACTGGTCACCCAGGGAAATGAGGCTTCCTGGCAGGGGTCAGCGTTTCAGGAGCAGCCTGGCACTGGCGGGGAGCTGGGAGGAGGGAGGCTGCTTCCTGCAGAGAAGCAGGGGGAAGGGCAAGCCTCCACTCTACTCTGGCCCATATTCAGCAGAGCAGACTGATTTCTTTGTCCCAGGGGCTGAATTAGAAAAGACTAGGTGGGAGGTGCTTCCAGAGTCTTACAGCGGGCCCCATGCAGCCCAGAGGGCCCAGGGGTGAAAAAGTTTGGATATAGGACCGCAGCAAGCTGAAACCTGCAGCTCAGGGTAACTCCGACCCCCAGGGGTGAAGGCTGCTGCACAGAGTGGAGTCTGAGTGTCCCTGGCCCTGGCCCTGGCTGGGGACCATCTGGGGGAAGAGACCTCCAGGGAGCAGGAGACATGGGTGACTGCTCGCTCTATGGCAGCCACCTCAGGCCATGGCCCTCACACAGCAAATTCCTCACTATCTGCAGACTGTCCCTGACCTGGGGGGAGGTCTCTGGCTGCCCCACATTTTGCAGAAACTTGCCTTGTCACAGTTCTGATTAGGTGCCAAGAGAATGATTTCCCAGGCCACAGCTTTAACGAGACCATGCTTCCTAATGACTAGTTTTCTCCTAATTAAATAAAAAGGGGGGGAGAGAAACCAGTGATTATTCTACCTTATAATACCACCTTCCATTTATGTGCGTCTCTCTTCAGAGGAACTCAAAGTGCTTTGTGTATTATTGTATACTTTTCCCTCGTAATTTCCTTGCGATTCCTAGGGGTGGTTATTATCATACCATTTTACAGCTGGGAAAAGGGAGGTGGCCGAAGTAAACCAAAGTGTCCAAACACCCTCACTGGCTGTGGTCAGTATGCTGAAGCTCTTATAAGAACCCTCCTCATATTCGAAAATAAAGTCGCCCCCTGGGAGAAAAAGTCAGATAAAGCAGCCCGAATAGACTAGTCATTTACTGCAGATTTTACAGTAGTAATTAACATAATTTAATTCTCACAACCATGCCATAAAGAAGATAGTATTACACCCATCTCACACATGAGAACAATGAGATTCAGAGAGGTAAGCTAAGTTGCCTGGAGTTGCAGAATAATAATAGTTGTAGTACCAGTAAAAGCAGAAAGTAATATTTATTAAGCACTTACCCTGTGCCAGGCATTTTACACTTATTAACTCATTTCAATCCTTACAACACCCCCTCTGAAGTGGTTATTAGTATTATCACTATTTTGCTGATGACTGAACCAAAGCACAGGGAAGTAAAGTGACTCGCCTAAGGCCACACAGCAAGTGGCAGAACTTGTGGGAACCACACAAACTGCGCATGTCTCACCACCCCAGTTTATCCATCTCGAGGAATACTGTCCACTAGGGATGGCCTGGAAACACCCAGGGACAGTCCACATGACCTAGGTACCGCCCAGGTCTGTTCTGTGCTTGTGTCACTGGCCTGTGCAGTGGGTGGTGTGCACTTTCTCTGCTCCTGCAGAAGACCAGCACCCCCCCCCCCCATGGATAGATAGGGGAGAGGGAATCATGGAGGAAGGCAACCATCTGGATACTTCCACTAGTATAAAATGGCTCCATGGGGGGACTATTAGCACAAAGGTAGCAGAAACCACAGTAAGGGTTAGCTTAGAGAGAATCAGAACAGTGGGATGTGAATTTGCTGCAGTGTCTGGGGAAAGCAAAGCACCTAACCTTTCCACTCCAGAGAAATGAGCACCTAAACCACCCAGGACCTCTGTGTTTTCATGCCTGCTCTCTGAAAGCATCCTCTCTCTCCAGACTCACCCCTCTCCTCCTACCTAGTTCCACCCCAAGAAGGGGATCCCGTAGACAGGGACACCATTTCTGACTTCCACAGCACCTAGCCAACCTGTCCATCCGTAAAGCAGCCTGCCAGACTCAGGCTGCAGAGTAGGAGGCCTCCACGTGACTGGCACACTTCCTGGGACAGAAGGTGAGACCCAGCCCCTCTGTGGCCTGCAGGGAAGGTGCTGGCTGGGCTCCAGGAGGCCTGTCCCTCTCACACCACCTCTTCTTTTTCCAGATCAGCAGTCCTCTCGCCTCGCCTCTCCCCTTCCAATAGGGCACACTGCCAGGGAGCCCTTCCTGAGACTGACAGGGTGAGCATTACCAAACCACCAATGGGGTCAACATCAACATGGCTTTCACAATTCCTAGGAGACTTGGACACACCAGCCCACCAGGACCACCTTTTCTCAACCAGAGCAGGACTTTTAAGAAGGTCCAGACTTGCCATGTCTGATTTCAAAACTTTTCCACAGAACATTTCTCTGTCTTGTTGAGATCTGATGTGCTAGGAGAGGATTCTAGAAGACAACAGTTACACACTCAGTATCTGCAGCAAGACTACCTATAGCGAAACCCCAGCTCTACCAAGCCCAAGCTGTGTGACCCTGAGCAAGTTGCTGGACCTCTCTGTGCCTTTCCTGTTGCCTGTAAAGTGGGGATAATCAGAATTCCTACTTCATACGACTGTTAGAAGGATTAAGGGAGTTACTGCATTAAAGTGCTTAGCATAAAGTAAGTACTCGATGTTAACCACTCTTCCGAGGCTTCAAACCTTCTTCTCTAGAAAGAACCATTTTTGGTCAACTTCGACTTTGCGCCCCAGGACTTCAAGCAGGTAGAGACAGCTCAGTAACAGGAAAACCTGTGTCCCTTTGGGGGAGAACGGATGATACTAAAAAGGAGATTTCAATATTCTCAGTTCTGGCTGACTTCATAGTCCCTGCAGAAGAAAGAGAAAAGCAGAAAAATCAAGGCCTGGGAGCCACCCCTGGGAGAATGATAAACAGGTCCCCTAGGGCCTCCCAGAAAAACCCCTCTGCTGTTTTCACCCTGGCCCACCCGCCGCCTGCAACTGCGGTGCCTTTGCAGATGTTCAGAATCTTCAGAAACACCGCGGGAGCGAAAGATGGCGAGTTCCCAGTCTCCCAGGCACGCGGCATCTCTCCCCGCCGCGGCGCCTGAAATACCAGAGGACTTGCCAAAGATGGGACTGCTTTGCTGCGAGCTCGGGTTTCTCCCGCCGCGAGGCTGAGCCGGTGGCGCAGCTGCTGGGAGGTCACGCCCGAGACACGTCCGCACAGGCCCGGGCGGAGGGCGCGAGGGCACACGGGACGCGCCACCTTCTCCGGGGACCTGCCGGGTCTCCGGCCCGTCTGTGCTTCACAGGCATGCCGGGGAGCTGGCTTTCCTCGCCCAAGCCCAACGAAGATAGAATTTCTGCAAGACAAAACAAAAATACCCTAGTAGGGGGCGGGGGGGGGGGGCTGCTTTAAAAATACTGCGAGCTTTTCTTAAGCTGTCTTGGGATTCAGTCTGTATCCCAGCTGAAGTTCTTTTTCAATAAATGATAAAAGGAGAAAAACCTGAATTTGCTACAGGAAACGTGAAGTCTTTTAACCTTGAGAAGTTAGTCTTCATTTTCTATTACTTAAAATATTTGCATCTGTGTGCTTAGAGCCCGCTGCCTGTGCTAAAAATAGAAGTACTGAGCAGTTTAACCACCTGTGTTTTCCTTGGATTGCATACTTTCCATCGTAAACAAGAAAACACAGATTGAAAATCCATTCATTCCTTCATAAGAACGGTTTCATTTGGGGTTTATTTGTGTTTTCAATCAATGAGCGCCAGAAACAGCCTTTGCAAGATTAAGATAGTTCATGCAAAGTAGCTCCAAGATATCTTTTAAATCCCCTCTGCATCTATTTCTACGTAGTCCAAGACTTTTCTCATGCCATTAATAATTATAGCTACCATTTAATTTACTGCACACCTACAATGACATGCCATGCCTGTTTTGCTGGTCATTTTATTTGTGATAATATTGGAAATTGGTTTTTCTTAATTCCTATTTTACAGAGGCAAAAACAAGCTCAGGAAGAATGAACAGTAGCTAATAAATCAGGCAGTTTTCGTGTCTGTGACACTCAGGTCTGAGAGCTGCAGACTTGCTCTTTTCACACAGTAAGCCATTTCTATTATTTAAGTATTTCTAAGTAAATGGGCGGTTAAGAGCACAGAGATGTAGCTGTGCTATTCTCTTAATGTTCAGTAATTTTTAGGGAGAGAAGCACGAGTGACAGGCACTGGTTTCTACAGCTCCCTAGGTGGCTTGTTTGTCCTACAGCCTTAATAAGACTCTGGGGACCTCCCTGGTGACGCAGCCAGCGTTGAGAGAGAGAGGCGCTATTAAATTCTATCCCCTGCCAGGGAGGGGACCCACATGGCGCAGCAGACCTCTCCTGCCTCGCCCGCTGCTCCCCTCAGCAGTGTGTTTCACTTGATCTGCCTGTTCTGCTCCCCACTCTGTCTCTCTGATGAACCTTTCACCCCCACACCTCTGCCTGTATCCCAGCTCTTGTACAAATAAATAAATCTTTAAAAAAATAAAATAAGACTCTGAGCTTTGATTCCCTTCTCCTGAGACATTACAGCTGAAGTCCTGTCTGGTTCTGACATCTGAAGATTTAGCTTCTGAAGAGTCCAGCGTCTGTTGTTGACAGTGGCATAATGCAAACCACAATTTTCCTGATTCTCTGGTTCTATTGGTCTGTGATTCTCATCACTATCAATAGTTGTACATTAGAATCTGCAGGAGAAGAGTTTTAAATACAGATGTTCAGACCACACCTCCAGATTAGGATTTAATTGGTTTGATGTGTGACCTAAGCATTGGTATTTTTCAAAAGCTCCCCAAGTGAACGTATAGCCAGGATTGAATATTGATCTAACCCACTGAACTACTCCAATTTCATCCACCTCAGTTGTGCTTTTGTAGATGTAGTTGCTATAGCTGGAATTCCTTTTCATAAAATCCATTAACACTAGAGTCGATCTCAAAACAGATGTGAGCTTTTTACTTTAATTGTGTAATTTGCTTAAATAAGTTAAGGCTTTGAATGCTGTGAGACTACGTGAGTGTGCGCTGTTGAGAGAGTAGATGATTCCTTCTTCAGGGGTAAAAAGACTGTTACAATAACCAGAAGGTTCTAGGTCAATCTGACCCAATAACTGATTGACCAGGTGAAAAAAATCACACAAAATATTTATTCAACCCAAGGGTAATACCCTTTCTTTGGAAACGGCCTGTTTTAGATCTGGCCTAAGAGACTAATTGGCATGAGCTGTAGGTGATAGAAATTTCTTAGTGTAAATAAGAGGTCATCTTGGAACAGTTTGAATCCCAATAGGTTCCAGGCTATTTTGTGTACTGTTAGTCTCTGGTTATGGCATCGATTAGAGGGGGCAACTCTTTCAAAACGCAACATCTACCCAGGCCAACCCTAAACATTCTTATAAGTCAAAAAAGATTTACTTAGTTAAGGAAGGACTCACTGATGTCTTGATATATAGAAAAGATCTAGGAAGTCTGTTTTCTCTTTTTAAAAGATTTATTTATTTATGCATACAAGAGCTGGGTACAGGCCAAAGTCCAGGGCGGTGAGAGGAATCACCAGAGACAGACGGGGAGCAGAACAGGCAGACTGACTGAAACACACTGCTGAGGGGAGCAGTGGGCGAGGCAGGAGAGGCCTGCTGCGCCATGTGGGACCCCTCCCTGGCTGGGGGCAGGGATCGAACTCGTGCTGCAGTGGCTGTGGTTTGCTTCATAGTGTATTGCTCAACCCACTGCGCCACCAGGGAGGCCCAGAAGTCTGTTTTCATAGAAAAACATCTATTATATTTTAAGACCTCATCAAGCTTAAGTTTCTCACTATTTTGCATGAAACTACAAATCTTCCTGCACCATCATTATCATGTGCACACACGTATATACACTTGACTGAAGTCCTTGGTTTCACATACATATGTATCAATGAAAACATAGTTTTTTCACGCAACCTCTGGTGATTCAAAATCAGTTGTATGAAACCTAGTGAGTGATATTAGGTGATGCTGTGGTCAGAACAGTGATTTCCCCAAACATCTTTGGTGGAACTGATATTGACACAGGAGCATCAAGTGATTCTATTGCCCTTTCTCTTTACCTGTTGCCTATAAATAATCTCCACCATATGAAACAGACCAAAATTCTACTTAATATAAAAATGTGTGAAGTCTTAAACTGCTGTGTTTCCCTTTGGCAACACAGAGAATGTACAGAGAATGTACAGAGAATGGTTTTGATCTTACCCTTCCAATTACGGTATTTACATTCCAGTAACGTTCATCTGGATCAGTTAATATTCACATGAATGCAAATGCAGCCCCAAATCATGTCCTTAAATAAATTTATCAACCAAAGAATGTAGGAGGGGGAGAAGGCTTAACCTAATAATTTAAGAATTTTAAAATACCCGAAAGAAGCAGAAATATTCTTAAATGTAAATTTCTGTGAAAAACTCTGGGTTAAAAAAAAAAGGAAGAAAGAAATCATTTCAGTACTAGAACAAGACAGGAATGAACTGATTAAAGCTTGCTTAAATGAGGAAACTGGGGAAAAGCATCTTGTCAACTAGATATATTGTCCTGTATAGATCAAAGATGGGTCTGTGCTTTAAAAATCAAAATTAAAAAAAAAAATCAGTGTTGGTAAAAGAAAGGAACTTTGAAGTAAGAGGGAAGTTGTCACTTCTTGTGTAGAATACAGGCATCCCATCAGAAGTGCTGACCTTGGGGAAAAGCTAATAGTATAGTTTCCAATACAGGAAATTACTTTTTCAAATCTCTATTACCTATAATGACATATAGTCTGAGTTTGGGGACAGAAGCAGCCTAGTGAAAATGTGTTTTCATTTCTGTATGACCTAGTGAATATTTATTGAGCACTTAATATGCCCCAGCACTTACACATACAAAGATGAGATAGTAAGAGTCAGTCCTCTCCCACTCACCATCAGGTTACTTAGGCGGAGACTCACGTAAGGTGCTAACACAACCAGTTTCACAACTGATAATTCTAATCGCTCACAACTTAAGCTGAGGGAACAAAAGGGTTGGAGGTAACTTGGACCTGAGGCCAGTTCTGGTCATCAGTTCAGGTCCAAAAAAGTTCCCTCAGAACCAACCCTGGGCAAGAACTCACAGGAGATGCTCTGGAGGGCGTGGCAATGAATAATCACGATCCAATCTTCTAGAGGTTCCCAGCCAGATAAAAAGGAAAACTAGATGAATAACTTTTGGGATAACTCATTGTACATGGCAAGTAAAGACTGCTAACTAATTGGTTCTCCCCAAAGAAATCACATAGACTTTTGAAAAGTTTTGCAACGATAATGCTTTAAAAGCACAATAGCTAAAACAGTGAAGGACGAATGACCTTTGCCAACCACTTACTGAATGGCCTGCCTTTCGGGCTGATTAAGAAGTAGTTACTAACCGAGGAACCTCTCAATGGCACAGACCTTTACTCCTCTCTGGAGAAGTTGTAGGGGTCATTTGTAATTTAACCGGCTTTTCAGGGAGGCAAAGTACTGGTCCATTTCAAAATAGAGATTCACCTAAGAGCCTAACTAACCTCTCTAGGCAAATGTTGGAGCAACAGTATCACTGAAGAAAATTCCTCATCCTTCTAATCATCCATGTCATTCTTGCTGCTATTCTAGAAGGTCTTTCCAAGCAATCCAGCATTCCTGTGCATCTCACACCCTAGCCAGTAGTGTTTGGGCCTGTTCTCTGGCTGGGTCATAGCCTTCCCAGTTAGCTCGTAGGGCACTCGAGCTCACACCTCCTTTCTTCTATGCCTCCCATTGCTCCAAAGTATAAGACTGTTGACGGACTGTGGGCTGAACTTGGCATGGCATGGGAAGCCTTGGACTTGGACTGGAAGGTCTGGACCATGCCCAGTGTGGCCACTGACTCGCTATTGACCTTGGAAAACTAACTTCTGTCTGGAGTTTATTGTCCCCCATCTACAAAGTGAAGAGGATGGATTATATATTCTTTGAGGCCCATTTCTGGTATTCTGCGATTATGTGATTTCCAGCAAGTTCCAAAATATATCTTTTCCTCTCTCCCTCATCTTTTCCCTCTTCCTTTTCCTCTTTTTCCTTCCTTTTCCCTCTTCCTCTTAAATGAATCAAATAAAACCTCAAATGGTTGGTGTTAGTCCTCGCCCCATTTCATCCTAATGATATCAACATGCTACTGACCCCCAACTCCCATTGGACACAAAACCGAGCACTGAGTGTGTCCAGTTCTTTACAGGTTATGGGACAGTTTGACACTTAGAAGGTGGTTCCATGCAGTCACACAGCTGGCTAGTAAGTCGTCTCCACAGAGACCAGTCACCCACTCCCTGAGGTGCCACAGACATAGCTGCAGAGCTTTGCCAAGTGGGAATCCGGAAGAGAGCTGTTGAAGTTCAAGATGAACGAAGAGCAAAGGGCAGAGATGGGGACAGAGGAAAGGAGAGAAGAAGGTTACCTACCATCCCCATCCTGGTGGAGAGCGCTCCCGTCTTAATCTAGCCTGGCTGGACACCTCTTGGGATTTAGAACCTGTGGGTCACCTTCCTGACCCTCTGCCACTGCCCTGCCCTCTCCTGCCCTCTCCCCTTCTTAAGTTGTTCCCAAAAGAATGTCCGTTGTAATCTCTCTCCAGCTGTTTGATCTTTTTTAAATGTCTCTCACTTGTCTGTGGCATATGCTCCATCCAAAAAATAGACCGTGGACATTCAGGATGAGAAAGAGTATTAAATGGCCAAAGCCAGCCTGTGCCAAGGGTGTGGGCAGCCCCTAGATAGCTGTGATGACCAGATGTCCTGGATTTGCTGGGATGGTCCTAATTTAAAACATTCTGACCTCTTGTCCCCATAAGTGCCTTCACACTTGTCAGAACATGTGTCCCTATTTGGAGTCTGGAAAATAGAATCACCACATGGCTGCCCGATAGCCAAGTGTCAAACAGACCCAGTGTCAGCGTCACTGGCCTGGAAAGAGAACAGATAATGGAGCCCAGGGGTGTGGGGTCAACCATCTCTGCCACTTAGAATCTTTGGGGCCATAGCAGATTTTAATCCTTTTGAGCCTCAGTTTCTTCATCTAGACAATGGTTCACTTCCCTGTCAGTCAGCCAGTGGATTGTGACTTAGAAAAACCGCTGCTCCCAGGCACTTTATGTCTTCCAGATGTTTCTGACGTTCTGTCTGTATTGTCATATTGTTTAGATTTTAGTCAAATCTCATGTGTTAAAATTTAAAGCATTAACTTAAGGCATGGTTCAGGATGCCATCTTAAATAGCCACGATAGGATCAACCAAATATCCAAACGGATATAAAATGCCCTTCTTTCTTCCTGCCTGGCCATTCAAATTGGGCCACTGAGTCCCATTTCTCAGGACTCAATTCAAATCAACTGTCCACGGCTCCCTAACCCGTTTTGCATTGACCAAGCTTGACACAGTCAGGTCTGGAGGCTCATTTGGATCACTACTATAGGCCTCAGCCCTCACCTCCCTCTAATCCACTTGTCACATGCCCAGCTTGTGACCCTCCTTGAGAGCCCCTCCCCACCTGGTACTCAGGGGCCAAGGTAGACAACGGAAGGCGGGTCAACCGTGGCATCAGCCAAGAGCCATATCTGTTTCCTGGCACCCGAGGAGTCTCCTATGGGCCCTTCGGCTGGTCATTAGACCTTTGTCAGTCTCAGTGCCCTCATCTGAAAACTAGAATTAGGTTTCCTATCTCCTGTGTCCATGAGAAGCATTTTCAAAGCCTTATTACTGTCATGTCATAACCATTCCCATAACCTCAAATCCTGTTTCCAGGAGCATGAAATGAAAACTCAGTATTCAAAATCCTCCACAATCTTACCATAGTCTAAGATTCTCACGTTTATTTCCATCAGCACAAGCTTCTGCTACCAGCCATGCCAGCTCTGCTCTGCTCACTAGCCCCTGCCTCTGTACCTCTGCCCAAGCCATTCCCTGAACTGAGAGGCCCTTCACCCTCCTAGCTGAGGTCTCTCTGGTCTGAGTCACACCATTTCCCCACTGCTGTGAACTGAATTCTCACACACACACACACACACACACACACAAGCCTTACCCCCTCCCTCCCGCCGCCCCACCAATCATATGTTACAGCCTAACTTCCTGAAAGTGATCTGTATTTAAAATGGTAGTTAAGGTTAAGTGAGGTTATATGGGTGGGGCCCTAATCTGATAGCATCGCATCGGTGTCCTTAGGAGAAGAGATACCTGAGCCTTCTTTCTTTCCTTCCCCAGCTCCCCTGCAAGCCATGAAGAGGCCTCTCACCAGAAGCTGAAATGGGAAGCATCTTGATCTTGGACTTCCCAGCCTCCCGAACTGTGAAAAAGTAATTTCTGATCTTAAGACAGCCGGTCTATGGCATTTTGTTTTGACAGTCCAAACAGACTTCTATACCCCCCAGCACTGCTCTCCCCTTCCTCAGAACCCTGTGTCACTTATCATCTGCTCCTCACAAGACAGCACTAAATTAGTAACACTCTTTCTGACTCAGCACATTCCCCTGTGTGCCATTTTGCATCTCCAATAAAGAGGGAAGGTCTTGGCAGTCAGGAGCTTGAAGGTCTGTCTTACCCACCAGCCCAGCACAAAGCGTGGCACACAGCAGATGCTCAAGTCGTGCTTAGCTAGGTAAAGGCGGGCCCTGATGGAAGAGGACAGAGGTCGTGAGAGGACAGCAGTCTCTCCAGGGTGGCATGGGATGCCTGGGAGGCACGCACTTGCCCTCACCCACACGCCTGCTTCTCTGTGTACTCTGTCACCACAGCCCCAGCAAGACACCAGGCAGGGACGAATACACAAAAGATAATCCACACACATATGTTTCCCCAACTACCAGGGCAGCCAACAGAAAGAATTGCCAAATTGAAATGGTCATTGGCAATGTTATTTTTTTGCGTATTTATGTATATATGCTAAACATAGTACTAAATAATACTAAACATTGTAGCAATTGTGCTGTATAGTTTATTGAGCACCTGTCCATGCCAGCCACCACCCAAGTCATCAAGTCATTTGAGACACAACACCAATAGAATTTATCTCCATTTTACAAGTGAGAAGTGATCCTTGAGAGGGAAAGTAACTTGCCCAAGGTCACACACCTGGTGAGACTATGAGGCCCTGGTAGATTTCATTTGAAAAGCATCTGTTTGTCAGCTCATTCAGCCAAACAAACAGAGCAGTCCCCCAAAAACAAAATCTCCAAACTCATCTGTGAGGGATACAGAAAGCAGAAGACAGTCTGTCCCTCAGAAACTGTAGACAGAGAGGACATGCAGATCGTAAGTTATAGTTGGCCACAGAGGCAGGAAAAAGGGATAGGAATAAAGAGTTTCTGGAAGAAGCGACAGGAATTGTTTCAGGAGTTCAGGAGAGGATCTAGTTGCAGCCTGATAGTGGATATACCTGAGAAGTTTTCCACAGAGGACGTGACCTTAGGATGGTCACTGAAGGACAAGCACGCGCGAGGTACAGAAATGGAAAATGCTAGCAGGGTGCTGGGATGCAGTAGAGGTTTGCACTGATCACAGCTGAAGGCTTGGAAGGGTGGGGCACCCAGGAAGAGAGGGCTAGGGAACAGGGGTGAGACCTCTCGCAATATGAGGCTGACTTAGGGCAAAGCTGCTGGGGTCCCCACATGGTTTACCCACCTTCCCAACTTCCAACCTGGTTAACGTGGGAAACGCCATTAGGGGTGCTGGGCTGCTCAGAAGGTACGAGGGCCACTGCTTAGGAGGAGACATTTGGGCTGTGATCCCCTGACATGGACTCTAGAAGCAGCTCTGCAGTCACCCAGCAGCGTGACCTTGGATAAGTCAGCATAGCTGGACTGAGCAGATCCTGTGACCTGGGAGATTCTGGGGTCCTCTTGATTCCAGGAGCTGGCCTAGAGCTGGCTCACGGGCTGGGTGCAGGCGTCACCCTCGGTGCCCCAGCACGGAGTGAGGCAATCCCTGCCCAGCCCCCAGGAAGCTCGTTCTCGTTCGGGGAAGTCAGGCGCTTCGGAGCTGCCAACTCTCGGCGCTCTGATCACTGAACCTGAGCCAGGGCGCCTCGTGGGGGGCCTAGAGAGCGCGCAAGGCCGACACCCCCAAAGGGGGCGCCTCCCCTCCTGCCTCGCAATCACAGCCCCTGCAGACCTTTCATCTGCCGGGCCCATCTCCGAGCGCGGTCCCCCGCGGCTGGCCGGGCCGGGCGCCGCGCCCCGGGGCCCTGGGGCCGGCTGGGAGCGGGGGCGCGCGCGGGGGCGCGGGGGCGCGGGGGCGCGGGGGCGCGGGGGCGCGGGGGCGCGGGGGCGCGGGGGCGCGGGGGCGCGGGGGCGCGGGGGCGCGGGGGCG
>JAGFMF010011696.1:5293130-5316822 GCA_019455555.1 Galemys pyrenaicus
GGCGCGGGGGCGCGGGGGCGCGGGGGCGCGGCGCTGGCGGTGCGGGGCAGCTCTGTGGGCGAGCGGGGCAGCGTTTTCCCACGGTCTGGGCGCTGACACGCGGCGCTCGCACTTCCCACGGCCCGCGGCCGCGCCAGCCCTGGCCGCCGCCCGGCGCTTGCGACCTCGGCACCCGCCGCCGGCACCCGCCGCCCCCACGCCGGGCGGGCCGCGCGCTCGACCCCCGGGCGCCGGGACACGACTTCCGACCTGGCGCCCGTGGAGCCCAGAGTGGCGCGCCCAGGCGCCGACCCGAGCCCGCGAAGGAGGAGTCTAGAAGGGGCCGCGCTGGGAGCCTGTAGTCGCACGCGACCTCAAAGCACCCCTCCCACTTCCTCAGTGCGTTCTTTTTTTAAGATTCATTTATCTCGTACACAGCTCTGAGGGACAGGCCAGAGGTGTGGGGGTGAGAGGATTCACCACAGAGAGCGGGGAGCAGAACAGGCAGATCAACGGAAGTACACTGCTGAGGGGAGCAGCGGGCCAGGCAGGAGAGGTCTGCCACGCCATGTGGGTCCCCCCCTGGCCGGCAGCAGGGATCGAACTCGTGCTGCAGTGGCCTGGCTTGCCTCCTAGTGCGTTGCTTAACCCACTGCCACCAGGGAGGCCCCTCTCAGTGCAGTCTTAAAAAGACCCTAAAAAGTGAGTGTTGGGGGTTAGAATATTGGCACCCCAGTTCGCAGTGTGAAAAACTGAACATAAGGAGAAGTGATTTGCTCAGCCCCCTCCTGTCTCTTGATCCACAGGGCCCCAAGGCTCTGTGGGATGTGGACGGGCGCCCTCCGTCGAGTTCATCTTCTACCCAGGTCTGAAAAGAGGGAGCATGCCAGTCTCTGTGGAGGACCCATTCCCCGCGCCTCCCTATTTAAAAATGGGCTGTGGAAACCCTGACCACAGGTCACAATGATTTGAGAAGTGCAGAACAATTCAAAAACTGCTCAAAAATGAGCCCTCTGACTCTGGGGTAGGCATTCCTTTGTATGAGATGCAAATCTCCTGCATTCTGCCTCCCTTGAGCTTCTGTGTGAGCACCCCAGAACCCCTCCAACTCTGTTACCCCTGGAACTGCGTGTGACTTCCAAGGGTAGGTACAGCACTGAAGCTGGAAATGACGGGAGCCTTCACTCAGTACAACCCCACAGAGCAAGGAGCCCACCCAGCAACCCACACAGGCGCTGCCCCGGGGACAGGAAGTGTTCTGGAAACCATCTTGCATACATCAGTCTTCATTTCAATGACAACCAATGAGAAGGGTCGTATTATTGCCCCTGGTTTCTGGACTTGAAGAGGTAAAATCAACTTGCTTAAGGTCACGTAGCCGTAAGTGTACCTGACCCCAGGTTTGTGTAACCAGCAGTGCTTTGTCAAGTAGGTCTCAAAGTTTAGCTGCAATTCAGATTCCATTCCACGGACACACCCTCCTCCCCACCACCCCATAGCATACACATGCACACAGAGCTGTCCAGCTCTAATCTTCTCTGAGCAGACTCATACTTGATCCTCAGTGACCTTTACTGAGGATCCTCAATGGCTCTGACCTGTAGAGTTTTTCCAGTTTGTCTTTGCTCTGAAATAAACTACCCCATCTTCTGACCCACAATCAAAATGTCCTCAACCATTTTAACATAACCCAAAGACAAAGTTCATTCACTCAGTGTGCATTCTTTGTGAACCTGCTGTCTGCCAGACACCTAGCAGGGTGTTGATGTGGACAGGGGAAGGGTCTAGGAGCAGAAGAAGGAGAAGAAGATAAGGCACTAAGAACACAATGCGGAAGTCCCACAGTGGTCATCTGGGACTCCCAGTCAGGTAGATTGGAAAGAGACCTATAAAGGGAGAATCATATCATAGCATAAAAGGGGTATGAACCAAGTGGAGGTAAAAGGTAAAAATACTGCTAGTTGTAGCCCCAAGGTGATAGAAAAGCCCTAAAGTGGTGAACTTTATGTTGGACCTTGAAGAATGAGTGTTTCTCCAGACAGAGGCAATGGGGAAGGCCATTCCTGGCAGAGGAATATGGCATGATTAGCTTAGAGAGGACACAAGGAATATACACCAAATGAAAAATTGATAAATTATATGTCGCCTAAATTCAAAATGTCTATTCACAAAAATATATACCAACAAGAAAACAAACAAGCAAACCACAGACTAGAAGCAAATATCCACAAAACTTATATCTGACAAAGGAATTATACAAGCAGAATGAAGAATTGCCACTCAAAAATAAGACAACACAATATTTAAAAAATGATCATAGACAACACACTTTATGAAAGAAGATATACAAGTGGCCACAATAAGTCCTTGTGAGAACCCCCAATATCAGCAATCACAAGAAACATTAAAACTATAGCGAGGGCCTCCCTAGTGGCAAAAGGGGTTAAGTCCAGCACTATGAAGTTTTTGGCAGCCACTACAGCACAAGTTCAATCCCCAGCCAGGGAGATGACCCAAATTATATAGCGTACCTCTCCTGTCTCACCCACTGTTTCAGTAGATCTGCCTGTTCTGCTCCCTACTCTGTCTCTGGTGAATCCGCGCATCTCTGGCCACACTCCAGCACCTCTGGCCTGCACCCCAGCTCTTGTATGCATAAATAAATAAATCTTAAAAAAAAAAACCTACAGTGAGACAACACGTGCACCTACCACAATGATTAAAATTAACTACTGACACCACAGGTGTTGGAGATGATACAGAGCAATCGGAACTCACACACGCTGGTCAGAATGTCAAATGTTAAATGGAATGCCCACTTTGAAAACTGACAGTTTCTTTAAAAGTTAAACATTCACCAGAGATATACTGGTAAATGTCTAACTAGTGACTTCCCAGAATCAAGGCAAGCTCTACTTGTAGCATTTGCCGGTTTCCCAAATGTAGATATTCCCACCTCAGCTGATTTCAAGCTGTCAACCTGATGTCATTGAGAGTTGACTTGGGAGGAGAGGAACACAGCCTGCCTCCAGTTCTGTCCAGCTCACTTGTGCATTTACCACCTGACCTAGCACACTGTTCAGGGGTAGTTCCCTAAGAGTAATGAAAAACATATGTCTACTGAAAAGTCTCATACAAGAATATGGATGGCAGCTTTATGTATTAGCACCCAAAGTCAGAAACAAGGCAGAAGTTCATCAAGAGAACACATACATGAGCTGCACTGTACTCATACAATGGGGCACTCCTGAAGACAGATACAGAATCTACCAACATGCATAGATCCCATGACCACACTCGAAAACACTGTGTTGTGTGCAAGTTGTCGGACGTGAGAAGGCCATCTTCTCTGATGGTATTTATACAAAATTCTAGAATAGTCAAAACTCACCAAGTTGCCAGACATCAGCTCATAGTCACTGGCAGACATTGGGAAAGCTTGACTGCAGTTTCACCAGTAAACTTTCTGGGGAGAATGAATGTTCTGGGTCTTGATATGTATTGGACAAAACAGAACACTTTAAGACCTGAACATTTATTTCACTGTCCACATTACACTTTTAAAATAAAAAGGCAGCAGAGCCTGGATTTCTGTTTTCTTGAACATTCAGGGCCTCTTAGGAGCAGAGGGCCACAGCCCAGCATGGGGGCTACAGTGCAGTGGGTTAGGCACATAGACCTCAGGAAGTAATCTGTGTTTCTCTTATTTTCCTTTAGTAATAGCAACACTGTGTTGTTTGCTTTGCCTCTTCCCGTGGCTATGAGGTCCACCAGCTACAGAGCAGTATATGGACTAGGCACCAGAGGCAAAGATGTCCTCCTACCTGGTCATCCCAAACCTGATTTAACTCTCCTCCTCCTTTCCTCTCCCCTCCCCCATTTTTGATGAGTACATTTTTTTTTTTTAAAGATTCATTCATTTATGCATACAAGCACAGGGGTACAGGTCAGAAGTGTGGGGGGTGAGAGGATTCACCACAGAAAGTGGGGAGCAGAACAGGCAGATCAATAGAAGTACACTGCTGAGGGGAGCAGCGGGCACAGCAGGAGAGGTCCGCTGCACCATGTGGGTCCCCCTCCTGGCCGGCGGCAGGGATCGAACTCGTGCTGCAGCGGCTGCGGCCTGCTTCATAGTGTGTTGCTCAACCCACTGCGCCACCAGGGAGGCCCTGATGAGTACATTTAAGGAATTTGCAAAGTTACTTTGGCTCAGGGTTCTCTCCATTCCCTCATAAATTCCTCCAACATTCCCTCCCAGTCACAACCTTCCATCCCTCTTCTACTTAAACACAGAGATATGCTAATTATTTAGTAGCCCCAGCAGTCAGGGTTCCCTGTCCTCCACAGGTCTACTATAACTGGAGCACAAAAATTCTCAGTAACCTATCAAAGACCATCTGAGATGTTTAGCTGAGAACATTGTCCTGCTGCTTCAGAATTAGCTATGTATTCATGAGAACATTCTTGAGAATCTCTGGCTGCATATTCTTATTTGCAAATAGGCCTAGTAATTCCTACCTCCAGGGGCTATCTATCAGATAAAATGATGTAACCTGTGGGGGGGAGGGGTGGAAACAGCATGTTTGGGGGACTTAGTTTGGGGCTAGTTTCTTTTTTCCCTGATTTCATTGCAGTTAATCTTCCCTATAAGTATTTTCATGATATTATTTTGAATTCTCCCTTTGGGCACCTATAGGAGCAAAGCCGGTATCCCAGCCCTGGTCTCAGCTCTCCTTACAGTCCTCAGTGCACAGTGCTTCCTAAGCTGGAAATCTCTCTGGCTCAGGGTACAATAGAAAACTCCACCCTCTCAGGCTTCCATTTCTACAATTCCGGAAAAACAGCATAAGAGGGCCAGGTGCAGGAAGGTGGAAAGGCTCTTATGTCACACAAACAGCAACATTCCTTTCACACCTCCGACTTTCCACTCCTTAATTAGTCTCTTACAAACCTAAAGTCTCCTTGACTTTTCAACTTTTATAAAGGTTTGCTTGTAGGTCTCTTGGAGAATGAATGTGAGGCATTTCTAAAACTTCACACAATACATACGGTTTCCTATTGCTTTTCCATATTTTCTAACATGCCCTTTCCTATAACACAATGTATAGCAGTCATTGTCTACTTGCTCCCCGTAGCCCCATCAACTTCTTAACTTCGCTCTCACTGACACTGTCTACTGTAAAAGTGGCTGGTTACAGGGCCTCCCTTGTGGGCCAGTGGGTTGGGCCTCAGCACAATGAAGCTCTCAATAGTCACTACAGCACAAGTTTGATCCCCAGCCAGAAAGGTGACCCACACGGTGCAACAGATCTCACCTGTCTTGCCTTGCTGCTCCCCTTAGCTGTGTATTTCAGAAGGTCTGCCTGTTCTGCTTCCCACATCTGTCTCTGGTGAATCTCTGCACTTCTGGTCTGCATCCCAGCTCTTGTATGCTTTAAAAAAAAAAAAAGGCTGATTTCAAGATCTTCCAAAACTCTGCTGGCTCTTCCTTAATGACCTGATCCCCAGAGTTAAGGTTTCTCCAGTCTTCTTTCTTACTGAACCTTCTATGGACTCTTCAGTGTGTATTATGCAGTACTTTCTGGTCTCTGGGCTGTTGCTTATGCTCTTTCCCCACCACCATTCATACACTTCCCATCCCCTCTCAGTCTCCAGCTAAAAGGAATTCCTCCCTTCATCTGAGCCACTGAGTCTTTTCTTAATCTCTCTGATATGTCACTCACATCCCCTGTGTCTGGATGAATGAAATGAACAGATTGGCAGATAGCGAGTAAATGGGTGAATGGGTGGATGGTAGAGAGTATATGAGTTGTTGAGTGATAGATAACAGGGTGGCAACATTTCCAAAAGCGATGAGACACACACACACCTGGTGCTTGTATCCCATTAACATATTTACTTGTTTGATATTTATTCAACAGCTCCTATGTCTTCTCTAGTCATGCACAACATATTTCTGTTTTTACTCTTGAGGTCCCAACTAAATGGTAGGTCAGGTCAGTCCACGTGTTCATTTTTCAGATGAGGAACCCAAGGCCTGGGGAAGGAAGGCAGGTGATGGGCCCAAGAGCAGCGACAGGGTAAGGCACAACTTCTGTCTTATTCCTAATTCCCACCTTCTTACTCCACCGTTTAGACCAAAAAACTAAAACCAAAGCGCTGGCGTTTCCACTCTAGATATATTTCAAACTGTGATGGAAGAAGCAGCAAGAAGTTGGTAAGAAAAGCCAAGATTTCTCTGAAGAGAACTAAAATTTCTTCTCTACATTCTTTCTAGGTTCAGTGTTATTAGATTGGTGCCATTTGTACAATGAAGAGAAAATGTTCTGCTTTTGACTACTTCCTGAAAGCTCTGGAAGATTCCTGAGCTGTGTTTGCACAGTTAGCAACTTTCATCATAGAAAATGAAGGATTGAAAACCTGTGTGCTGTTGGCTCTGACATTTCTTCCTAGCAGATTTTTAACACCCACTGGAATTCCTCTATTATCAAACCAAGAGTTAACCATTTAGGTGAGGTAATCAGGTGAGGTAATCACCATTTTTACTGAAGAACACGTCTCACCATTTTTACTGAAGAACAGGTTATTCAGGTAAACTGTACACTATTAATTTTTCTGACTTTGCTAAAGAGTTTTGTGGCTTCTCTATCCCAAACTATAACTCAACTATGCCTTCTAGGAACTTCTAAAACTTTGATTCAAAATTTCTAGAAACATGCTTAGTTCTGTTTAATATCATCTCTTGAAACCATGATTGAAAGCCCCAGCTCCCTTCCTTTAACAATCCCACTATCTGCCTCAAAACTCTGCTTGAATAACAACTTATCTCTATATATCATACATTTAGCCAGTGCTCATAGGTGTCAAAATTTTTCTTTCCTTTTTTTTTTTTTGGATTTTTTATAAGTAATGGTTTACAACGTTGCCTGTGATACAGAGATACAGGCTCACGCCTCTTCAGATGTATGTTACCATACCCATCCACCATCCGAGTTTCCATAGTCCTCAATCAAAAATTTTTCTTAATGGTCATTTTCTCCTGAAAAGTCCAAAGATAATAGGAAGAAAATGGGGGCGAATAGCCAGAGAATGGGGGCACCAGGGGAGGGTGTCTCTGCAAGAAATTGACCTCCTCCCCCAGCTCCCAAACAGCAATTATGACTGACCAGCCAACCCGAAACATGTCCTGCTTTTATGAATTTCCAATCAATACCTAAAATGCCAGAAGTTTCTTTTGAAATTTAAAAGAAGAGAAAGAGGGAGGGAGGAAGAAAGGAAGAAATCCAAACAGTGGACAAAAACCAGGCGCGGCGGCCCCCACTCCAGCTTGTGAAGCGGCGACAATGGTGAGAAATCAATGCCCAGAACCACACAGGGATTCCAGACACCTCTCGACCTTGTCATTCCTGGGTAATTAAGAGGCACTACAGTTCCGTGTCACTGTCAGGGGCTGAATATATATCGATAGACAGATATATATGTTCCTAAAAGATTCTTTTTCCACAGACTTGGTCAGGACCCTGCCAAAGAAAAGGGGGAAAGAAAGGCATTTTGTCCTGAGCGCACTCAAAGAAACATGAAAGGAGAAACCTAAATTTTTCAGCAGTCTGCTGCTGACATGGGAAAATGGCGCAGAAAAGAATAGACGGCTTGTTCGCGGTTGTTTTTTCCCCTTCATTCCCTTGACAGAGTATCTCTGTGAATGTGTGGTAGGCAGCAGGGCACCCCGATACCTGAAGAGCAGTCGAGTGGCACTGAGGTCTCCAGGGCCAGCCAAGAGGCTGCTGGCTGCATGTGACCCCTCAGGTAAGCACACCCTTTCTTTGGGCCTCAGTTTCTCCAAGTGGAAGAAATTGAACTCAATTCTCTTCGGAGCTGTTTCCGTGACTGACATTCACTGAGAGCAGAGGAGTGGCTTCTGTCTTCTCATGCTGCCGAGAAGATAAGGGAACATAAGAGGCCAGGGCAAGCAGGAATGGGCCTCCCCACGAGCTACGGAGGCCACGCAGACCCAGGGAGCCCACCGTCAGACACTGGGAGAAGGTCTACCAACCCACTGAGCAGAGACCATGAGGCCTTCACCAGCTCTGGCCACCTGGCTTTTGGGGACATCTGTGTTCTTTCCTGGCAACACTTGTCTGAAGGGCCCCACTCAGAGGGTGGTTCACGGTCTGCTTTGAAAATGGAAGCAAGAAGTATCTCCATCATGGGCTGTTTTGACGCTTACTTAGCATCTACCTGGGACTATATTTTCTGAGTCCATTAGGGCCTGGCCAGAATCGGTGGCAGAGCCCACCCTGAGACAGCATGGGTCTCATGCTCCACTGGGGTAACGCCTCTCCCTCCGTGGCCCCTGGACCCCACTGATGTCCCCACCCTCTCCCCGCCAACCTAGCAGTAATGACAACGCACGGCTGTCCGAGCAGGTGGCAGCAACTCCTCTGGACGGTGGGCTCCCGGCGGGCAAGGCCTGGGCTCACCCACTCTGAGTGCCTCCTCCAGCTCCCAGTCCCACGCCTTCCCACAGCAGGTCCCAGAGACGGTGGCTTGGAACAGAATTCCCTATATTTCACTCATAAGTTGATATGATTACAAGGTACAAGTACAAACTAAATTTTTGTATCCTCAACCCCCCCAGCCCCCGGTGTGATGCTCCTGGAACGTGGGATCTTTGGGAAATAATTAGGTTTGGATAAAGCCTTGAGTGGGGGACCCAGAATAGGTCAGTGCCCTCAGAAGAAGAAGACACCAGAGCCCCCTGACTACACAGGGTAAGGACACAGCAAGAAGGCAGCGGCAGGAAGGCTGAGGCCAGGGAGAGGGCCCTCGCCAGACATGGAATCTGCTGGCACCTTGATCTTTCCCATCGTTCAGAACGCTGAGAAATAACTGTTTATTGTTTAAGCCACCTAGTCTGTTGTATTTTGTTATAGCAACCTGAGCAGCCTAACACAGGGTCTTTGGAAGGAGCAGTTTGGGACATCAGCTTTTTCACATGTACCTATTAAAAATAAAAATGAAACCAACCAAACCAAAAAGGACATTTTACCAAACACCTCCCATGGGGGACTATAGAACCAAGAAAGACCCATTTCCTGCTCTGAACTTAGGCCGGTGGGGGAAATGACCAAGTATAGAAGTAATTATGACCTCAGACATGAAGTAAGCAATTAGTCTTGTTTGAGCCACGCAGAGAGAGGCCTTGGAGACTTCAGAGAAAAGAGGGGCAGAGTGTTGTTTAAATAGGGGAAGGGCTGGGAGAGACAGAAAGGGACAGTTTGCTGCAGTAGGTGGCATCTGAGCCAGGTCTAGGAGGAAATGGTGGGAGCAACTTGTGCATAAAGGAAATTGGGAGGGAAGAAAAACCAGAGACTACAAGGCAGGAAGTGGGGGGAGGGGCCGGGAATGTGGGACTAGTGACCATAGCCTAACTTTTTATTCAGTGGTGCTAGATAATGGGGCTAGAAAGACATTGTGTTCTGGCTAAAGCAGTGATGATAAGGGGTACCCACCCCGCATCCTCTTTGGAAATCAGGTTTAAAACCAAAAGAAGCTGGGATTTTATATTCCTATTTCTAGCCTCACCTCCACCGAAATGGATCCCCCAATCTCAAGCCCCAGCCTCTTCACAAGGAATAAGAGTAGAGAGCTGAACAACCAGTGTGGCCTCCCAAGCAGCCGTGGGAAGGGGCTGGCTTGTCTGCTCCCCCTCACTCTCTTCCGCCCGCTGTGAAATCCGCATCAGCTGGAGAAGCCCAGGAGATCCGTTTCCATCTGTTCTGGGCATGGCTGGTGGGAAAGCCTGGGATCTGAGAGGGCAGCTCAGCCCATAAACATGACAGAGGCAGCCTCGGTGGGGGTGGGGAAGGCACCCACTGCAAAGACACACTGGCCAGCCCTGGAACAGCTGCCCAGTCATGGGGCCAGGAGGCTCCCAGCTTCCCAGCCATGCTCAAATCACACATTTTGTAGCCTTGTTGCTAATTATGCAATTAAGTTCATCAGAAAAACATCTGTTTGGACTGCTAGGCCAGTGGGTGTGCTCTGAGGAAAACTCACCAGGCAGGGGACTTGGGTGGCCAAACAACAAGGGCCCTTGACGTCCCTAAGAGCCTGGAAACTCCCCTCCAGACTTCATCTGTCTCTGCCTAGACCAGGAAGTATCCTCAGCCAAGCCCCAGACAGGCTGGTCCACAGCTGTGCGGCTCTCTGCACGTCCCAGGGCTGGCTGCCACCAGCTACCGCCACCCTCCAGAGTTCCCCACGGCTCTGTGAGACTGGGCAGGGATACTCTTTTGAGCAGATATTAAATGAGCAGCTGTTTTGTTCAGCGATATTGTCTTAGCGGTTTCCTCTAAGAGCAGGGCTGGAAACAAAGGTCCCATACAGGGTTCATTCAAGTCATGTTCCTAAGGAACAAGAGGGAGGTGCAGTGGCGTGGGAAACAAGAGAGAGGGAGACCCAATCCTAGGGAGCATTGCTGAGGCACCTTCCTCCTGGATCCGAGTCTCAATTCCTTGGCAACTGCTAATGAGCTTTATGGAAAGTGTCTTAGAACTGACTGCTGGAGAGTTGAGAGGGGGAACATTGATCCACACACACATTCCCATCTCTTTCAGTCAAAGCTGTCCGTGCAACTCCAGGATGCACATCGTTACGTAATGGCACTGCATTGCCATATCCCAGGATGGGAAGTCAGAGGCAACAAGGCGGTTCAGGGCAGGTGCAGCGAGGACACCTCCATGAAGCTGCCCAGAGCCTGGGAGCACCTGGGTGTCACCCCATGGCTGGCTCAGACAGTCGGAAGAGGAATTTATGGAAAGCCTTGGAGAACTGGATCAGTTTCTACCATGTCTGTCCCAGATGCATGTAGATAAGTCCAGGGTCCAAGCTACATGCACTTGAGGCCTGTTCATTGCAATTTGATGTGTTCGGGTCTTACAGCTGCCGTGACAAGTCAACATGAACTGAGTTTCTTAAAATAGCAGTTCTACTATCTGACAGGACTGAGGTTCATAAGTCATGTCACTGAGCTAAAGTCAAGAGGTTGGCTAGGGGGTTTTCTTTCTGGAAGAGCTAGGAGAGAATCTGTTTACTTGCCTTCCAGCTTCCAGAGGGTGCCAGAATTCCTTGGTTTGTGACCCCTTTCCATCTCCAAGGCCAACAATGGCCAGCAGAGCCTTTTCTGCACTGCATTGCTCTGACTAGGGCTCTCCTGCCTGCCTCTTCCACATCCTACTGACTATACTGGGCCCAAGATAGGCGAGGACAATTTCCCCACGTCAAGGTGGGCTGGCGTGCACATTCATTCTACCAGCAAGCTTTGTTCTCTTTCAACCTGTAAAATAACGTAGTTACAGATTAGGTGCGCACCTCTTTGGAGAAATGACAAATACTCCTTTGCCTCGCTGCAAAAAAGAGCCCAGGACACTCACGCAATCAGTGAGGCTGAAGTGGTCCTTAGAGGGAGGAAGAGAGACCTGCTTGTCCCTAGGGTCCCAGTCTTCCTGGCATAGCAGCCTGCTTTGCCAAGGACAAGTCCGATAAAGGCAGGAGACAGATAACTCGGGAGCTCCAGACTGGGTTAACCTTCATGGAAAAGACCTTGAACTTCATGTACTGATGGCCTGACCTCTACTCTTAACTCACTAATTAGTTTTCACTATGACCTACAACAGGCCACGTAACCCTCTAAGCCTCCATGTCCCACTCTGAGGAGCAGGGCCGGCACCCTAGGGAATTGGCAGGGTTAGAAGTCACTTTTTCAACCTCTAAAAATGTCTGTTGAAGAACTACTGTACGACCAGCACTCTTCTAGACCTGAGAATCCAGCAGGGAACCAGGCCAAGTTCCAACCCTCATAGGCTTATGTTCCTGTTGGTTGTGACAGCAGATGCTTAATAAATTGAAGACATTCTCAAGGAAATGCTGCCACATCTTAGTTTTTTACTGATTTATAATATGCCAGATGTGATCATAGTTATGGCCTCATTTGATGCTCAAAACAGTAACCCAGAAGGGTAGGTCAGGTAGCAGCTCTTCCTGGGCCCTGGTGAGGGCTATGCCCAACTCAAGCACCCCCAGCTGCAGAGCAAACTGCCTCCAGCCCAGTTTCCAGACCTTTATCAGTTAAGGTTTAGGGAGGGAGAAACCCAAAGCCTGAAAAAATTAGAATGGTTCTTCCCTAGAGCTACAGATGCAGTGAAATCTTTTAAAGCCATGTTCTTACCTGGTATAAATATTTTAACCAAATTGGGGTGTAGGGTAATGATGTACCTCTCTTTTTGCATTCAGCACCAATTGCCTTGCTTTAGCATGCAGACTTCCTTGTCTCTCTCTCCCGCAGAGCTGAGAACTCATCTCCTAGGGAGGACAAGTGAGGTGCTTTGCAATTATTTAGTAGCCGGCAGGAAGCATTTGCTAAATCTGCCCCCACTCCCATCAGAAGTTCTCCTGGTGGAGGAGAAGCTAGAAAAGCCTCAGGCTTCATTCCCTTGCATGACAATTTCTATTGTTTACCTGGGGCTGGCAGGTATGAGCTGCACCAGGTGACAAGCTTAGCACCAGCCGCCCCCCACTGGTCTTGCACAGCTGGCACGTGCCCCTGCACCCCAGCCCTTTCTCACACTCTGTGTGCTCCACTTCCGTGCTCCCTCCTCCCTTGTCAGATCTCCCAGGCTCCGCAGGCACTGTGCCATAATTCTCAAGAATAAAGAAAACATTTTAGGGGTTGACAAGCCCAACATTTGCATGTCTGTTTTCAGAGAAATACCCATCTGGGGGATTAAGGCTTTTTTTTTTCTCTCTCCCTCCCCATCTAACCCAAAGTATGAAAACATTCTTGACATAGCTGCCTGAAAAAGGATTTCTAAAGAGAAAAATACCACCCATACCCTGTGATTTCAGTGTCTTGGTGTGAAAAACACCCGCAAGGAAGGGGTTGTGGTGGGGAACAGAGAAGAAAAAATCTCTTTAGTCAAATAGCTTGTTAATCTTAAAGTAGGCCAAGCATTAGCTTTTGTCTCTAGTGTTAGGAAATGCACACCTTGCTGTGTGTTTCATCCTTGGCTATTATCTCTCTCTGAGGAATAGAGAGCTACTTCCCTAGGCTTTGGGGAAAGGCAGAGACCTGCTGCCCCAGCCTAGGGACAGAGAAAGGAGTGATGGGGACACTCCTTGGGGCATCTTAGACTGGGACTTAGTCTACACAGCTGTGAAAAGACTCTAAATTGAGGGGGAGCAAAGGGGATTTCACCTCTTGCCCTGTGGGCAGTCCTGCTCCCCAGGGATGTGCTTCCTCTTAGAGAGGTCCCCTCTTAGTCTACTCTAAGAATTTAAGTGAATTTGTGGAGAGAGTTCAAAAAAAAAAAAAAAAGAACAAACAGCGTGACTCATCCTAAATTGTTAAAGAATTAAGCTTTAGATCATGTCTGCGAAGGCCACCTCCTCTCAGTCAGGTTGGGAAGCTGTGAGCCTACGAGCAACAGGGCCCTTCTGAAGAGATGGAATCTGTTGCTGATGTTCAAGGGAAGGTGGGCCTCAGCCCAAGCAAATGATGGAGGACTGGGCCACTGGTCCAGGTAGATTCAGCATAAGGCAATTAGAAAATTTTGAAGGAAAGGGCAAATGTGTGTGGACTAAATTATGAACCATCCACTGATTGTTCACTCAACAACTGGACTGAGCCCCATGTGAAGTGGTGATTCCCCTCAGACTTGAGAGAGCATGTTGGCCACCGCACGCCAGAAAGGAGAGATGGTGGAAAGAAGGGAGATGCAGTTAGTTCACTGAGTGGGCTCATTGAAAGAGCAGGGAAAGCATCCTAACACAGACCCCAGAGACAGGGCCCAGTGGCTGCTGGGGACAGGCGGCCCAACACTCACAGGATGTCCAGAGAGCTCCCTGGCCCAAGCTCAAAATGGCAGAGGGCTGAGGTGGGCGTATTATGTGTCAGACAGTACAGCAGTTTCAAAATGCAGCCGAAGGGTAGAAGCCAGCAGGAAAGGACCCCTCTCATCCAGATTCAGGCTCCTCGGGAGAGCCCACCCTGGCCTGCAGGAAGAGGAGAGATTCTCCAGAAGGACCAATGTCCCAAAATGAGGCTCCTGTCAGGCTTCTGGGACAAGGAGCAGGGAGACCAGGGCCTGGGGCCATGCCTAGGATGTGTGCTGCACAGCAACGGTCCAGGCACGCCCTTGGGCCACCTGCTGCAAGGGTGGGATCACTGTTGGACAAAGGCGGGTCTAAGGGGTAACCTTAAGAAGAGAAAGGGGGGAGTGGAGTGACTGTGAAGCTTGGAACTTTGCTTTAAGGGGAAAATATTTTCTCCAGTCCTCATTAATCCAACACTACAATAAACTGAGACAAGAGAGGTGAGGAATCCAATCCAACCAGGGAAGAAGTCCTTGATCTGTGGTTCTTGTCTCAAAACTGTGGCAAACATGAAAGCTTTTCTTATGCCTTTTCCCAGTCACAGATTAATTTCAAAATTCCATCACAGTAGAGTACACAGTAGAGTGTATCATATAAAGTGGCCCGTCAACACCACTGCCTTGGAGTTCTTGCATATGGATTCCTCTGTCAGCCTGCAGCCTTCCCTCTTCAGGACACAAGCTGAAGCTGAAGGAAAAGTCTGCAGCTGATGGACAGTCGCCATGATGTCCCAGGCAGTCAATCTCTAGGAGACAGCAGGTTGGATGTCTCGACCCAGTTCTGCCTGCCTAGAAGGAGAATGTGAAGATCCAAAGACATTCAAGCAGAGGACAGAGAGTTCAAAGCCCACTCAGCACCAGCACCCTCTGCCTCCTTGTCACCCCCAAGGCCCAGCTCGACCACCCAGTTCCTCTCTGTGCTGAACTAATTAGTCATTCATAACGCTTAAGTCATTAATTCAGGAAGGAAGCCACGCTAGCTGCCTCCTCTTCTCCCCAGGAGTTGCTGCCATTGCAAAACAGATGAGTAATCAGACATTCCCGGAGCCCTTGTTAAGCCCATTGCCAGGAAAGGTGTCTTGCAGCTCATTTGCTGGTGGGGAAGCCACGCTACAAGTCCTGAATCATGCTGGGTCCAGGGAAGAGCAAGGTCAAACTTGCCTGAGTTCAATATTGCATCACTGAGATCAGTGACAGTGAGAAGCTCACCTGGTCACCAAGCCCTGCCATCACCCCACCACCCCCCAACCCCAGCAGCGGCTCACCCTCTGTGCAATGGGCAGCTGCTTCTGGGGGTTAGAAAGACCCAAGGGTTCAAAGGCATGATGAGATGGGAGCTAGATACTGGGTAGGACCAGTGCCCCCATTGGACAGATTGTGAAACTGAGGCCCAGGAAGACAGTGGCACCTGTCCAAAATCAAACTCATTAATACAGACTTAGGATAGAATGCTCATTTCTCAATTCTTTGTCCTTAGCAATTTCCATTGTACCAAGTTACTCCATGTTAAGACTGGAATATTAAGGAAACATGTGACTGGCAAAATAATAAAATCCATCCAAATGTCCACTGATAGGCAAGCAGTTTACAAATTGTAGTATGGGTTAAATAAAATGAAATGCTAATCTACCAGTTGGAAAGATTGGTGTGGCGCTCTGTGTTCTGATAGGGGCTGTCTCCATGACACAATTTTAAAAGCAAGAGGGTAAGGTAAAGAATCAGTACGTGTGGTTTGCTACCATTTTGGAAGAAGAGAAAGTGATTATGTCTCTTTGTGTCTGTGTGTGCATGTGTTCATTTGCATATGCAAAGACTTCTCTGAAGGTTACACAAGAAACAAGCAATAGTCCTTATATCTGGCAGAGGTTCAAGCGACAGTTTTGTAAGAAAAGAGTAACTGACTTTTTACTCTTTTCTCTTACAACTTGGGGTGTTACCATGAACCTGTGCAACCTATTTGAAATCCGAATGTCCCTGGGAGTCAGAGCTCCTGACAACACATAGTGGGTTCTCAGGAAATATAAGTTTGAATAAGCAATGGATTGATGGTTGGAAGAAGAATGAACGAACAAGGCGTCCTTGTCTGTTTTGTCCCTGAGCTCCAAAGTAATTAAATCTATAGATGCTTACTTGGGCCAGCAAGTGAGCACCTGAAAGAAGCATAAAGACCGTGCTCTCGTAGGGCAGATGGATAGATGTCCAAGAACCTGGGCTCAGCTCAAATCTCAGAAGCCTATTCTCTGATTAGCAAAGTGGGACTAGTAATACCTCCTGCCTATTTTTGTGTAGATCAAATGAGATAATGGGCAGGAAAGGACTTCCTAAGATTTAATGCTGTAACAGGCTGGAGAGCGTGTAATGTTGATAGTAAAACAAGCTCGGTTCAAAGTGTGCTTCTGCCAGTTGTTGCCCCTTGCCCATCCAGTTTCCAAGAGTCACTCCTACTCCTCGGCACTGAGCCTGGCAAGCCCGAGCCCCCACGCCACCCGCCACCCGTCTCTCCACCTACAGTCTAGGCGCTTCCTCAGTATCTGCCACCTCCTTACCGTACCCAGTTTCTTGGTGCTCAGGGAAAGCTCTGGGAGTGTCTGTTTGATGCCCCTCCTACCCTTCCCCTTCTGCAACAAATGTTCCGGCACAGTTTGCCTGAGCTCACAAAGACGGCTCCAGCAAGAGAAGGGCTTCGTCTGTCCTGTCTCCGAGTCTTCATTCTCTGTAAGTTGTCAGGTGCCGTGTGGAGACCCCGAGGAATCACACCTTGAGCGGAACGGACCCTCTCGTTGTTTACTCCCTAGACTCTGGACGATGGGAGTTAGCTGAATCCAAGAATAGCAAATTTCTCGGGATGGGCAAGTGCCCAGCAGGGCACTGCACAGGACAAATGTCCCCCAGTTCCCACTCTGGAAGGGAGACCACGAGAACCCTAGCCAGTGGGCATGTGGGGAAAACAGTCTCCTGGGAAAAAACAGAAGGAAAGAAACACCCCTCAAAACACTCCTCTACAGTTGCTGGAAAAGGTGCTCCAGGAACCTCCAGCATCATCCTCCCACTCAAGGAGCTGCTGTCCTCACTCCCCATACAACAAAGCTCCCCATCCTGCGCATGAGACTCTAGGCCCCAAGAGGAGAAGGGAATCAGAGATCCAGGTGTAGAGCCAACCAGCGTCTCCTGCCAGTGTTCCAGCTGGAGACTGCACGTACAAAGTAGGGCCTGGAACGTGGCGGGTTTCAGTCAATGTCAGGTGACTACACGGAGGAAAACCCACAGCACTGCTTAGAAAGCTTGGGGCACGCGTCACTTCGGATACTCCTATTTGTTGTGTGAATGGGAGAAGGAAGCAGGGCAGTGCTGGCCAGGACTTTGTAGGGAGACAGGCAGTTTCGGGTGATTGCTCATGTACTGTTTGGGGACTGCTCATTAGTACAGGGGCCACAGGAGGCCCCGCTTTTGTTCATTGCCTTCCCCGAGTCTTTACTTTTAAGCCGCTCCTAACCTGCACTGCTTCTCTCCCGGCTGCTACCCCTCCCCAGCTGTGTCACTGCCGAGCCCTCCCCTTTCCATCCTCCTTCCATCACCACTGCAAACCTCTCCCAAGTCCCAGCCAGGCTTGCCCTTCACACTGTCCAGCAAGGTCTGTGTAAGGCAGAGCTTTCCTTTTCCAGGTCCTTCCCTCCTCCCTTAACGTGCTCACACATTCATGAATAATTCATCAATTATTTACCAAACACTGATATGCCAGATGCTCTGATAGGATCATTTCATGAGAATAATCATTGAAATGAATACAGAATTTGGAAAGTTTTTCATAAAGAGCCAGAGAGAAAAGAACTATTTCCCAAAAAAATCCTTAAATGAAGTAATTTCTGAGCAACAGGGATAGCCATAAAAAGTATGAATTTTTATTAATGTACTATTATGTATTAATTATCCTCGTCTGTCTTAAATTATCCCTATAGTCACCAGAATGGAATCAATAAATGGCAACATTTTCCCGTCTGGTTTCTTAAACCAGATTACAAAGGCGTGGAGTTTTAATTTCACATGCATTCGTTTCTGGGTCCCGGGTCTTTTTTTTTTTTCCTCAAAGCAGATAAATGAGGTTCTAAACTTAGGATAATAAGGCTTAACAGTGAGGCGCTTTTTAAAAAGTGAATCATTTCTCAGTTCTCCTTTGCTAATCTCTCTTGGTAACATTAATTATGAGTTGGTGCAGCCTGCCCCAAGGCGAGTGCAGCTTTCCCAGGACAATTAAATTACTTAATTATTAAAAACTGTGTGTGCTGCTGCCCAGAGAGAAAGAGGCAGCCGGGCCCGGCTCCCACAGCCCCCCACAGGAGTGACCGGACACTCTGTGGGAACTCGGCTCCTTTCCCTCACCATTGTAAGTCTTTCAATATAATCTATGAAAATGCCCTCTGCTGCCCCCAGCCCCTCCCACTGGAGCAGGAATGATTTAGAGGCCTAGCTCTCTCGCTTGCTGATTGCAGCCTGCTGCCTCTTCGGGACCTCGGGGCTGGACTCCAGCTTCTCCTGGCCAGCAGCAACCTGGGCCCGAGAGGCCAGGGAAGATGCAGGCCTTGCCTGGGGATTCACACTGCAGTGAGGCCCTTCTGATGGCGGGACACCAGGAAACTCCCAGCCCTGGGCTCTCAGTGGGTTCCTCTGGAGGCCTTCTACGTCAGGGCCTCCACCTTGCGGGAGCAGGGAATGATGCCCATACCCTGAAAGTGGGCGGAGGGGAAGGAAATGGGGTGCCATACCTAGACTGTATTTGCAGCCGCCGTTACCAAAAGTGAACACTGACTTATAACCACCTTCTTTGGCGTGGTTCTTTGACTGCCTTAGGAAAGAAAGTAGGTTGCTTGGTAAAGAAACTTGGTCCCGGTTATTCCACCAGCACCTAAGTGAGGTCTGGAGCATCCTGAACCTTGGCTTCACAGTCGGCTACATTCTCCCATATCCAGGGCCTCCAAGCCCTGATTTTTTTGTTGAGTCTGACACTAACCTAGAAAGAAAGACTCAAATTTTCCATCTTACTCTTCCCCATTCTCATTCGCGCGTTCATTCATTCAACAAGCACTCTGCCCTTGCCCTGTTTTAGCTCTCAAGATGGAGCAGGGGACAAAACAGAGAGAACCCCCAGCATCCTGGAGGCAGCACTCTTGAATCTTCATCATATCTTGCACACAGGAGAAAACTGAGTCCTAGAGGGCTGGAGCCTCGCCCTGGGGTCTCCCAGAAAGTCACTGTGAGCCAGACAGGGACTCGTCCTCCTAACCACAGTGCAGGCGCTTCCGACAGGTACTGTCCATCGCATTCCTGTTCCTGTGCTTTTCCCCCTTTTCTCTGTTTAGCTCCTTCCCGCCACAGCTCTCTCCCTGAGCTCTACATCTCCAAGGAAGCATAGAAACAGGCTGGCCATGAACACAAGCAATCTCTATCATTTAAAATGTCCTAGCAGGGGCCTCCCTGGTGGCGCAGCGGGTTAAGTAACTAACTACGAGGCAAACCACAGCCACTGCAGCACGAGTTCGATCCCTGCCACTGGCCAGGGAGGGGACTTACATGGCGCAGCAGACCTCTCCTGCCTCCCGCTGCTCCCCTCAGTAGTGTGTTTCGGTCAGTCTGCCTGTTCTGCTCCCCACTCTGTCTGGTGAATCCTCTCACCTCCCTGAACTATGGCCTGTACCCCAGCTCTTGTATGTATAAATGAATAAATCTTTAAAAAGTAATAATAATAAAATAAAATAAAATGTCCTAGCAGCCACATTTTTCCAAAGTTAAACAAAAGGTAGAATGTATTTTAATGGTATATTGCATTTAACCAACATATTCAAAAACTGTACTTTCGGTTTGTAAGAAAAGTCAGAAGTTATTAATGAAGAAAAGAATTTGTCCTTAAAATTAAATCCTCGGAATCCATATTTGATATGTACAGAACATTTCAGGATTCGGCTAGCTGTATTTCCAGTACTGTACCCACACACAACTAACGATCACTGCACCAGCTTGTACCACGTAAGGCCCTCATCTCTAACTCTCCCAGCCTCCTCACCATGCAATGCAATCCGGGTGCAGGTGTGGCCATCCCCTGCACACCGCATGGCAGGGAAGCCCTGTGCGTGCCCTGAGCTATCTGAGGACTTTGCTGCACTTCACTGACACTGTAGATACCATACCGCCGAGAGAAAACAAAGATCCCCTTTTATGGATGCTTATGGAAAGAGAGCAAGATACAGTCACTTAGTGATGGGGAAGCTTCCGAGAAATGTGGCATTAAGCAATTTCATCGATGTGTGGACATCATAGAGAGTAATTTCAAGCCTACGTGGTGGCTGACTATACATGCTGGCTATATCATATCATGCAGCCTGTTCAGACCCATCGTGTACGTGGCCAGTGTAGCCTGAGACATAGGGAAGTGGCCCATGCCGCTATGTTATTTATTGGAAAAGGCTAGATATAGTACGTGGAATTCTACACTGCAGGGGATGTGTGTATTTGGTTGTTTATGCATGGGTTATCTGTGGTGGAAACTGAAACCATCAGTAGGGAGAACTCCATGGAGGGCAGGGGAAGTAGGAGAGTGGGGTTCACACCATGTATGTTTACATTTTCTGAATTTTAAAATTTATGGAAGTTTTACGTGTTCAAAATGCAAATCAAAACTCTGGTCAGTGGGCACATTTTGGACACATGAGGCCTGCCTGGCACAGACTTGACCTCTGTCCCTCTCACTGGACCTCAGAAGAAGCAAATACAGACTTTTGCTGCTCCACCATAGGGAGATGAGGCTTGGCAGAGGCCCAGGTCATGAAGACATGACATCAAGTGATTTTAAAGGGCTCTCTTGTTTCTGGAAAGGCAGCAGTTTCCACTCCGAATGCCTGGCCCCTCCTGCGGCCTGCAGCCCAAGCACGCTGCCCTTGTTGCAAGAGAATAATTTCTCCCCAGGAAAAGCCTGTGGGCTAGAGGTGTGTGAGGGAGCACTGTTGGGAAGGCGAGTCATCCTCTCTTCCCGAAGGCTATCACTCCTTCCCACAGTGTCATTTACAGAGGCAGACACGACGCCTCCCTGCCAGCTGCCCTCTAACACTTGGCATCTCCAGCCTGCAGTTGACACAGAGCAAAGGAACTTAGGAAGCACAGCATGTCTGCCTCTGTGTGTGTCCACCTGCGTGCACGTCTGGGGTCCATACTCAGGCATCTGTTCACTCATTTCTCATGCGCCCAGCAAATACTACTTGGAAATGCACGGTACCCTAGACTACAGCAAATAACTTTGAGATCCCCACCCTCATGGAGCTTTTGGCACAGCAGAAGAAACAGGCATTCAGATAAAAAGAATCAACTGCTACCAGGTGTGATAAGTGGCAAGAAAAGCACATGAAGTCAGGGCACAAGAGGTAGTCTGGGGAGCCAGGGGAGACTCACGCAGGAGCTGGCATTGCAGGAAGAAGCACATAAACCCTGAGGTGACCGGATTTTGCCTGTGGGCCTCACATGCGTGAGGAACCCACTGTTACTGTGTTCTGTGTCCTTAAATAAAACAGCTTTTTTTAAAAAAAAACCTTAAACACCCTTTTTAAAACGGTTCTTGTGGAGGGGCCTCCCTGGTGGCACAGTGGGTCAAGCACTGCTCTGTGAAGCATCCGCAGCCACTGCAGCACGAGTTCGAGCCCCAGCCAGGGAGGGGACCCACACGGCGCAGCAGACCTCTCCTGCCTCACCCGCTGCTCCCTTCAGCGGTGTGTTTCAGTCGATCTGCCTGTTCTGCTGCCCACTCTGTCTCTGGTGACTCCTCTCACCCCCCCAACACACCTCTGGCCTGCACCCCAATTCTTGTATGCATAAATAAATCTTAAAAAAAAAAAAAGAGTTCCTGACCTTTAAAAAAAGTTTCTTTTGGAAATAAATTTGAAATCACAAAAAAATATAAAAATAAACTCATGCTCAAAAACCATATTTTTTTTCCCAGATGATTTGCCAGGGCTCACATTTACCCCATGTGTGTATCAGTTTTCTCTCTCTCTCCATGTACCTGGGTACCCACGCTTTCTGAACAATTTGAAGGTGCTTTACTATATCATGTCCCTCTGCACCTACATGCTCAGAACCCATGTCCTTCGGAGCTCAGTCTGCTCCGCGGGGGCGTGCAAGATGAGCCCTGCGTCTCTCCTGCTCAGCTACGAGGAACACGTCAGACAGCAGGAGCAGCTCTTGGGCCCTTGCAGCAAAATCATCATCTCTTTACTAAGCAGTTCTGGGAATTTAGAATTAAAGACTCAGATGTCTTGCCCGAGAAATGCCCCAGTCTCAAGTCCTCCAGAAGACCCCGCTCTTCAGTCAGGTCGGGCTGAGAGGGGGCCTGGAGGAGAGGGCGGGGAGGACAGCTGCGCGGGTGCCTCTCCTGGTTGCCAGGACAGGCCTGAGCTCTGGTGAGGCGGCTGTTTCTGGCTGACGAGCTTCCCTCACAGCTCAGGGGAGGCCTCTCAAGGCAACAGTGGCTGACACCACCAACGACCCGCACCCCAGGGACGGCTCCTTCTCCTTGATGAGGTGGGACAGAGCCAGCATGGAAAGTGCCCCCAGCTTGCAGGCCCTGCACTCGGAGCACAATGGTATCGTCCTCTCAGCGGGCTTAAGAGCCGTTCCCTTAATGAGAACGATAAATTCACCAGGCCGGTTGGTTGCCAGGCACAAGCAAGGGAAGTGCTCTTGGGGCCTGGTGGGCCCCAGGGGACGACCCGTCTGAGCAAGGGACCTGAAAAATCAACAACTGGACGGGACCAGACCCAAACCTACTGGTTCACCCCTGGGGCTCAGACCCTGCACTGTGTGGAAAGTCTCCCAGGCGTTGACCGTTGGCGTCCTGACCACTGCCCTAGAGACCCGCTGAGAGCCCTAGATGGTGCGAATGGGCAGAGACCTAGAGCCTGAGCTAAGCAGGCTCAGTTAAAGGGCACACATTCATCCCCTGCTCCCAGAGGTGAGCTTGCTAACAGTCTCCAACTGCAGGCCCTTCCCGGCAACCGGGGGTCATCAGATGTGTCAAGCCTCAGTATGGGCAAGGCTGTCTTCCAGCTGCCTTCCTCCTCGGTGTGCTCGAGCCATCCCCGCTACAGGCTGACTGCTGTCCTGGAAACTCATGCTCTCCCTGGAGGATGAGAGGCAGGAGAAAATCGATGAAACCTCTAAGTTCAGCTCTTGTGCAGCTGAAAATTGCTGCATAATGGGTCTCCCGCAGGAGTCCGCACGCTGCGAACATATAGTCCAAGCCTCTGGGTGAGCCCAGAGGGTCCAGCTGCTGCCCGAGTCATGGAGCAGGCTGGCTGGTCCTGATTCACTCACTCCTCCCAGCAGCCTGCCTGGGCCTCGCCCCTGGGGCTGCCCTGCAGGCTTCTCCCCCTGCCCTGTAGAACTTGCTTATTTTCTTTTCCTCCAATTACCTACACCCCTTAGTGGGGTCACCCTGCACCACACTGGGGGCTCCTTCTTGAGTTTCTAGGCAAACACTGCAACCCTGGGGCCCTGCAACCTTATCCCTCCCACCATTAAACAGAGAGATTCCAGGAGACCAAAAACTGTGTCTGACTGGGCTCCCTCCTCTCCCCTCCCCTCCCCTGCACTCAGCAGAGAGTGGGCAAAGCGGGAGGAAAGGAAGCAGAGTGGAAGAGAAAGAAGAAGGAAGGAAGAAGGAAGGAAGGAAGGAAGGAAGGAAGGAAGGAAGGAAGGAAGGAAGGAAGGAAGGAAGGAAGGAAGGAAGGAAGGAAGGAAGGAAG
>JAGFMF010011696.1:5316944-5399532 GCA_019455555.1 Galemys pyrenaicus
GGAGGGAGGGAGGGAGGGAGGGGAAGGGGGGAGGGAGGGAGGGGAGGGGGAGGGGGGAGGCTGCAATAAATCTGCAATAAAATCCACTTCTTAATTGACCCACTGCCTTGCATCTCTCCCCAGGGTCTGTTCCCGGAATCTTCCCTAGTCAAGCCTAGCTTGAACTAACTCCCCTCATGCCCCATCCATCACTCCAGGACACCTCTTGTAAGGGAAAAGTGTGATGTCATAAACGGTTCTCCAGATGTGAGAAGACCCATCACACATGCAGAAGGAAAAACTGACTAACTAAAAGGATAAACAGCTCTGAATGCTCAATCTGGCTATTCCTCCAGATCTAGAGGCAAAAGCCCCTCCTCAATGAAGTCCTCCTGGATTTCTCCACCAGGAAATGATCTCTCCCTCCTCTAAACTACACAGCACATTGCCTGCCTTTCTTTGGCAGACAGGCTACAGTTTTCTGTCTTGTTATAGGGCTATTCTGTAGACAGGGGTAATTAAAGGAACCAGCAAAGACTTTGTAATCAGATCGTCTCCAGTTCTAATCACACATCATTGTCTTCCTAGCTAAGTAAACCTGGAGTAGGGACTTACCAGTTCTTATCCTCCTAGTCACAAGGAAAACCAGAACAATAACTAGGTCCAGGTTCATTGCATTAGGTTAGCAAACTGTAGAAATGAACAGAAGTCATATTGTTTCCATACTTCCTTTATTTAAGACCCAGAGAAGGATTATACTTTTCTACCTTGCTTGAAGTTAGGTGTGGCAAATATGACATCCTCTGACTAATGATGTGTGAACAAAAATGTTCCTTATAACTTCCCCATAGAATCATTCAGATGTTGGTACAACTGTCCATGCTCTCTTCATCTGCCATGAATTCTAAGGACTCTTGCTAAAATGTGGCATCATGAGATGGCAGAGCATCAGGTTGGCCACTATCAGGAGACCCTGTCCCCCAAAGAGCTGTATTGAAAATGTAGCATCAGTAAGAACTGCTTCCAGCCACTAAGATTTGGGACTTGTTTGTTACCACAGCATCGCCTAACCTGTCCTAACTAATATAAGACATGACGCATGTAAGACCCTCAGCACAGGTCTGATACATGGTAAATGCTTGAGAAATATGTAATGACTCGAGACAAATACAAACACGTGTTTTAACAAGTAAACAAAGTTTAATGAAGTAGTAAGTGCTTTCAAACAGGTTCTGCTTTCTCAAAGGGAAGTTGTGACAACACTCCTGGCTCTTTCATGATGAATGTCAATGCCTATGAGGATACCCCTGGTGACCAGGTTACTACGTGGACAATAGGGATAACTGAACTTTATGGCTTTTTTTCTTGTCTACCTGGGAATTCAATGTCACCATGGCAAGCCCCACAGCTCCACCTTTCTGCCACCTCAAACTGAAGGGTGATAGCAATTGAGTCAGGGTCCTCAGTCTAGGTGTGTTTGCCTTGAGAGACCCCATGCGGAAAGCCAGGCTCCCACCAAGTGGCCTTTGAGAATCCCTTGAGCCTCCTCTCTGTCCACAAGGCACACTGGGAGACGAGCCCAAGAAGAGGGATCAGATAGGACTCATAGTTGCTCTTCTCCAGTCCTGGAAATTGAGGGTCCTTTGCAAGGGACTGCTTAGCACAACCAGAACTGAGCCAGTTGAGGATACACGGACCTCAACCCCGAATGGGCTGATATCGACATTGACAGCCCTGTCAGGTGCATATGTATAGCTTGTTATTTCTTCATCCAGCCTCTGCTGTGGGCCATGTCGCTAGCGATTTGGCAACATTTTCCAGGATTGGAATCATTATTGTCTTTATTTGAGAGAATAAGAAACGAAGGCTCAGAGCAGAGAAAGAAGTGTTTCAGGACACTGCATCACACCTCAAGGAGGTAGTGCAGTCACTGATGGCTTGCTGAGCATTTTCTCTCTGCTCTCTGAAAGGGAGGCTGAGCACCCCTTCTGATTTCTTCACATCATTTTAAGAATCCTTTTTCCCCTGCAGACTTCTATTGCTTGACAAATCACACATTCTGGTGTGTTCACCCTATAATCCTCAAAGACAACTAACTCCCCACATAGAAAAATCAAGAAAAAGAGAAAGGAAAGAAAGAGGAAATGTGACCCCAGAAAGCACAGCAGCACCCAGAAAAAGGTCAAGAGGTATGAGCATTCCCTGAGGCACAGAGCTCCCAGCCGGTGGAGGAGGGAGAGGGATGAAGCAGAGGCAGGAGAAGCCATGCCCTGGCATGGGATCAGTCACTTTTGAGAGCATTCAAGGCCACTGCTGGGGACTAGCAAGGGTCAAGTTTAAAAGGCAAGGCAAAAGGAACTGGGAGAACAAATGCCAGGTCAGGTGGAGGGAGGGCAGGTGCCCAGAATAGGTCCAGGAAACCCAAGGGATTGGCACACCCTCTCCTGTGGTGTTTGTGTAGAGCTGAGGGCAGGCGTGTTGGCCGCAGGGTCCTGCAGGGCAGGGCGTTCCTGGCTACAGTTTCCTTTTCTAACAGATGAAGGTTTGACACTAGGTTCCTGTGCTTACCCCAACTCTGACACTGGTTTTCGTGAATCCAGGCCTTTCATTTTTCATCTCTAGACCATAGGGGCTGGGCCACATGTAGATTCAGAGCAAACCAGCAAGCTCAGCTGCTGTCACAGCCTGTGCTGTGTTCTTTAGTGCTTAAGATTCGGCAAGGAAGGCAATTCACTCCTGTGGTTCTGGTAGGGAAACTGAGGCATGACATGGTAAAGGTACTTCCCTAAGTATTTTCACGATTCATAAGTGGAGGCACACAGATTTGAAGCCAGTTCTACCTGCAAATCTCAGGCTATTTCTCTGCATCATGCTGATTCCCAAGCTAACAGCGAAGATCTCCCCAGAGCAATAGCCCTATGGGGTCATTATTTTTTTAAGTTGGCCACTAAATCAAAAGGACTAAAAAGGACCAGTGATAAGGGAAGGTTCTAGCTCCTTCTTCTACCCAAAGTGATTAAACACTCATAGGAAGGCAGTGGTGCAGAAAGCCATTTGCCCCCAACGTCCTTGCCAGAGACAAACAGATAACCCTTATTTGCAAGTTTAAATATTAACTCAGCACCCAAGGGCGCTGTCCCATGCAAGCAAGACAAAGTTCTTGCCTTTTGCTTCAGAGCTCATAACTGAGCAAAAGGAACGCAAGCATCTACACTGCGGAACAGTGCAGGGGCCCGCCCCTGTGCCCCAGGGAGTTGCAATCTGGCACAGATACACGCATGGACAGCTCAGAGAAACAAGTGAAGCCCAGCCTTCAGGTCACATTGCAAGTGTCCTAACCTGCAGAACTGAGATCACAACCTGTACCTGCTCGGCTCCATGCCTGCTTCTGCACGCGCCCAATGGTGTCACCCACTCTCACTCCTGGTCCTACCGGCTGTCACCAGGCAGAGCCAAAGACGCAGCCCTCACTCCTTTGGTCGCTTCAGAGGGGAGCTGTCTCTTCCAGATGCATCAGTTTCTGTTCTCTGGGCCCTAGTGGTGTCTGCCATCTGCCTGCCACCTGAGAGCCACGACCCCCTGAGCCTGTGACTGCTGTGGCTATGGATGCAGTGGTGGTGGTGGGGGAGGGCAGGTGGGGACCAGTGAGGGATCGCAGTGGCATTGTGGGAAACTCTGACCATCTTCTAAACAAGCTGACATTTCAATTCTCAGTTACACTGGTGCCAACTTGCCTTCCCAATGGAGTTGTGCAAATACGTGACATATCTGGTGATCTACTTTTCTCCCTTAACTAAACCCACTGCTCAGTAGTACGTTAACATCTTAGGATGTAGTAGGAATTGGTGTTGGAACAGGTGTGGTGGCCACAAGGTCCTGCAGGTCGCGGTTGTTGGCAATAAGCCTCATCCATTAGAGCAGATGAGGAAAAGGAAGAAGAAAAGTGTCTTTCTGTGTAAGGGACAACGCCCTTCGGGCTGACGGCCCCAGTGCAGGACTGGAAGCCAAAGTAAATCAGACCTGATCGTAGCTCTCGAAGAAACAACATGGGCAGCAGGTCCGCAGGGCGCTACCTGTTACCAACCAAGGTAGGGACCATCTGCAACCAAACTGTTGCTCTAGTCACTCCGCTAGACCCCGGGACCAATGGCCACCTCAGCTCCACGTCAGCTCTGCCCCCAACACACCCCCTCGCTCACATCTCAAAGCCTCCATCTCTTAGGATTTTTACTTCTCCACCTGGCCCATCCTTAGATAAGCTCCGTGGCAAAGCCTCCCCTGACCTGCCTAGCCTTGGACTTCAGTCAGAATCGGCTGCCCTCCGACCTTATCAGCCCCTATTTGAGCACTGCTATTTGATAGCACTTACCACCTTCTACGATATTCAGTCGTCTCAAAGATCAGAATTTCAGAATTCCTAAAATTCTCCCTAAGCAGAGTACAGATTCTCTAACCCCAGCCTGCCGTACTGTAGCTGCTCGAGAGATGTTTATTGAATGAATTGGTGAGTGTCTGAATGAACTACTTCTGCAGGTACAAACTACCGCACCCGTCACGTAAGAACAAATGTTATCATTGTGTTTTACAGATGGGGGCTAGGCCACAAGGTTCACTGTCTTCACTCACTTACATAAACCTTGTTTTGCGCAAATTCTGGTATGGAGCAGCATTTCTCAAAAAAATTTTTAAAGATTTATTTATTTATGCGTACAAGAACTGGGGTCCAGGCCCGAGGTGTGGGGGTTGAGAGGCTTCACCAAAGGCAGATTGGGGAACAGAACAGGAACAGGCAGACTGACTGAAAACACACTGCTGAGGGGAGCAGCGGGTAAGACGGGAGAGGTCTGCTGCGCGGTGTGTGTCAGCTCCCTGGCCGGGGATCGAACTCACGCCTCAGTGGCTGCGTTTGCTTCATAGTGCGTTGCTTAACCCACTGCGCCACCAGGGAGGCCTGCACTTCTCAAATTTTAATGCACACATGAATATCTCAGGAGCTGGGTAAAAGCAGATTCTGATTCAGTAGATTTGGGGTGCGGCCTGGGATGCATTTCTAGCAAGCCCTGGATGAAGCTCATACTTACCCATCTAACAGGCTAGCTGAGCGGATGCGGGAGGCACCCAGGCATGGTGAGCATGTAACAGGAACAAGCCTTCTTTTTTTTTTTTTTAAGATTTATTTTATTTATTTGTGCACACAAGAACTGGGGTGTAGGCCAGAGATGCAGAGCAGGGTGGAGTGAGGTGGTGCTGAGAGGATTTACCAGAGATGGTGGAACAGAGCCTTCTTAAAGACTTGAAGAAAGAGAAAGGTGAGACAGCATTACACCCCTTGCCAGATATGGAAACTGCAGGTCAGAGAATCTAAGTGACCTCAAGTCACTTCTCACACCAGCTCGCTGCCGCCCCGCCAGCCCCCCACTGCACTGTGTGTTTGGCAGGATCCAGCGATGAAGGTGTCACCCCCTCCTCAGGAAGATGATGCGGGTGATGTGCACACTCCAGCGACCGTACACCAGTGTCTGCTGAGAGAAGAACCCACAGGGCAGCAGTGGGCAAGCGCATGCCAGCCAGATTTCACCCCCCAAAAAGTGCCACATCTTTGTTTTCTACCCACAGCCCAATTAGACTGCAGATGGGGGTTTTCATCCACCAACCCAACCCCTTTAAAAGAAAGGAAGAAAAAAAAAAAAAACAGTGGCTTTCAGATTTTTCTTTTAAGCCCTGAACCTCCTCAGCGGAAAGTGCTGCCCTTCCGACCTGTTGGTGTAATTGCCATAATTGAAGATTCCAGGCCCCATGTGGGTGGACAGGGCCCCATTCAGCCATCGGGTCAGCGAAGTGTAAATCTGCTGAGTCCTTCAGATGCCCCGGCCACAGCCTCCCCTGCCCGCCCCCTCCAGCCCTGCAGACTGGGCTCCCCGCTTGGCCAGGGCAACCGGGCCCAGGCCAGTCCCCCCCGCAGCTCTGGGAACAGTGCCTAATTAAGGGGTCTGCTCTCATCTTCACAGGCCAACTTAAGGCCTCCTGACAGTAATGAGAGCCACACGTGTGGAGCTGGGGGTGGGAAGGATGCCCCCCTGCTGTCTTAGCACCCTGTTAAGCAGTGGCGCGTGCGTGCACACGTGCGCGTGCACGCGCTGCAATGCCGCAAACATCACCGATCACCTTCGAGTCTCCAGAACTACAAGCAGCTGCTCCAATTCTGAAAGAGGAAGGAACAAAAGAGAAGAAATAACTTGCCCCAGGGCACACAGTGAGTCAGTGTCACTGGGCTCCGGTATCCTGTTGCACCTCACAGCACAGACTTCCCCTCGAGGGTGGGGGCTCCACTGCAGCCCCAGGGGAGCAGATAGGGAGAGGCAGGGGAGGAGACAGACGCCCCACTCACCCTGCTGGAGCCGCCAGCTTCAGAGGCTGGCCGAGCACAGCAGAAGGCTCCCTGCACTGCACTGGGCTGGGCTGGGCTGGGCTGCTGGCCTCTCCCAGACACCCTTTGATCCCAGGACAAAGCAACATCAGGGGGACATTCACTGCTGTGGGTGAATCTGTACTTAATCCTCACCCTCCAGGAATGAAAAGAAACCTCTTGTAGCCCTCTCCTGTGTTCTTTGAGTCCATTCTAACCTCCTACCCTCCCCGTGCCTGCCCCAATCTCCTTTGCTGCCCAGGGGCCAGCCGGCCAGCAGCACCTGATCGAGCTGCGCAGTTGGCCAGTCTCTCTGTCTCCCCGGCACAGGAACTTCGCTCAGTGCCAAGTACCTAGTTAGTTCTCAGTAAATATTCATTACATATAAACAAGTCAGGTCAGTGCATTGTTTTAATCACAGCTTTGCTTTTTACAAGGTAAGGTAGGGCAGAAATGTTAAAAACACTGAGGACCAAATCTCAGAGATACTGCTTCATTAAGATAGTGAATGAAAGGGGCTAAATATTTCAGCCCTGTCTAATTTTGATTCCTTCATACAGTGATGACTCACAAGAAGGAAGCCAAGAAGATTTGGGGTTCCGTGCACCCTAGCTATCAGGGACCGGTCTTACCACTGTATCTCGTGACGCTCCCACTCAACAGCTTTCAAGGGTTGCTATTTCTCCTGCATGGAATCTGTACTGCTCGGCTCTAGGAAACTCCTCCTTCTTGAACAGCCTAAGTGACCACCAGTTCCTAAACCACGTCCGCCCCTGAGTCAAGACGGTCTCCTCACCCAGGACAGGACAGGGGTGGAGATAAAGATGAAATCGGGAGCCAGACTACCTGGATGCAAGTCTCAGCTCAACCATTTGACCTCTCCCCCTAAAATGGGGATGAAATAACGTCCACTTCATTAAGTTGGTGTGTCATTGTAGTGATACAGTGAGTGTTAAAGCACTTTTTTTAGTGTATGTGCTGCCATGTGAGCACAAGAATGACAACTGTTCTTATCTAATCACAATTATTCTCACCTCTAGCATAGCCTTTAATCTCACCACTCACACCCAGTCAGGTCAGCCCCTGCCACCTGGAGGAACTGGAGCGCTCCCTGACCCATGTTTTCAAGGCCACCCATAGAGTCCAGCTTTGCTCGCTGCACCTCACACATGCTAGCACTCCAAGCATGTGATTTTGACTGGTACAGTGGTCCTTTCTTTTACAGTGGTCCGTGGAGCATAAGTTCCAAGACCCCCGTGGATGCCTGAAACTTCCAATAATATCGAATGCTATGTATACTCTTTTTCCTATACACATACACCTGCGATAATTAAGTTCATAAATTAGGTCCAGTAAGAAATTAATAACAACTACTAACAAAGTGGAACAGCCATAACAAAAGTCATGTGAATGTGATCTCTCACTCTCAAAATATCTTATCATAGGTAATATTTCAGACCATGGCTGCCCACAGGCAATGCAAAAAGCAAAACCACAGAGAAGGGAGGTTCCTGAATAGAATAGAATACACAAAGTTAGGTTGCTTACCACTTTAGAATAAATACATATGATGGCGAAGCTCAAGATACAAGTGGAGGGGGAAAGGAGAAACCTCACTGAGGAAGTCATGTCACACATCCGGTTCAGCCAGCTACTGCAGGTACCATGCAGGTAATCCTCATCTTTGTCTCTCTGTAGTGTAGAGACATACACTCCCCAGCTCAGAAAGGGGGAAGTTTGGCATGAGGCGTTCCCGTCTCTCCCCTCCTGGGGATGAGGAGCAGCTATGAGACGGTGAGGTCACCAGGCCAGGAGGTGGCCACCGGTCAGGGCCTGGTGCTACCCTCAGTGCCTGTGCTCTCTGCTCGCAGCAGAGCAGAGCAGACTTCGGTGACAGGCCACCTGCAGGGATCACCCTCACTGCCCACCACCACCACCACCACCAAGCGATCACACTTTCTCTCACTGCTGCTACTCCACAGGCCTTCTAGAAGCACTAGCTGAAGTGAGTGCACAGCATCTGCTTAGCAGAACATGCAGCTCCCAAAGTCTAGCTCAGGAGAGAGTAGCAGATTCCACCCTCCTCCTACTCCAAGAGAAGAAAACCAGGGTTCCGATGTTACCCCATCATTAGTTAAGCTGCTATTTAATGTGTATTTGGCTCACACTCCTTGAACCTATTATCCATCAACCCAAAAGAAGAGAAGTAGATTAGAGCCCTTACTTCCAGAAGCATGAAGGACAACTTGGGCCTCCTGACAGACTAGGTATCATCACTGGGGGGAAAAAAAAAAGGAAATACAACTATACAACTGAATTTAAGAGGACTGTGCCCTGCTTATAAGGGACACTGCGTAACACAATGAATGGGGTCTTCCATGATAGTTTTTCAGATGATAAATGCAATTCAAAACTTTTTCTTGGTATTGACCCAATCAGATAGAAGGGCAGGGCTTAATTCATTGTGTCGATCATATTTTTGGCAAGAGATAAATAATAGACAGAACGAAACTCATGCACTCCTATTAATACGGAACTAAATCTGATGTGACTCTTGGAAAATGATTTAGCACTATAGATTGAGCACCTAATAATATTTCTCTCATTAGCAGTCCCACTTCTTGTAATTGATTTTAAGAAAAAGAAATATTTTTAAATCATATGCTTAAATACATTAAGTAAATCAGGGTACATAAATAGTGAAAAATTTTACGATCATTGGAAATGAAGTTTATGTTGTTATCATATTAAATAACAAAGTCAGATTATAAAATTGTATATATGCCATTCTCATAATCACAAAAAGCGTGAAGGCAAAGGAAGAAAAATATCAAATAATAGAGTGGTTATCTTCTTTCACGTCTCTTGTATTTTTAAAAATTTTTGTGAACATCTATTGTAATTTAAAGTAAAATATAAAACAACTGTGTATATACTTATATACACACACGTGTGTGTGTTTGTCTCTGTGTTGTCCATCGATCCTCATTGTTTAAATAAAGCCTGGCAGACAACAGAACTGGCAATCTCTCACAAAAATTGAGAGATGCATTGCTGCCTCACCCAGGGGCTATCTCAAGCCACCCCAAAGGAAACTTGATAGTGGGTAGAAACGACCTGTTCTAAATTAGGAGCTTGGGTGTTGAACTGGACACATGTGACTGTCTCAATTCAGCCATAAACTCCCTGAGGGCAAGAGGCAGATATTTCCTCCTCTGCTTAGTCCAGGATGTGACAATAGCGTCTCACTTGCAGAAGATCAACCAATGGTTGGGCTGATTGATTAAAAGTTTCTCTAGCTGGTTCGCTAAAGACATCATAGATTCTCGATTCATAGTGACTGAATGATTGTATGAAGACAGAGATGTGGTCTAACTTCTGAGGGAGGAGTATTGAAAGAATGAAACCGCTACTATGCCACCTCCCCCGTTGGTCTTCCACAGGCTGCACACCTGAGCCATCAGCCCAGGCCTTACGCAACCCGCTCACAGTCTGGCTCCCTCACTTGACGCTGAACGACCTGGACATAATAACCTGCCTTTTAGCATTGCCCTCCTCCACCCCAAATCCTCCCAACTCTAATTTGAAGAGGCCAGTACTTGCTTTGCAAGAGCATTTTCCCTTCTGGGGAGCCAGCAGCAGTGTAGGAAAGCACAGCCTAAGGGAGGCCAAATGGGCACATAGTAAGGGCCAGAGAAGCTCACTTTCTACATCAAATATTCGTGGGTCAAAGATGTCCACAAGGTTGCCGCCAGGTCAGAAAAATGCACCAGAAACTTCTCTTTTCTGCAGGAAAACTCCGGTCAGCCAGGTCAGATTTGTGGCAGAGTCTTTGCTCTTCTATGCATCTATGGCTGAATGGGGGCTTGAGCTGGAAATCCAGGTGGCGAGGTGAAAGGTGAATTTTGAACTAAAATACCATAAGCCCCTTTCTTTGCCATCACATTTTCCATTCTCATAGCTGAAAAGGGAGATTCCCCTGCCCTCCTGCAACAGTGCCCGCGCTTGATCAGAACCTCAGGCTGCTGGCTTCACCCGAGGCCAGTGCAGTGACAGTGACCAGGTCAGGTGTTCAGAACAGCATGATGTCATGGGGCTGGTGATGAAAGAGGGGCACGCACTGCGAGGGGAGACCATGAGGACAGCATGGGCCATGAGGTCATGTGGCCACCAGGTCAGTTCTTCTATTTTCTCAGAAACAGACATTCAACACCCGCCAGTTATTCAATAACCAGAAATGAGGTGGGTCCTGTGGATTCCTGGATCACCTGGGCGGGGAGGGTCTGTGCTCCTGGAGCAGGGGCTCCGAGGAGGGGCCAGGTCCGGGAAGCTGTTCCCGAGAGGATGGGTCTGTGAAACAAAAGGCGAGAGAGGTGTTCAGAAGCAAGAGGCATCCTTTCTGCAGAGGGGAATCCTGATTCTGCCTCACGTTTAGCCCAGACGGCCATGCCCTTGCTCCAGAGGGGACATGACATGCACCAAGCGTTCACCACCTGGTCAAGGAGAGCAGTCGGTTCTCAACAAATTTACTTTTAAAAAGATGGCTGGAGGGCCTCCCTGGTGGCACAGTGGGTTAAGCAGCGGACTGTGAAGCAAACCTCAGCCACTGCAGCACGAGTTCGATCCCTGCTGCCGGCCAGGGCAGGGACCCACATGGTGCAGCAGACCTCTCCTGCTGTGCCCGCTGCTCCCCTCAGCAGTGTACTTCCATTGATCTGCCTGTTCTGCTCCCCGCTCTGTCTGGTGAATCCTCTCACCGCCCCCCACACCTCTGGCCTGTACCCCAGTGCTTGTATGCATAAATAAATAAATCTTTAAAAAAAAATAAATAAAAAGATGGCTGGAAGGGGCTGCTTTGATTGTTTGGAGGGAGAACAGGAGGTTGTTTGCTTTTTGATTTCCTTATTTTACTACCCAATATATGCCATTCACATGCCCCAAAGGTTTTACAGCTTTAAATACATGAAATAGTGTAGTGAGAGAATTAAATCTTTTTAAGTAATCCTTCAGAAAAGTAAGTTGGAGGCAAATACATTTCCCTGTCAACATTTCATAGCCGTTAAGGGAAAAACAGGCTGAAGCTTTTCCATTTAAGCATCATGTTGGGGTGGGGTGATAGATTCTTCCCAAGGACTGCCACCACAAAGGAGCACAGACTGGGTGTCTTATAATAGACATTTATTGTCTTCCAGGTCTAGAGGCTGGAAATCTGAAGGCAAAGAGCCAGCAGGGCCATACTCCTCCCCGAAAACCTACAGGAGAGAATCTTTCCTCACTTCTCCCAGCTTGCAGTCTCTGCCAGCAACCCTGAATGCTCTTAGCTTCTAAATACACCCGCCACTCCTATCCCAGTCTCTACCTCACACCATTTTCTCCCTGGGCATCTCTATCTCTGTGTCTTCTCCTCTAACAGATACCAGGAGTATTAGAGTAGGGGTCACCTGATTCCAGTGTGACCTCATCTTAACTAATTACAATTGCAACAATCCCATTTCCAAATAAGGTAGGATTCAGAGTTCTGGAGGAGTGGAGGGTGGGGTGTTCAGGAAGCCAACAGTTTTTCAACCAGTAATAGGTGGCGTCCCCCTGCAGCTAAGTCAGCCCAGCTGGTAAAAGGAAAGGGCAGAGCCCAGGACTCCATCAGAACTGGGGAGGCTCTTAGCCACTGATACCCCGTGATTCCTCACAAAGAAGGGAGGGGACAGGCCATTCATTCAGCAGTTTAGCAAATAATTCCTAAGCACCTACCCACTGTCCTATATACACCGCTGTGAGAGAGAGAGAAGACAAAGTTCAGGTTATGCGTGAGTGAGGGACATTAGGAGTAAGCACTGTCATTTTGTAATTCATCGTTCAGTAGTCCCCAGCCTCCTTCCACCTCCCTCAGCCCCTCACTGAAGTGTGAGCTGTTTGAGGGTCAGATATCTTGTCCCAGGCAGCCTTTGCAGTAGGCCCCACATGTTCATAATTACTTGCAGAGGTGGGTTGCAAGGAGCCTTTGGGAAGAGAAGAACAAAGGCATAAAAGCGGTTCAAGAACAATGTGCTATAGGTCAGAGGAGACAAAGTCCTAAAGCCAAATTTTGTAACTGGGAGGATTTTTGAGAGCATCTTGGTCCTTTTCAAACTTAAATACAAAAGTCAATGGAAAGCTTTCTTTGAACAAAATCTTATGAGGACATGCAGATTGCGTCCAGGCAAAAGCCAGACAGTTCTGGTAGAAAGGCAGGCTGACTCTCAGCACAGCCTCCCAGCTCAGCCCGCACTCCTTGGGAGGAGGCTCCTCCCAAGGCATTGCTTGAAAACCACTAGGTGGGGAAACTGAGGCTAGCAAACCCCATTTCAAGGACGTGGACATGAGGCTGTTAGGGGGAAAGGTGGTCCTAAATGGATTATGGGTGTGTGGACTCCAACCCCCACTCCAGACCACCAGTGTTCCAGAAGCACAAATCCGATAAGATGATTATCGAAGAGTGGATCACTGGGACCTGAGGGTGGAGTTAAGCAGCCAGGCTGGCTATAAAACCAGAGGTGAGCTTGGGGTCCTTCTTCTTACTGAGGAGCCAGACCCCTTCCTTCGGAGCCATCTCATTCGACTCGGAGCCAGCTCTCAACGCGCCATTGCTTAGATCTGGTAGAGTATTTGTGGATTCGTACCCCTTTCTTTTTCCTTTGGTGTTATTACTATTTTATTCCCCTTCTTTCATAAAATAAAACGTGCTAATAACTTTTGCCACGTGTACCTGGAGTTGGGACTTTTAAGTCTTCTGAGCGCGCGGGTGGAGAACCCAGTGTGGGGAACCCATTTTATATTAGGGTTGCCCTGTAACAAGGAGTCTATGGCAAAGGCAAGACTAAAACGAGGGTCCTTGTCTCACCGGCAGGCAGCACGTGGTCCCATCTCCTATTCTCAATGGAAAGGAGACAAAGAGCTGGGATTTCCCGTCCTTCCCTTCTCATCCAGACAGACTGCTCCTTCCTGTAGCTTCCCCCCAGCCCACAATGCATTTCCCAGGCAGAAACATATCCTGTGCCAGCCCCTGGGTGTGTGTTCAGTCCTCTTTCCCTGGGGGTAGGGGAGGAGACGCCAAGACCTTCTAGGTCTCTCCCAGCCCAGTGACACTGCAGCTGTGATTAGTTTGCTGCTCGCCCTATAACCTCCTGAAGCCTCTAACCCACTGGGGACTTCCCCCACCCACGACATCCTCCATACTTCTGTGGAGGAGAAAAGGATAAGGCTCATGAGACATAAATGGGAAAAAACTGATCCAGTTTTTATTGATCCATAGAAATTGACAGAGAGAGAATGAGCTGGGGAGGTGCATAGATTTGCAGAAGAGAAACTCAGTTTAGAAATTCTTGCCCAAAGAACAGTACCTGATGCCCAGGTTTCTTAGCCCAACCAACATAGCCCTGGAAGAAACTTCTAAGGAAGCATGGTCTCATCATGAGGTTTTCTGTCTATATCTAAGGTCAGCTTGGCCTCACCCGTTGAAATTATTCCCCAAAGACTCGCTACAGCCTTTGAGGAAGTCAACTCCAGACTCACTTTCCTGCCAGTAAAGGAAGGGCAGTGGTTTGGCGAACTCTCCAGAAACTTTGGAGGTAGTGATGGGACTTAATGTGTGTATTCCAGGTGTCTGCATCCCAGTCGGGACTGGGCCATGAAGAACCAGGTGAGTTGGACCAATCTCTTGACTACCCTCTCAGCCCTGTGAATTGGAGGTTTGCTCCACATTCATTCAAGAAGCACTGCAGGATCACCTCCCTGCCGGCGCAGTGAAGCGCCAGGTACATCGCCCCTCCCTGCCCCAGAGGCAGTTGCGAGCTGCAGGCTGCCAGAACTGGAAAGGAGGCTGTTCCCAGCCTTGTGCAAATGATGTTGCTACTCTACAGAGTACAGTGAAGACATTTAATTCCTCAGTATGTCCTTCTATTCTTCTCGGCTTCATTGTCTGATTTTGTGTCCCCAAAATGTGACCAGATCTCATGTTTTTCCTGATTTTCCATCACACCTCCTCTTTTGAGGGCTGATTCAGCACCTTAAAAATCATAATCTATGAAAACAGGTAGTCTTCAATTTTCTTTTAAAAATGACTGGCATGGACTTTGCTCATTCACACTGCATCGCCATTAGAGCCAGACGCGTAAACATCTTGACAAGAGTGTGAGAGTGAATGAATGAGTGGAAGGGATGGTGGGTGGGGAATCTTGCCTCCAGAGAGTTAATCCAATTAGAATTAAGAGGGAGGAAAACGTTTTCTACGGGCTTATTTTCCCTGTTTCCCGATAGATCAGCACCCTCCTGGATCCAGACGGAAACACGCTGCTGAGGGGAGCAGTGGGTGAGACAGGAGAGGTCTGCTGCGCCATGTGGGTCCCCTCCCTGGCCGGCGGCAGGGATCGAACTCGTGCTGCAGTGGCTGCGGTCCGCCTCATAGTGCGTTGCTTAACCCACTGCGCCCCCAGGGAGGCCCCACACTCCTGGGTCTTTTGCTGGCTGCCATGAGTGACTCCAGGTTGTGCCTCCCTCTCTGGCTAAGGTGCACGTACCTCACCAGTGGGCATGTGTGCTGCCGGCAGCCACTTCAGCCTCTGAGGTCTTCCTGTTACTCCAGTCACTCCAAAGGGAGCGGCAACGCGCTCCCCCTGCCACCCTGCGCTAAACTGCCAGGCCAAGAGGAATCTTTTCATCCAGCTTTCCTCCTCCTTTCTTTCTCCTTTTAAGCTTCTTCTAGTGATAAAAGCTGAAGCAAATTGAAATTGGCAGCTCTGTGGTCTGCAAGCAATAAGAAAGTACTAGAGATCATGTGAACCACACTTTTGAAAACTTAAAAAAAATCTAATCTTGCCTCAATAAAAACGACATCATGTCGCTGTAATCGGCGGGGAAAGGCTAGAGAGCTGCTGGCAGTGGCCCAGCAGAGTTCGGGGGTTCTGTTGACTGGGCAGATTCCCACGGGAAAGGTAGACAGAGAACACTGCCTTTCAGGTGAGCCTCAAGGAGGAGTGGGGAGGGATAATAGCGCTCCCCCTGTAATCTGCTGTGATCACAGCACAGGGCTGGCTTCCTCTCCTTCTCCCACCTGCCTTTCTTCCTGATGTAGCCTTTGCCTGTGCTCCTCCCTCTGACAGGTTGACTTTGAGGGAAAGACAACAGCCAACCTAAGAAATCTCTGTGCCAACAAATACCCCTGTAAGAGCACAGACCTGAAGCCAAAAGGTGGTACCCTATGCCCCAGCTCCACTTACGTGTGGAGTCTGCAAACTCACCCCTGTGTGGTCTGAGCCAAAGGCAAGAGTGAAAATGGCAGGCTGGCCCTTCTGCAGGGGCTGTGTTAGCCCTGGAAGGGCACTACTCGGGGCAGCGTTACACAGTGCCTCAGTTTACCTTCACTTGGTTTAGTTACTGTCAGCTGCCAGCCACAGAACATTCATTAGCATTCCCCAGACAGCAACATAAGGGCCAGTTGAGAGTGACTGCCTCTGAGACAGGATCTGGGAACTAACAGGGCGGGGTTAACAGTAGGAAGGGCTGCTTTTCAGGATCCAGCCTTTTGTACAGCTTGAGATTTTTAACTAGGTGGATATTTTAAAGTTAAATCAATCACTAAAGAGACAGAAATCCATTAACAGCAAGGGACCCCTCAGGGATGCCTGCCTCTCCCAGCACCTTTAACTTGACTTCTCAATCTGGGATAACAGGTCCCTCCCCCCACTTAGGAATACAGAGTGGCCCAACCAGAGGAACTGTGGAATTTCAATTTTACTGGCTGCGTTAGGCAGGGGTAGAAGCAGAGATACTATTTTGCAATGAAAAGAAATATAAATATCTGTGGACTATAATGCAAAATACACTTGGATAAATAAAGGATATATTATTTTCTTTTTCTGATTTTTCTTTTTTTTTTGAAAGAACCTTGTATTTTTAACATTATACAAGTATCAGGTGCATATCAGGAGGCATAATATTCTCATCCTTACAATGTGCCATATTTCAAAACCCAAGCACAGAGTCGATAAGCACTTGGTACCAGTCCTTGTTTATAAAGGACTCTGAGGCCAAGGCAGTGCTTGAGGCGGTGTCTGTCCCCAGGGGCAGCACCTGGGAGGCAGATGGAAGATAGCGTCCCTGACTAAGAAAGAAGCGTTGGAGAGCAGGCCGGGGTGGCAGAGCTGAGCTTTGGAGAATGGGAAGGATCTTGATTGGCAAAGGGAAGGGAAAGATGGGAGATTGTGAGCAATTGTGGGTGGTGTGTTGGCCTAAGCAGAAAGCTGGCCCTGGGGCAAGAGAAGTGTGTGGAACAGTGCAGAGAGGAAGGCGGGTCCAGATAAAAGAAGACTGGATGAGGGGCCCCAGAGCTGAGCCTGGGTCAGCTAAGCCTCAGTGCTGCCAAGTCAGTGCTTCTCAAGTTCCTTCCTCAAGTCACCCTCCAAAGCAGAGGAGGACACAAGCTTGGGGGGGCAGGGTGGGGCACTCAGGAAGGGGCCCGCAGCTGTCGACCCCAAGGGAGAGCTTTCTTAGCAATGTTACTTGTACCTTCCAGATACATCCAAAACACAACCAGCTCTTCGCTGCCAAAGGAAGGCCTCCCCACAGCGTCCAGAGCAGGTCTTTCCAAGTTGTGTCTCTTCGGCATGTGGATAATTCAGCACTAAGGTCAACGGAGGCCCTGCAGGCACAGGAGAAACATTAGCATTCCCCTAACTACCTAGAAAAATGAAGATCAGGGCATAGCACCAAGAATTAGGATTTTTATCAGAAATAGCCTTTCTATCAGAGAAAACGATCTGCATGGCAAGGCAAACATGTAATTACGGATAGTCTGGGTTTTATGTTATGAGCCACCCCTCTCCCAGTCATGGGAGAATGTCTCCTCCCTCCTCTGGGCCCCAGGCCCCTATCCCATTCCTTAGCTCAGGATAAATACCCTCATTTTTTCCCATCTACTTTAGAATCTACGTCCACATACATTCTCCATGCATGTCATTACATTGATCTTTTACTAACCTCTCTAATGCTGTTGTGATTACTCCACCAGCCTGAGAAGACCCTGGAGAGGTAGGCGGACACGTCCCCTCTGTCCCTACACTACCATTCTGGTACAAGCTGCCTTCATTTCAAACCTAGATGAATGACACAGCTTCTTGACATGCCTCCTTGCAGCCACCCTTGCCTCCCACAGCGTAGCCAAAGTGATCTTTTAATAACCTGAAGCACATCATGTGATCCTCTGCCTAAAACTTTACAAGGCTGTCTGATTCCCTCAGAGCAACAGCCAGGCCATTAAGGTGACCCCCAGCTAACACCACCGACCCTGTCAGTCTGCCTGTCTCCGTCTCACTCCCTTTCCCAACATTGCTCTCTTTGCACTAGCCATTCTTGGCTTTGCACTCTTGGCTTTCCTGAAGCACACATTCATGGTCCTGCCCAAGAGCCTTTGCTCTTGTTATTTCTTCTCTTTAGAAAGCTACTCCCTCCCCTGCTCCAGGCTTGCTCTTTAAGGCCCTCCCTGATCAGGTCTTATATACTTGCAATTCCCTCCTCCCCTCCTGTAACGGATGCCTTGTTACTTTTTTTTTAATATTCTATTTCACCTCCTAACTTTTATATTTTTTTTTACATTTTTTTATTTATGCACACAAGAGCAGGGGTACAGGCCAGAGTCGCGGGAAGTGAGAGGACTCACCAGAGACAGAGCAGTGAGCAGAATAGGCAGACCGACCGTGGGCGGGCCAGGAAGGAGAGGTTCGGCTCACCATGCGGGTCCCCTCCCTGGCCTGGGATCGAACACGCACCCCTGTGCTGTGGAAGCTTCACAGTGCAGCGCTCAACCCGCGCGTGCCACCAGGGAGGCCTGGTCTTGTCACCTTTTAACGTGCTAAAACTTAAACTCCAAAAAAGTATGGATATTTATTTCTGCTTATTACAATGTAATGTCATGTGACTCCTAAAAAAGAGTTCCAATTAATAAATGTAGAAGGAGTGAGGGAAATCAATAATGACTGCTAGGTTCCTACTGTATTAAATACAAGAGGCGAGAGACCCTTTGATGGATCTGACATTTGGTAGGCAGAAGTCTATGCAAAATGCCGCATTTGTACAGTCTTCAGGTATGGCTCCCTAAACATTCTGGATACACACAAGGGAAACTGTAACTTCCCAGCGGGCAGTGCTGGCAGACCCATCTTAGCCTCTTCATCATGGTTAAGTGAAATAGAGCTACACGCTGTGAGACAGGGCTTGTCGCCTCTGTGATGCTCTTTCCAGGAACAGTCTCTCCAAACAAGCATGAGGGAACATCAGACAGACCCCAACAGAGCACGTTCTGCTCCACCGCTGAGCGGCACTCTTAAGATGTCACGTATGACAAGGAAGCCTGCAAAACCGGAAACAGAATAGAGGAGACCAAAGAGAAAAGGCAACTAAATGCACTGTGGGGTCTTGGAACAATAACAAAAATTAGTAGGAGGAAGAATGTTGAATTCTGAATGAGGTCTGTGCTTACAGTACAAAATCAAGATATTTTCTTCGTTTTAATGATTGTGTGGTTATAAAAGGTGATAATGCAGAGTGGTCTCTGTGCTATTCTTGTAAGTTTCTGTAACTCTGAAATTATCTCATAATAAAACATTTTAAAATAGAATTGTCTAGCAAATCTTGCTGTCTTTTTTCACTGAATGTGAGGCTTTGGGGCAGAAAGAAGAGGAAAGAAGTTCAGGAGTCATTATTAAAAGTGGAATATGGGGCCTCCTTGGTGGCACAAGGCACTAAGCACCACACTATGAAGCCTCCACAGCCACTGCAGCAAGAGTTGGATCTCTGGCCAGGGAGGGGCCCACATGGCGCAGCTGACCTCTCCTGCCTCGCCTGCTGCTGCCCTCAGCAGTGTACTTCAGTCGATCTGCCTGTTCTGTTCCCTGCTCTGTCTCTGGTGAATCCTCTCACCCTGACACCTCTGGCCTGTACCCCAGCTTTTGTATGCATAAATAAATAAAATCTTTTTTAAAAAAAGTGGAATATGGAGGAAGGGTCCGTGCAATTAGTTGTTCAAGTGACAAAGAAGGATGGCATCCTTTGACTCCTTCCCAAAGGTGATTCAGTCAGTCCCAGCCCGTGAGGTCTCTTAACCTCTTGAATCCATTCTCCTTCCCAGCCTACCAGCCCCCTTCATTTAGGGCAGAGTCCATTCCCTGCCCCCACTCTCCCCATCACTGCTGAGTCTCCCCTATTCTCAGAGCACAAACAAAAGAAAGCATCCAATGAGATCCTAGGATAAGGTGCCCCTGCAGGCCCAGAAAGAGACTCCCTTTAGCAGTGACCAGACAGTGGGAAGAAAACAAACGCATGTGACATGGAAACCGAGGGGACAAAATTGCCTCAAGCCTATCTGCAAGTGAAAGGGAAAATCGATAAACCCCAAGCCCCAGTCTTGGTCATTCCACACAATCTTTACTCTGCAAGAGAAAGCGGCGGGTCCCACACAGGGCATCAAAGACTGAGATTCCCTGTTATCTCCAGTTTCTACTCAAAGAACTCAGCATATTTGGGTATTCTTTTTTTTTAAATCTCCCCCTTTCATTTATTGTCTCAGAGTAAACACTTGTGATTCATAAATGCCTTAAGAGTGAATCAGTGTTCTCCTGTTCAAACCAGCAGAGGCCACATCAAACAATAGCCCACAAGGTATTATTAATCATTAAATAGGCACATATGAGAACTCTCAGGCGAGGGAACCATTTTTCTTTTCTTTCTTGACTTTTTTTTTAAGGAAATTAACAAAGCTCAAACCTTGACTTTGACCTACTCAGAAAAAAAAAAATGGTGTGTGTGTGCGCGTGTGTTTTACCATTAAAGACAAATCAAATTCAAGGCTAAAAGGGCAAATATTTCAAGTGGGAAAATGCTCCTTTGGGCTCTTCCTTCAGTCAGTAAACAAAGACCTGGATTTCAAATTGTAGCATTCACTTTTCCCACATCCACATGTCCAATAAAAATGGATGTTTTCGGCCACGGTTGGAAAGCACGAGTCCATGCTAGAATCACTGTAGCCACAGCTGGATACAAACTGGCAGGTGGGGGAGCCTGGAGCACATCTGCTTTGCAAAGAAGAAACTAAGTCACATCAAACACACCTAGAGTACAACCATCCAACCATACAGGGCCTCCCTCTGTCCCCTGACCATGTACACTGAGTAAAGTCCTCTGTGTTAAAAAATGGGCATCCTCCTCTGTGCAAGCTAGATGAGTGCTGTTCCCTTCCACAGACAGAGACCACAATATCAGTGGCTGGGCCTCCCTGGTGGCACAAGGGGTTGAGTCTCAGCGTTATCAAGTTATGGCCATTGCAACATGAGTTCGATCCCTGGCCAGGGAGGAGACCCATATGGCGCAGTAGACCTCTCCTGTATCGCCCACTGCTCCCCTCAGCAGTGTATTTCTTTATTTATTTATCATACAAGAGCTGGGGTACAGGCCAGAGGCGTGGGAGGTGAGAGGATCCACCAGAGACAGAGTGGGGAGCAGAACAGGCAGACTGACTGAAATACACTGCTGAGGGCAGCAGCGGGCGAGGCAGGAGAGGTCTGCTGGGCCATGTGGTCCCCTCCCTGGCTGGGGGATCCAACTCTCACTGCTGTGCCATGGATGCTTCACAGTGTGGCGCTCAACCCGCTGCATCACCTGGGAGGCCCAGCAGTGTATTTCAATTGATCTGTCTGTTCTGCTCCCCACTCTGTCTCTGGTGAATCCTCTCACCCCCCAGCACCTCTGGCCTGTACCCCAGTTCTTGTGTGCAGAAGGAAGGAAAGAAGGAAGGGAGGGACAGAGGAGGAGGGGGAGGGAGGCAGGAAGGAAGGATCTTTAAAATATATATCAGTAGCCTTGAAATAAACGTTCTCTTTACTTCTTCTTAGGAAACATCTCTGATGAAAACACAACTGAATAGACAAAAGAACAATCTAGTACCTGTCATGTTAGGGCCACAGAATGGGGATGGCCATGCGTTCCAGTTTAGGCCAGCTGCTCTGACAGAATTGTTATAGTGCCAAATTCAAAAATATCCCAATTTGGACCATAAACAATACAATCATGTAGAAGATGCTGGTCTGGGAGGTGGCTCAGATATTCATCTTCTCCTCCAGTGTCATCCTGTGTAAGTGAGACCTGGGTCAGGGCGGGCTGGTCATGTTGACGCTTTTGGATTAAGCATTGCTCTGGAGCCCTCCCCACACCTTCCTCAGGGGGTGGGGTTGGGGTGGGCAGGAGCCACATAGATCCATATTGATGCTTTCCTCCATCTAGAACTCTCCTCTGCATAGGCCTGGGGCCTATTTTACATTTTCAAGGCAGAATCACACCAAGCTCCGTATCCCACAAACACAGTAGCAGCCACATTCTTAGGTTGTAGAGACCCTCCTCCCTGGAAAGAAGATGAAACCAGATAATTTTGTATGTTTCTCCCAGTCCCACACCCATGGTTCTTACAAGACTAGCTGAAGCTTTTGCTTTGCCAAATACTCAAAGACCTATGTACCGCAGTAGTTATCCATCTATTTATTTGAGAATGTTAATGACCTATGAATTTTTTTAAGATTTATTTATTTATGCATACAAGAACTAGGGTACAGGCCAGAGGTGTGTGGGGGTGTGTGTGTGGGGGGGTGAGGATGAGAGGAGTCACCAGAGACAGAGTGGGGAGTAGAACAGGTGGATCTATTGAAATACACTGCTGAGGGGAGCAGCGGGTGAGAGCAGAGAGGTCTGCTGTGCCTTGTGGATCACCCCCCTGACCGGGGATTGAACTGGTGCGGCAGTAGCTGCCATAGCTTCATAGGGCTGTGCCTTAGCCCTCTGTGCCATCAGAGAGGGCCCAAGCCTGTGAATTTTTTAGATGAAAAGGGGTGCTTTGTCAGAGATATGTGCACAGCAATGATAAAAGCAGCTGAGAACTCATGTTGCACTGTAAATGTGTCAGGCACTGTTCTAAGCACATTATATACATTAGTCCTCATGCCAATCATGTAAGTAGTACTACAAATATCTCCCCTTTGAACAGATAAGTGAATTGAGGTCCAGAGTGGTTATGTCACACAGCTAGCACACAGACAAGCTGGAACATGAACACAGGCATTCTGGATCCAGAAACTTTGCTTTGTAGTCACTCTGATATGATTTTTCCTGATAGGTGTTGAACATTCCTAACAGAAATAATCACCAGGTCAGTCAAATCTCAGCTGTAAAACACTTGAAGTTCACAGGGGAAGGTGCTATTTAAATATGAGGCCATTTCACCTTGGCTTTACAGCCCCCTTTATCAATATCACTTAGCATCGTAAAGCAACAGGTGTGTTGGGGTGCTCTATGAAAACAGGTGTTTTTGTGTGCTCTGTTTACACTTATTTAACCCAGTGTGTCTAGGCATGACTACTATGTACTTCTTTGTTCTACAGAATCTCCCACATGGGGCTGGCCAAAAGAGGAGTGCAGGAGAGGAGGGAGGCACTGCTCCTTCCTGGGGACCATGGGTGGGCTGCAGACCCCCCACCCCCTTCTCAGATGTCCTCCTCCTCCTTGTCCTGCCCAGTCTTCTAGAAGGACCAGTGATCTCCCTACTGGTCTTCCTCTTCTATCTGCTGCCCAGTGGTGGAACCTGCCTGCTTAAATCTTACTTATTAACTATACCCAGATACGGCAGACTGCGATTACAGTAGAATTGTTTGGGAGCTCAGTATCTCACTTCTTCCCACGTACCTTACCCTGGGAATGGCTTTGTACTTTCATATTGCCATGTGGTGATGTGCCTTTAATAACCATCAATAAAGATAGGCCTGGGAAAATATGGACAGCCACAGACTCCTCTAAATTCACCTGATAGCAACAGAGTAGAGGTGTCTGAAGGGGTACCCCAGTTGCCCAGAAGGGGTCACAGGGATAACAAAATTAAACCACCTTGTGATTCCACAACCAAAGAAATCTGGGCAAATATATTGACCCTCTGAGAGTTCCATTAAAATGCCAATAAAACATTTCTTTAAGACGAACTTTATTCGGGCCTCCCTGGTGGCGTAGTGGGTTAAGCAACGCACTATGAAGCAAACCGCAGCCACTGCAGCACGAGTTCGAGCCCTGCTGCCAGCCAGGCGGGGGACCCACATGGTGCAGCGACCTCTCCTGCTGTGCCCGCTGCTCCCCTCAGCAGTGTACTTCCGTTGATCTGCCTGTTCTGCTCCCCACTTTCTGTGGTGAATCCTCTCACCCCCCCCATATCTCTGGCCTGTACCCCAGTGCTTGTATGCATAAATAAATAAATCTTTAAAAAAAAAAAAAGACAAACTTTATTCACACATCAATTCCCCCAGTTTTGGGGGGACACCTGTTCTGGAAAAGTATGGAGCCAAACATTGTAAGACGCTTCGTAGCTTCTTTATCAGAGGAGCAAGCGAGCTGAGCAACCGGGGATCATTTTCACACAGTAAGGGATGTCGCCACTCGACACAGACGGCTTGCATCTGAGCCGCAGGCGGGTCTAGAAGTGACCGTCAAGACAGGTGTATGTCTCTGTCTTGAACATGGGAGGTGCTCAGCACCATTCACTGAGTTGAATTAAGGCAAACAGGTGATTGGAAATTAAACGGCTGTAACTCCAACTGTATTGTCTGACTACTATTGTCTGAACACAGGTCCACTCAGCATAAATTAAACAAACTATGACTCCACCCTCTGTCTTGATGACAGGTGGTGCTAGACACCAAGTCTAGGTCTGCCCCAGGGGCCAGGACTTTGAGGGTAGACCAGGAAGACATGAGAAGTTGCTCAACCACCCAGGACAAGATCAAATACTACAACTTGAGTATTGGGTCCCTCTGGGACTGCAGGAGCTTAGCACGACCAAGGCCATGGCCGGATCTATACATAAAACACACGCCCTTGGCAACCTCCTCCACGAGCCAGCAACACTTGGGAGTTTATCAGGAGACCTTCCTTGGTTAGGCAAGCCTGCCACATACCAGCATGTTACAACAGAGCTCACTCGCTCAGATTTCAGTCGAAGGTTGCCTGTGGAAGCCGTGCAGGCAAAAGAAAAGATTCCTCTCCCCTTCCTCATATAGTGGCTGCTTGCAGAGTGAGGCCCAGGGGACCCCAAATGTACTATCTGACACTAGAGGCTGTCCACAGTGACGTAGGAGCTAGAGAGGAAACTGGCTCCTTTGGTCCTTCCCCTGCACTGCAAGGGTTCCATAGGCTTGCCTCTCCCTTTGTTCTACGTCACCTGCGCCCGCCTCTTCTCCAGGACCACCACCCTCTCCCCACTGCACCTCTCCCATCATCACCCCCAAGCAATCAGTCAACTTTTCTAGTCTATGGGATTTTATGTTATGTCTATAGCAAAGCAGACAATATATTACAAAGCTAATTAAAGAGTCAACAATGCAGGTTCCAGAATTCTCCACGGGCTCTCACTCACAGACCTGATCTCCCTTCCTGAAATCTTCCCAGGAAGCCTCTCAGAAAGTACTGGATGCTGAACTAAGCAGCTCTAGCTTCAGTCCTGGGGAGACTAGGGCTAACCCCTGTCCATATCCTCTCTAAAACATCCTCAGTCATCTGCTAAGTGAGATCCCCTCCCCTCACTTTTCCCTCCCTCCTGGCTTCCCTCCACAAGAAAGTGCCTTTTCTCCTTCTTCCAAAGACCTGTCCTCTGAATTGCTGGCATTCTATACTAAATTGGCACCTATCTCCCTTCTTCCCCGTGTTGCAATTTCTGGAAATCTTATCCTTGCATGTGGTTGAGAAAGAAGAGTTGCTCTTCTCCTGGCTTCTAAGCAACTGCCCTGCCTGTCTCTCTAGAGATGGTATTTTCCAGAAAGCTAATCTGTCCTCATGCTTCCACAGTTCATGCCTAGCCAAATGTCTTTTGCACTGGCCACTTGATTTCTCTCTTTTGGATCCCCAGGAAAGTCCTTCTAGTTTGGATCCTAAACTATATATGAGAATAGAATACTGCAATGGACTAGAAAGCACCTTGTCAACAGTCAAGACAGGGGCACAAAAACCTCCAGCTCTATGGGAGAGACCTGTAAGCCCCAAACGTGGCAGAACCCACCAGTCTCAAGTTGCACTTGTCACAGTTACCTGAACTATCTTATCTTGTTCTCTAAGTCTGAAACCTAAAAGGAAAATATATATTTCACATGCAGATACCATCAATCAACCATTTGGAAAATCCATTTTTTCCCCTTCCCTCTCCCCCTATTAAATGTGAAGTCAGCTAGTAGCTCCCTGTTTTTCCTTTCATGCTGTCACTATTTTCCTAGTATTACATCTCCAATCCTGATAAAAGCCTACTATTGACAGAGCACAGATTCAGACACTGAATTTGTTCCAGAATATTCTCTTGCAATCTTCCCTTTAGAACACAAGTAAGGGAAACAGGTTGGCAATTATAAAAAAAGATGGGTTGACCTCTGGTTTGGTAGCTGACAAGCGGGCTGATTATTCAGTTTTGGTCCCTGCAAGTGGCTCCCTATTTCCTGGAGCTCAGGAACCAACATCTGTTCTTTTCCAGAGGTTATAAGATGATCGGAAAATCCAAGACAGAATCACAGGGCAGTAAGCCTGGGATGGAACCAAGTTCCAAGGGACACATAGTCTACAACCCTACCAGCATCACCACCAGCAGGTACAGGTTCTCGATTGGAAACTTCATCTTTGGTGGTAATGTTGATCACTTGCTATAGATAATATTTCAGCATGTTCCTCCTCATTGATACAGTGGGGAGGGGTTCTAGACTGGCTGGCAGGATACCTGAGTCTATTCTGGCTTTACTCTCCCCTCTCTGGGGAGGCTACTTAACCTTGGCCAAGATACTTTTCCAGGCTTAATTTTCCAATGTATTCAATGAATGGACCAGTCAGCCACTTTAGTCCCTTCCTCTGCCTGCATCCACCCTTTTCTATAAGCTGAGAGGTAATACAAAGATAATAATGATGACAATTTTTACTTAAAATATGTTGTATACGTTCATCCCATATCATATTCAGGACCTAGCTTTTACCCAAATGGTTTTCCTGGCTAGTTCAGTTTGGGTTCTGATTTTTTGACAAATTTGATTTGATGTCACAATATGAGCAGCTATAAGCAAGTCAAACAAGTTCAAGTCCTGGGTTTAAAGGGGTAAGGCTTGTCCCTACCATCCTGAGCCTTCCAGAAGTCCCAGAGCCTGCCCCCACACGCACAAGGGCCTTTCACATAAGAAGGGGAGTTAGCATCTCTGCAGCCCTCAGGAATGCCCTCCCTCAACCCTGGGCTTGCAAGCTTGCCTCACTGCAGTCCTGCTCAGAGGGTAAAAGGTTAGCTAAGAGCACATGTAGAGCTTTCCCTCCACCTCTGCTGCTGTGGTTCAGTCAAATGTGGGCGTTAAACCTTCTAGGGCGCCCTGCCCCCACTCCATTGGGAAAGGCTTTCTTGGCAACCTTCCTTGCAGAGCCCATTAGAAAAGTGCACATTCCCTTGGTCTCTTCGTCTCTAGTCAAGTTTTCCAAGGGGGTTGGGGAGTGGAAAGCATTACAGGCTGCTGTTAGCCAATGTTGAAAGCTTCTGTTTTCCGCTCCCACCCCCAGTTCGCAGTTGAGTTCTAGCTTGGCCAGGAACCAACCAGACAGTTTCGTTCAGAAGTAGCAACTCATTTTTATCAAAGATGGAATGCAGAGTCGCAGTTGTTTCTGATGCCTCTGCATGGCAACCGGGACTCTTGCTCCCAGCATTCCTGAATCCTTTTCTCTCTGTAGGCATTTCGCTTTCTTGCCTGTCCCTTTTCCATGTAAAAACCAAGATCAGGGGGCCTCCCTAGTGGCACAGGGGTTAAAATCCCAGCACTATCAAGCTATCTCACCAGCTACTGCAGCATGAGTTCGATCCCCAGCCAAGAAGCTAACACACATGGCTCAGTAGGCCACTTCTGTCTCATCCGCTGCTCCCCTCAACAGTGTATTTCAGTACATCTACCTGTTCTGCTCCCCACTCTGTCTCTAGTGAATCCTCTCACCCCTAGCACCTCTGGCCCACACCCCAGTTCCTGTATGCATAAGTAAATACAAATAAATTAAAAACACACACACACACACAACTGAGGTCAAAGCAGCTCAAGTGCCTCAGAATTAAGAGGGTAAAGTTCTAGGCAAAGTATTTTCCTTAACATGTCTTTTTAAAAGTGGGCTCTGGTGGTGACCACAACTCTATGAACCCCACCTTAAATTTACCCAAGGTCCAACCCACTTCAGTGAGCTTCTGGCCTCCACTCTCATCCTCTGTACTGTGGAGTCTTGAACCAGCCCCTTGCATCTCTGGGGCTTGAGTACCACTCAAGCAGAGAGTGCCTGGATCAGTTTCCTCAACCTTTCGGGGGTCACAAAAAGCTTAAGAGTCTGTTGAAAGGTATGGACCCTCTTCTCGTGCATTCAGTCATTCATTCCAAAGCATGTCCTAAGTTCCTGCTAAAAATGCCCCTAGAGACATAATTTTGAATTTGACTTAAGGGACTCTGTAGACTCCTGGAGGGTCATTCATGAACCTGGAGGTAAGAATTCTGGGTTATAAATTTTGCTGGGGTGAGCATGTGTGGACTCTTATCTAGAAGGACCATGATAGTGACTAGCAAAGGATGATCAAACTACCAGGCAGGCAGATGCCAGAAAAGGGAGGAGCTAGGCAGTCATTATGAAAGTGATCTCTGGCTGCCCTCCCCTTCCCTGTGCCCCCACCCGGCACGCGCGGGCAGACACGCGTGCACACCCAGTCTGGAATGTGCTGTTTCTGGGCACTCGGGCTGCACGGAGCTGGCTGCAGCCCTGGAGAGACTACAAACATCTCTTCTATCCTGGACTTTATTTTTCTCACGGTCTCTGAAAGGGCTGTGATCAGGTGATATGTGTGGGACTGCTCCCTGTACAGGTGCGGAGCAGGTACTGAGGGAGGAGAAAATACGCCCAGTGTGTGCTTACTCAAGGCTCTTTCAATAGCCCTCCCAGGATAGCTCCTGGCAGGGCAGAAACCACGTCGTCGCTGGCAGGCTGCAGGGAATCTGAGTGTGAGAAAGTCAGTCAAGCGGAGGAAAGGGGGGAAAAAGCTTCAAGTCCTCAGGCAAAATACCTTTTTCTTCTTCTCTGGATCTCTCTCCTTTCTGTAGCTTTAAACAAAACCCACAAACCATTCTGATACCTAGGACAAAGGGGAGTCTCACTAGAGATGCAGGTATTTGTTTTATGGTTTAAGAGCAAACAGGTGATGCAATAAGACAGAAAATCACCTTTCATGGGGGCGGGGGTGGGGGTGGGGTGGAGGAGAAGGAGACAAACACAGCAGCCCCTGCTGTAGTTATGGGGCATGATACAGTGGGAGGGGTTCCTTGTGTTCTGCTGGACTCAGAGTGGGATCAAAGAAGTGCCCTCCACTAATGAACAGGCTTCAGTTTTCTCTTTGCTTTGGAAGAAGGGGGAGGATGACTGAAAAATAAAGGCAGTCTATCTAAGAAAAGACTTTTAGACCCAAAAGTCTTCTTGAATTTAAGAGCTTAGCTCCCCACTTGCAAAGGCCTGGGAGAGAGAGCCAACTTGGTGCTATTTTCACTGCCCATGATGAGGATACTGAAAAATATTCTAAGAACACATTTGCAAGAAACTTGCTTCTTGAGTGTGAGGGTGGAGGGTCAAAGATTTCATGGGGTTTTAGGGTTTTGTTTAGGAATTTGGGCCGATACAAATTCGTGGCAAATTTTTTGGTTACTTAACCCCTCTCTCTATCTTAAAGTGTGTGTATGTGTGTATCTAAGTTATTTGCTCATTTTACCAGTCTAAGCACTCCTAAAGTGGCGATAAATGAGTTGCTGATTAACTCTTTGCCCAACAAGGCTGCTTTAGGCACTGCACTGAGACCCTAACTTGACTATGTGCGACATTCTCCATGCACCCCCAGGCAGTCAAATCCTCAGATGTCAGAATCAGAAACAAAAAGACTCTTAAGCTAGAATGTTATAACAGAGCTGAGAGGGGGAAGTCACTGGCTTTCATAGATGTTAGAGGGTACTTGGGAAGGGTTAACACGCATCCTTGGGAAGGGTTTATTTAGATCCTTGGAAGAATCTGGGTCAATATTTTTATGCAGGTTTTAAAAAAGTTTTTAATGCAGGTTTTTTTTAAAGATGTATTTATTTATGCATACAAGAACTGGGGTACAGGCCAGAGGTGCAGGGGGGTTGGGGGTGAGAGGAGTCAACAGAGACAGAGTGGGGAGCAGAACAGACAGATCTACTAAAATAAACTGCTGAGGGGAGCAGCAGCGGAGGCAGGAGAGGTCTGCTGCACCATGTGGGTCAGCTCCCTGGCCCAGATAGAACTAGTGTTGCAGTGGCTGTGAATAGCTTCATGGTGCCGCTCCTTAACTTCTTCACCACCAAGGAGGCCCAGGATTTTTTTGTTTTATTTTAAGATGCTGAGCACATGCATTTTAAGAAATGTGCTAAGTTTGCATGGCAGAAAGAAGGATGATTTCATAGGCTCATCACCTCTTGCCAGGTAGATTTCAAACACATGGGGAAAGTCCACTTTTTTCAAAAGCAACAGACAATTTTCTGTCATCACCACTTCTCCATCTGCTTAAAATAAGAAAGAAAAATCCTACTCGGTTGGCCCAGGTTGCAAGTTGACAAAGGAGGCATTGTTCATCATTTCTTCAGAACATGATAGGGCACAGCCCACTCTGCAGAGTGTTAAGAAAACACAAAAAAATCCCAGAGTAGCCTGAGGGGCAAGAGTAAACTAAGCCTGCCATGAGGTAAAGGTTTGGCTACAGAATTGAGGGCTGTCCTAGAAGGTGGAAATGAGACTTGGAAGGAAAATAGGGTCAGAGTCATAGCAATTTTAGTCTCCAGGTTGTGGGGGAACACTGCATTAAAAGACAGGCAAGTTTCTATTGAACTTGGGTCACTGGATGTGAGCAGTCAACACCCAGGTGAGCTGGCTCTAGGCAGGTGCTACCCGGGTGAGTGTACCTCTACACCTGTCACTCAGGAATCTTCTTTAATATCTTAAACTTTCTAACTGGGCACTCTGCCTTCAAACCCTGCAACCATCGCTCAGGCTTTGCCAGATACATCTTTCTAAAGGCCAATTCTGATGTCCATTCTCTGCCCCAGAGAATCTCACAACTTTTAGCAAGATATTTAAGGATCTCGTGGTATATGGCTGCAGCCTCCTCCCTCAGTCCCTTATACATGCCTGTCATAAACCCTGGGTTCCCTGAATAAGGACCCCAAGTTCCAGAGTCTAGGTCTTTAATGTCATGGTACTCCATTCTTTCTAGCCCCATGATTCCTTCCCGTTTCCGATGTTTGAATCTTATTTTTCAAGACACAAGCACAAGGCACTTCCTCCAGGCAGTTCCAGGATACCCCAATTCATGAGAGATTGCCCCGAACCGCCACTGCATTTTTACTTCCAACCAGTCATACAACTATCTCTTTTGAACTAGGACCTGCCAGAGAAATATGCTGGGAATAAATGAAAGCGGCACTCATGAGTACAGTATCTTTGGCCGTGGGCTTCCTAGCACAGTAACTGTGTTGCACATCCCTGTATCTCCCAGACCAGCAATACTGTGCCCCACACAGGTGTTCGGCGTTTCTTTTAGGTTTTCCTGATCTTTCAGGCCATCTCAGTCCTAAGAGAAAGGGGTAATAGAGGAATGAGCCTCCATCAATCAGAAAATCAAGGTCTGTCTGTCTGCGGAGGCGACTGGAAACTCCTTGCAGGCTCCCACTGTATCTCCCGTCGCGGCGACCCCAGGGTTTAACAGTGTCTGGCAGCGATTGTAGTATGCGTCAAAACGAAAGGAAAGGGGCTTGCCCACGGTCACTCAGTCACTGACTCTCCCCCTGGACGAGGTCTGGTGAAATCATTTACAGCATTATCTCAGTGGGGAATTAGAAGGAAAGATGGAATGAAGTGTCCGAGAAAGTGTGCCAAGTTTCACTGGCCTCCTCCGAGACTGAGGGAGGGTGGCGAGGGCGAGGGGGATGGGGATGGGGGCGACATCGAACAAGACGCTCAGAGCCTGGGCTGCTGCAGGGGCCGGAGCCAGGCGGCTGGTAACAGGAGGGCGGAGGGCTGGGGGCGCGGGGGCGCGGGGTGGGGGCGCGGGCTGGGGCGCCCGGGCGGCGGGTGGGAGGGAAGGCAGCGGCGGTGGAGGCCGGCAGGCCCGGGCAGCGCGCGTCGCCCCCCCGCGCGGCAAATCCCCCGGGGAGGCCGCCGCCGGAGCCCTGGCGCTGCCGGCCGGCGCCCGCCACGTGGCACCCGGCAGCGGCGGCCCCTCCCGGCGCGCGGCCCGGCCAGCCGGCAGCACGCAGCGCCGCGCCGCCCGCCTCCTCCCGGCCGCCCGCCGGCGGCCTCCGGGGCGCAGCGAGGGGGCGCCGCCCGGCAGCCCTGGGCCCGCGGAAGGGGCGGGCGGCGCGCGGCCGCTTTAACCGCAGCCGCCGAGCGGAGGCAGGAGGCTGACCCGGCCGCTTCCGAAGTGCGGTCAGGCGTCCCGTGGCCGCGGCGGGCGCGGGGCCCCGGGGGCGGGGGCGGAGGCAGGGCCGGGCGCCGGGCGAACGAGGAGGCCCCACCCTAGCGGGCTGCGGCCGGCGGGGCTCGCGGCCAGTTAAACCCCGGGCCCAGAAGCCGGGTGGGGCGGGCCGCGATGATTCCCTGCGCTGCACCCCGGGACGCGCGCTCGCTCCCGGAGGAGCCGACCTCGCCGGGGGGTGGGGCGAGGAGGGGGCGGTTGCAAGCGCGGGGGCTCGGCTCCCGGCCCGCCGCCCCCTCGGATTCCTGGCCCGGCGGGGGCCGGCGCGGGGGCGCGGGACGCACACACGCCCCACACGCAGCGCGCGCCAATGAGCCCGGCCAGGCGCAGGGGCGGGGTTTTCCCAGGCTCGAGCACAGCAGCTGCTATTTACCTTCTCGGCTGCTCCCGGACCCGGGAGCGGCCCCCGCGCCCCGCCGCCCGCCGCCCCCCCGCCGCCTGCCCCGGGGCGCGCACTCACACGCACACACATCCTGCGGCCGGCCGCGGCGCGGCGGCAATAAAACATCCTGGCACGTGCTCGGCCCCGGGCGCGCCCGCGCCGGCCGGCCGTGTCAGACCGCGGCTCGGCTGCTGCAGCTCTTAAAGGGCCCGCGCGCTCCGAGTGCCGAGGCTGCGCAGCCCCGCGGCGCGGAGTGGAGGGGCTGCCCCGGCCCGCCACCTCGACGTGCTGCCGGACGGAGAGCCAGCGGGTGTAAGGGACAAGGGTGCCGAGCCCGCCGCGCCCCTGAAGCACTGCCATCAAAGCCCCCTCGTTCATCTTTCCTTTGAAATGCCGTTTCCTCTTCTGCCCTGTTGGAAATTATTCTGATTGTTTCCTGGGGAAACGTGGGGTCCAAGGCCCTAACTCCAGAAAAGAAATCGGGGGGGGCGGGGGGGCCAGGGATCAAAACCCTTCTTGCTCTGAAAAACCTGCAGATGGAAGGTGGAAAGCATTTTTTTCCTTTTCTGCGCGTAAAAGGGAATTTTTGTTTCTTTTCCTGCATAACCTACTCTTTCCCTCCACCCCCACCCCGGAATGTATAGAATCAGAAGGAGAAATCACGTAGAGGTTCAGGAACTCGCACCCTTGCACGCATTCCCTTCTTTATCCCTGACCTCCTAAACTTTTAAAATACATATTACAAATGAACAACTTCTTGTCGACAAAGCAGCTCTACCACAACTACAAAGGGAAATAAAGAGCAAAGACCTTCCACCATATAAATAAACTAATCTAGAGTACAACTAATGCGGAAAAATCTTCTCTAAAGCAAAGCCCAGCAGGAAGAGTAGTAAAGAGTTAAAATCCTTTTGATTGACGTTGTAGCCTCCGGTGCCCCGGGCTCAGGCGCGCGCCATTGGCCGCCAGGCCTTGCGCCTGGCGGCCAATGGGGGGGCGCGGTCCACGAGCGGTGCCGCGTGTCTCCTCCTCCCATTGGCTGAAAGTTACTGTGGGAAAGAAAGTTTGGGAAGTTTCACACGAGCCGTTCGCGTGCAGTCCCAGATATATATAGAGGCCGCCAGGGCCTGGGGATCACACAGGATCCGGAGCTGGTGCTGATAACAGCGGAATCCCCCGTCTACCTCTCTCCTTGGTCCTGGAATAGCGCTACCGATTACCAAGTAGCCAAAAGATATTATAGTAAACCCTCAGCACTTGCTCAGTAGTTTTGTGAAAGTCTCAAATAAAAGGGGCATTAACGAAAAAAAATTTATGCCAAGAACTCCAAAAATAAAATTCTCTAGGGATTAAAAAAAAAAAGCAACTGAAAATGCCAGCCGATATAATGGAGAAAAATTCCTCGTCCCCGGTGGCTGCTACCCCAGCCAGTGTCAACACGACACCGGATAAACCAAAGACAGCGTCTGAGCACAGAAAGGTAAGGGCAGTAGCAGTATCTCTGCAGCCCCAAGAATTTAAGTCGGGGTTGGGGGAGGCGCCTTTCTCAAATCCTGGGGTGAAAATGGCAGATCCCATGGGAACTCAGTACTTTTTCTTTTCCTTTACAGTCCTCGAAGCCTATCATGGAAAAAAGACGAAGAGCGAGAATCAATGAAAGTCTGAGCCAGCTGAAAACACTGATTTTGGATGCCCTTAAGAAAGATGTAAGTGGGTAATGCTGCCTTTTTTTTTTTTTAAATTTAAAAACGAAGTACTGTTTCTCAGCTGCTAAGAATGAAACACTCTCACCGCAGCGGGGTCTTCCCCGCCAGCACTGAGTTCTCTGAGGCAGCAGCGCCGGGCCGGGGTCAGGAGATGTTGGGCACTGCAGTCGCGGGAAGGGACCCCCAGTTCCCCAAGGCCTGTGGCGGGTAAATCACTTTCCTTGTGCCCCTTCTCTTCTGTGCAGAGCTCGCGGCATTCCAAGCTGGAGAAGGCGGACATTCTGGAAATGACAGTGAAGCACCTCCGGAACCTGCAGCGGGCCCAGATGACGGGTGAGTGCAGCTCACGGCGGCCCCTTCTGCGGGCGGTCCTCGCCCCGCGGTGATTTCCTCCAGACTCCCGCCCGCGGTGTGAGGCACTCAGCTGCATTTTACTGCCTTGGCTCACGCTGGCGTTCCCACGGTCTGGGGCTTATTTATAGCCACAAGTCCTAGTTGTACTGTTCCGGAGAGGGAGGGCGAGTCCGCCGCGGCCGGGGCGGCAGCGGCTACGGGGGAAACGGCTGGGGCGAAAGGACTTAGAACCGCGACGGTTAGGAGCTGCGCGGAGCCTGGGGGATCTGGAGAAGCGCCCCGCTCCCGGCTGACGGAAGCAGAAACGAGGCCGGGCTGGCTGCGGTGTGCGGTGGGAGTGGAAGGGCGTCATCCAAGGTCACTCGAGCGCAGACGGCGTAGGAGCCTGCCTTGGGATGGGTCGGTTTGAACGGAGCATCCGGGACTGGGGGGGGAGAGCCAGGCTTTGCTCGCTAGATTAGTGTGGGGTGGCTGGAGGGGTTGCCAAGCCCACCCCCGTTCGCCAGGGCTTTTCCGTCGGCGGGTGGTCGGCAGGCGCGGCGTCGAGGCCTCCGGGCTGGGAGGCGGGGCCTCGGGTTCAGGACCGTTCCGTGACCGCCTGTCTCCTGGCCCGCAGCCGCGCTCAGCACAGACCCGAGTGTGCTGGGGAAGTACCGCGCCGGCTTCAGCGAATGCATGAACGAGGTGACCCGCTTCCTGTCCACGTGCGAGGGCGTCAACACCGAGGTGCGCACCCGGCTGCTCGGCCACCTGGCCAACTGCATGGCCCAGATCAACGCCATGACCTACCCCGGGCAGCCGCACCCCGCCTTGCAGGCGCCGCCGCCGCCCCCGCCAGGACCGGGCGGCCCACAGCACGCGCCGTTCGCACCGCCTCCGCCGCTAGTGCCCATCCCCGGGGGCGCGGCGCCCCCTCCCGGCGGCGCGCCCTGCAAGCTGGGCAGCCCGGCTGGGGAGGCCGCGAAGGTGTTTGGCGGCTTCCAGGTGGTGCCGGCTCCCGACGGCCAGTTTGCCTTCCTCATCCCCAACGGGGCCTTCGCGCACAGCGGCCCGGTCATCCCAGTATACACCAGCAACAGCGGGACCTCCGTGGGCCCCAACCCAATGTCGCCTTCCAGCGGACCCTCGCTCACTGCGGACTCCATGTGGAGACCATGGCGGAACTGAGGGGCTCAGGCCACCCCTCTTCTGAACTCCCCAACCCTTCTTACTTTGGGACACTAAACAAACTTTTGAAACTTTGGGAGAGAAGAGAAAGAACTTCGTGATTCAGTGGTTACTTGGTTTTTTTAATTTCTAAAAAGTTACTTTTTTGTAGAGAGCTGTATTAAGTGACTGGTCATGCACTATATTTGTATATATTTTATATGTTCATATTGGATTGCGCCTTTGTATTATAAAAGTTCAGATGACATTTCGTTTTTTACACGAGATTTCTTTTTTTATGTGATGCCAAAGATGTTTGAAAATGCTCTTAAAATATCTTCCTTTGGGGAAGTTTATTTGAGAAAATATAATAAAAGAAAAAAGTGAAGGCTTTTATGGCTTAGAATTGATTCTTTCAGAATGTTTTTAAAAGTCAGATTTTGAATTACAGTAATCTGAGAACTACGGAATTGGCTCTTTTGTTATCAAAAGAACATACTTTAAGTCACTCAAAGGTTTTACCAAACCTCCTAGAAACAAATTCCATTTAATTTTCAAGAACTCATCTGATAGGGTTTCCCTGATGAATTTATGGTCAATCTCAAAGGGCTTCAAAAGTTTCAGCTGCAGTTGAGTAAGTCATTCAGTCCTGGTTCTCATACCAGCCCCTTCAGAAGAAGGTTGGATGGGGCTGAGTTGTGAAGGTAGTAGATCCAGCACTATTATCCAATGCATATCTAGGGAGGGTCCTGCAGCATTAATCCCCTGGCAAGCTCACCAGCATCCAAAGTGTAAATAAAGCTGTAGCTTCCAGCCTTCAAGTACTGGAGTCTTCCTTTAGTCGATTCTCCTTAGGTACAGCTAGACATTCCCTTGTGCCAACATCCAAAAGTTTGAAATGCCTCTCTGCACCCTCTTCAAGCAAGCTGAGAAGGTCAACAGATTCCTTCTGCCAAGGGGCAGCTAGCTAGACTCCCAAGTGGAGCCCTAGCCCAGATGATTAACACCAGGCGTATGTTTTTGATAAGTTTCTGTGCTTGGCTTTAATAGAGAAAGCATGTGGGGGCTGCTCTGGCAGGCACACAGGCCATCTTCCCCTTCTAATACAAACAGCAAGCGACCCCTTCGCTTGGTCATGCCCCATTTCCAGGCAAGATGTGGGCTCCAGATAGAAGCAAAGGGGTTGTCTCGGGTTTCAGCTCACATAACCCTCCTTAACAAGTCCTAACTCAAAGCGGACAGCTTTAAACTGTGCCAGGATCTGCAGGGAATTTCTTCCAAATCCCATCACAAAGGCTTGTCAGATTTTGTCAGATTTGGCCAGGTGTTTGACTGCATCCAGGTGTTGGGGAAATGAAAACCACGAGCCCTGCGAGACCAGACACATCAGCCGTGCTGTGGGTCTGGCGGGCGTGCCCTCCTCCCCCACAGCCGGCCAGTCCTCCTCCCTGCCCTGGCCCCTCCCGCCGGCCTCCTCTCACCCGCTTCTTTTAGAGCTGCTTCTGGGAGAAGGATGAGGCGGGAGAGATCAATCTTTGAAGCCTTCCTAACAAAGATAAAGCCAACGATTTTCTGTCTTGTTTCAAAAGCTTTACGTCTCCCCCGCCTAGCTCTGGCCTTTCCCACAGGCCAGTGTGGAGAGCAGCTCTATCACAGAAATGATCTAGCAGACAGCAGTCTGTTTTCTACTCAGATACCTTCGGACCCAGCTTCTTGCCCAGAGGGAGGTTAAAATACTTTAAAAATCTGGCTCCTGCTTGCCTCATTTTGTGTAGTGAAAGGTGTCCAACACACTCTCCCCTCCCCCAGAAATTCACTCACAAACACCCCCCCTTTTAAAATCATACCACTTTCCTACATTTTGCCTCCCTTTTAAACACTAACATAACAACTGCTCTACTACAGGACACCCAACTAAGTTCAACTGCCTCATTTTATAAACCTGTCCTCTGGCTCCACTAAGTCCTTGACTGTACTACTAAAAACTATCAAGACATGGGGGCTTTGTCTTTTTTATGCACATTTATGTGCTTTAAAATCCACACACGCACCCGTGCAATTTCCACACCAACGTAAAAGCTCAATCTTAGCTGTCTTTCCTTACACTGAAGGGGGGACAAGTGAAGAAGTGAAATTTTACTAATATCACCAAAAGTACATAGATAGCTTGGGGCTGGGGGTAACAAATTGAAAGAAGAAGTAAACATTTGAGTCTTTATAGTTCGGAAAGTCTTTTTTTCTACTGAAACGTGGGTGAAGACTACTAGATAAGGCTTCTGTTTCTGAACGCTTGGGCTGGGGGGCGCTAGGCCCCAATGGGGATTTTCAGGTTCTTGTCCCAACTGTGCCACTAAATTCACTGTGTCACTCTGGATGAGTCATTTCTGGCCTCTGGGCTATTTCCAAGTCTGTAAAATGAGTAGGGATTCCTAAGACCCTGTGCCTGCACCGGTCTGTGTCTGGCGTGACTAGCTAGGTTAGAGGGGACGCTTCAAAGATTTCCAATCTCACCCCTCGGCCACCCCTCCCCCGTCTCCCCGACGCCCCCGCCCTCAGCATGCCTCGGGCCTGGCCTCGCAGAAGGCCCGAGGCACACCCAGAAGCGCAGCCCCCCCGCCCCGGGCAGCGCCGGGGCCTGGCGAGAGGGCGCAGCTCCCCCGGCACGCCCGGATGCCGGCGCGTTAGCCTCTCAATGGAGGCCCGGGGCCGGCCCGCCGCCCCCGCCGCCTCCGGAGCGGGGCAGGCGCCGCGCTGGGGCTGGGCTCTCCCGGCTCGAGACAGGCGCCTCCTTAGAGGGGTCACAGCGCGACCCCCAGGCGCTCCCCTGCCGCCGCAGCCCGCTCGCGCTTCTGGAGCAGGCCGGCGAAACGGGACCCCGCCGCCCCGGAAGCCGTCGTTAGAGCCGCTAACGGCGCCGCCGCAGCACCGCCGGCCGGGCGGCCCGGGGCTCCGGGGAGGCGGCCGGGGCCAGCGGCCCGGGCGCAGCGAGCCGGGGCGCACGCCGGCCCAGCCCCGGGGCCCGGCTTGCTCAGCAGGCCGGGCTGCTCCTGGCAGGAAATGAATAGCTCCCAGATGAGCGCGGGCAGCCGGAGAGGTCGTGAGAACGGCGCGAACCCCGCGGGTGCAGCCGGCAGCCGGCCAGCCGCGGGGCGGGGCGCGGCGCGGCGGGCGGCGGCGGGAGCGGGCCGGAGGGGCCGCCGGCACACGAGCCCGCCCGCGCGCCGCCCCGCCCCCGCCGCGGCCCAGCGCCTCCCAGGCGGCAGGCCCGAGCCGCGGAAGCGCGGCCGCCCGCGCGCCAGGGCGGGGTGGGGCCCCCGCCGGTGCCTTTCCAGGCCCGGTGGCTCCCGGCCGCGCGTAGACGCCGGGCAGACGGGCCGAGGCCGGCGTCCGGCACCAGAGGCCCTGGCCACCCGCACAGAACTGCCAAGCGGCGGGGCAGGCCGCTGCAGGCGGGCAGGGAGGGCAAGGGCACCTCGGCCCGCAGCGTGGCCGCAAAGCAGAGCAGCGCCGGACTTGCTGAAAACTGGGGCTCTCACTTCTCGCAATCCCGCTACTTAGTGCCCAGCAAGGCCCTGCAAGCGGGCAAGAGGAAGCACTGATGCCCACACAGCACCTGCCCTCACCGGGCTCTCGGCTCAGCTTGGGCGATGGACAAATACGCCAGTGACTCATGCCGGGCGTGATGTGATGACTGCCAAAAGTGAAGTTTAAACAAAGGGCACCTGAGAACAGCGATTAATTCTGATGGCTGAGGAAACCAGCTAAGTTTTCTGAGCCACGGCACTCAAAGCCCAGAGGGCGAAGATGAGGGCAGTAGGAAGAGACAGGAACAGGAAGGCGGAAAAAGCACAGATGTAGAGGTGTGCATTCAGTCTGGAGAAGTAAATCTGGAGGTTCAGTTTAGAGACTCCCAGGAAGCTCACCATGTTGGGTTTAAGTGCCCGGATGTGTACACTGATCTAGCAGTCAACAAAAAAGCGCCAATTTGCACGCTTCGGTCCTTGGCTTACTGCTGTATGGTCCTGGCCTGGCCTCAGATGGCTTAGGTTGTAACTTGCTTAACCTTTCCTTGCCTTGGGTTTGTAAATTCTGTGCCTCATTTGAAACTTAGGGCTCACAGGGTAGTATTTCATGTGATTGTGAGGGTGAAATGAGTAAATGTAAACAAAACTTTGAAAAGGGTGCCTGGCACATGAGCCCTCAGTGCTTATGGAGTCAACTCTTAGGATTCCTAAACAACACCAGTGAGGACTGTTCTCCAGGCCAGAGTGCCAGCCCTGGACTTTGCCCAGTAACTGCAGGATCTGCAGTGGTACCCCACATGCAAGAACGGTCGTCTGGCAGGGTGAGGGGAATCCTGGGACCCCCAAGCCTGCCTGCTCTAAATAAGTTCTGCTCCCCTTTCCCTGGGAATTACCCTGTTACAGAATCATGGCTTCTTCCTTAATTTCTGAATTTGGTGTATTCTTTCCATAATTATTGAGCCAGGCACTATGGGAATAAAGCTAATCTCTGTAGCTCTAAAGCTCACAGTCCAGACGGCAAGACAGACCGGTTTAAAAATATAACTACTCCACACTTAGTGCCATAAAGAGGAGTCATGCACTCTGGTGATACAAATGGTCACACGTCACAACAGGTAACTTTTGGCTCCTCCAAATTATGACTAATCTTTGTGAATTCTTAAAGAAATTACCAGCACAGTACATAACCAGTCAGATTCCACTTAAGGAAAGTTATTGTCAAGTAGCTAATTTCAGGATGAGTTGTTTTGCCATACTGCTATCTTCTGAATGAGCATACTGCTACCTGGGTGTGATGGAGGAACAGGGACAGCTGCTGAGCAAGTCCCTTACGTTTCTGGGCTTCAGTTGCCTCACTGACATAGTGAAAAGGAAATTTCTGAAGTCCTCTTTGACTCTGTGGCCTGTGGTTCTTCTTCCTCAGTGTGCTCCTAAGAATTCTTTACAGTTTGATACACACTCTGGCTCTAAGAGCCTATACTGGGCAAATTTCGAAACTTTCAACCAAGGTCCTTGGTCATTTTACAATCAGGTGTTTCCATCTGCATTTAAAGATGTGAAAACAGACCTGATGGATGAGCATTGTAGTTCCACTGTTACCAGCAAATAAGCCACGTGTTAGATTTTTGAAGACCTGTTGTGTTAGTGAGAACCATGTCCACTGCATGGCTCCTCAAAGGAAGTCTGCGTGGGACAGGATTTGGTCACATATCTACTAGTAAGACCCTCTCCTTTCTTCTGTTATCTTGTTGTTATACTTGGAAAATAGAATAGCAAAAATTAAAAACACTGCTGCTTTCCTTCTTCATCTTCAAAAATTTCTTCACATTATTTTCATTTGCCCACTTATTTTCTAAGAGAATGTGGTCTATTGGTTGTCTGGATGCTTCATTTAGAAAATGTATTTCCCCAGCTGCCTAAAGGTTTTCTACTAGAACATGTACTGAGTTAAGTAAATGTACTGAATTAGTCTAAATATATAAGAATGTCTGTCTGAATTAGGGAAAAATCTAAAATTTAAATATGCAATAAGGAAAGCAGTAAATCTGCAAATACTTGTAGTGAGTCTGAATTCATAGTTTACAAAAGGACTTACTTTTATAAAAATAATGCATTAAAGTCATTTAAAGAAAGAATTAATCAGGATCACCCTGGCTCTTGCAATATTATTTAAACTCTAAGTCTTTCTTTAGAATAAGTGTAAGAGGAGTCGTGAGCACGGCCCAAATAAGTAATTGGAGTATAAATTAATAGTAAGGCTTTACTGTAGCCAATCTTTCTATGTCCAGATGTTTTCCGTTCTAATTTGTCTTTGGTCAAGCTGGATCAATGCTTTTTCCCCCCATAACATTGCAGGTATCACTTAATCATAACAATGTTATTTAAGTAGCACTATTTGTAACTTGCTATTTTGTTTTTCACATATGTGATCTGCTAGTGTTAAATGACCTTTACTAGTCATTTAATGTGAAACATGAAATTTATGAAAAACTCCAGCGTAGAGAAAAACTATCATGGTTAACAAGCATCACCATTCAAAACTTCATATTTTCGACTACGTAGTCTCTCGTCTATTAGATTTTTCCAAGAGCCATGACTTTTTCCCTAAGACTTCAAAATGTAAAACAGAAATATTATTAAAAAGAGGGCCAGGAGAGGGCAAATGAGACGTCAGATCCTTTCAGAAGTAACTGACATATATGTCATTTAGGAGTGCAAGTCAGTGTAAAAGTGTTGAAAGTGAATACCCAATACACACCTGGGGTCTACATTGGGATACAAAACTTGAAAGAAGTCTTCCACACCCCAGATTTTTTTAAGGGCAAATTCTCTTGAGCATACAAAGTTATTTTTCCCTAATATTTCATTTTTTGGTGTAGAAAACTTGACATTGTTAAAATGGCCATTTTACCTAAAATGATATACAGACCTCAGACACTCCTGTTAAAATTCCTATGGCATTCTTCAGGGAAACAGAATGAACATTACTGAAATTTGTTTGGCATCACAAAAGACTATGAATAGCCAAAGCAATCCTGACAAAAAAGAAGACTGGAAATATAAAGCTCCAAGACTTCAGACTATACTGCAATGCTGTCATAATCAAAATAGTATGATATTGGGATAAAAATAGACACAAATATTGATGGTATACAATTGTGATCTTAGAAATAAATCCACACTTACATGGACAGTTAAGCTATGACAAGGATGCCAAGAGCATACAACAGAGAAAGGAAAGTCTCATCAACAAATGGTGTTCGGAAAATTGGCCAACCACATGCAAAGTATGAAACTAGATCACTAGCTCACCCATAAATAAAAATTAATTCAAAATGGATTAAATACTTCATGGCAAGACCCGAAACCATAAGATGCGTAAAAGAAAAGACAGGTAAAACACTGACATTAGCTTCAGTGATGTCCTTGGGGGTACAGATTATGTTACAATGACAAGGGAAATAAAAGCAAAAAGAAACCAATGGCACTATATCAAACTAAAAATCATCTGAATAGTGAATGAAACTGACATTAAAACAAAAAAATACCCTACTGAATAAGACAAAATATCTGTACATCATATATCCTACAAGGAACTAATAATACCTAAGATCTACAAAGAACTCATACAACTCATCAGAAAACAATCTACAAAGAACTCATATAACTCAGCAAGAAAACAATCCAATCCAAAACTGGGGAGTAGAGCTAAATAGACACTTTTCCAAAAACAATATACAGATGGCCAACAGGCAGGTGGAAAAAAGGCTCATCCTCACTTATTTTCAGGAAAATGCAAATCAAAACCACAAAGAGATATCGCCTCACATCTTATGAATATTCCATATCAAAAAACCAGAAGCAACAAATGTTGGTGAGGATGTGGAGAAAAAGGAACCCTCATACACAATTGGTAGGAATATAGACTGATCTAGCTCCTATAGAAAAAGAGTAATACGTCTCAAAATATTAAAAACAGATATACCATGTGATTCACTCATCCCTTTCCTACATATCTATCTAAAGAACATAAAAACACTAATTGGAAGGCAATATATGCACTCCTTGACTATTGACAATAGTCAAGTTATGAAAATGATGTAAATGTCCAACAACAGAGGAGTGGATTAGAAACGTGGTATATATACAGTAGAATACTACTCATCTACTGAAAAAAAAAACAATGAGCTCTTGCCATTTGTCACAACGTGGATGGAACTGGAGGGGATTATGCTAAGCAAAACAGTTCAAAAAGAGAAAGAAAATTAACACACATTTCACTCATATGTAGAATATAAAGAAACAAAGCTAAGAAACAGAAAAACTAAACCAAAACAAACCCTTAGACTCGGACTGCAGAACTGAGGCTACCAGAGCAGGGGGGCAAGGATGAGAACAAACAAATATTGGGTCGAATTCAACTTAATTTTTAAAAACTTGACATGTGGGACCCTCCCTGGTGGCACAGGAGTTAAATCTCAGCGCTATCACTGCTATGGCCTGAGTTCCATCTCCAGCCAGGGAGCTGACCCACATGGTGCAGCAGACCTCTCCTGCCTCGCCCGCTGCTCCCATTAAAAGTATATTTCAGTGGATCCACCTGTTCTGCTCCCCGCTCTGTCTCTGGTGAATATTCTCACCCTCCATACCTCTGACCTGTACCCCAGATCTTCTACGCAACAAAGAAAACAGAGAGCTTTAAAATAAAAATTAAAAAAATAGGTGACTCCCTGGTGGCGCAGTGGGTTAAGCAACGCACTATGAAGCAGACCACAGTCACTGCAGCACGAGTTCGATCCCTGCTGCCGGCCAGGGAGGGGACCCACATGGCGCAGCAGATCTCTCCTGCCTCCCCGCTGCTCCCCTCAGCAGTGTGTTTCAGTAGATCTGCCTCTTCTGTTCCCCCACTCTGTCTCTGGAGGCTCCTCTCACTCCCCCGCACACATACTTCTGGCCTGTACCCCAGTTCTTGTATGCATAAATAAATCTTTTTTAAAAATTTAAAAAATAATAATAATAACAAACCCAAGATTTTGTGTATAGCTTACAACCTTCAGCCAAGGGTGGAAACCTCAGCTAAGTGCTTTCCCTCATGTAATGGTCCCTCCTCAGCCTTTCCACTGTGCTCCCTGGGAACTTGTTCTGTTTTAAGTAAATGACCTGCCTGTAGCCTCAGTATGAAGCCCTGGTTCTGCCTTCCTTTTAAGACTACTGACGTGATGAATCCTCATGGTTCCCATCCCAGGTATAAATAGGGTGGGAGCAATGGAGGGAGACAAGGTATATGGGTACCTAGTTTGAGGAGTATGATACCATGAGTTGGGTTTTACACCCGACTAGTGACTGTGGGAAGAGGGGTGACAGAGTGCGGTACCAGGCTGCAAAGTGAGAACACGTTCTCTGCCTTCCTACCCACTGGCCAAATTAGAGCTCCTGTTTCCTCCAGTAAAAATTGTCTTTGGTGCCATCCAGCTCCTCCATGCATTAGTCTTTGGTCCTTGTCTTTGCCTGAGTTCCCCATTTAAGCTTACTTTCACCAGACTCTATCCTTTCCTTTTTTCTCAGAGACTGTGCTGTGGATCCCATTCCAGGGGGCCCACAAAACATCTGCTTTTATTCCTGAATTTTCAACTTTCCTTGCTTTTGTTACTTTTCCCCTTCAGCATATAAACACAGCTAATCTAAAACCTCAGGAGGCCATTAAAAAGGCAAAGTGTGTTTATCTGGGATCAAAGAGTTGCGATTTGGGGAGCACAGATTCAGGAAGAAAAGCAAATTGTATCCAGGAGGGACAAAAGTCAGGGCTCTAGGGGAGTGGACAGAAAGATGAGGTAATAGGGGGTGAGGTAATAGATGAGGTGAGGTAATGTTCAGGTAAAAGTCAGAAGGTAAAAGAAAATGGTTGGTGGAGGGTAACAAAGGAAAGGAGGTAAAAGTTCACTTTTTTTGTCTCTTCAAAAAGGATTGTCTCATTCCCTCTGACTTCTTCAAATGTTGACTGTTTGGCCTAGTCCAAGGGTTAGACCCAATTTAAAGAGAACAGTAAAAGTAACTGTTTTTTGCAGTGGCATCTTGGGCTCCATTTAAAAATTGCTCCACTTATACCAGTTTAGCACAACCCATCTATTTCTCTACAATCTTTCAGAGCCAGCTTTTCCAACCCTGTACCTCTCTCCCTCTTCTCACCAAGGATCCCCGAAGTCTCACTCATGGCCTCTCTTCTCTCTCATCTCCACCCTGGCAACCTGGCTCGTACCCTTCTCTCTATTGCCATACTCTGGCCAGGACACCTCGATGAGCAAACCACTTTTGTTGGTCACTTTTATGTTCTTTCCTCTGTCAACATTTGTGACAGCTTGACCAAGTGCAAACTGCACCTTTGAACTTCCCTCTTTCTTTAGTCCCTGTGAATTCTGTTTCTCCCGGGGCCTTCTCAGCCTCCATCATGGGATTCTTTCTTCTCCATATTCCATCGAGGTCCTTGTCCTTAAAGAGCCTGTCGATGTCCTTTTTCTCTTGTCACCCAGTCACCCATGGCAGTGATGGACATCTAATGAAGAAGACCATCAAACCTGGTATTGTCCTTTGAGACTTTTTCCTGAGCTCCAAATTGAGGACCCAAGTGCTCATGGGAGTCTCACGAGGTCTCAAACTTAGTGCATGACCTGCGTCCACATGTGTATGAAGTGCCCTACTCCTGCTTCCCAGATTCAGTGTGTTTTCTTCACCCCCTTCTCGCCCGCCTTCTCTCGTGTCCTCGCGCTGGTCACCAGGAATGTCAGGTCTCTCTATCTTAGCCATCTCAAGCCCACTGTTATTCCATTTGTGCAGAAATTTCCAGATTTTCACTTTTACTTCCTCCAGTTGATTTCCTCACCTTCAGTCTTGTCTTCCTCCAATCCGTCAACTATACTCTAAGCACCTATCTGAACAATCATGTGTCTTTAAAAAACTTCCAAGGACTTCCTGTCGCCAAGGCCAGAGAAATTGAATGATTTGTAATTTGTTCCTGTCTGACTCTCTAGCAAGAAAGCCACTTCTGCTCCATGTTCCACACAGTCCCAAAGCCGCTTCCATACCTCTAGCCCTTCTTGCTCTTTCTGACCTCTACCTGTGTGTGTACAGTGGCCCTGTGCTCCAAGTGTCCCTCTCCCCATCCCCCATTCAGAGGTCTCCTACTATGTGCTTTTCAGGACTTTTCTCAGTTCACCTGCTCCCAGAAGAGCATCCGCCAGCCTCCAGTTCCCTGCTTTGACTCCCCTAGTGTATCCACCCACCCACCCACCTACACACACACACCTGTTCCTCTCCTTGTGCACTCAGCCCTAGCTACTGGATTAAAGTGTTCATTTATCTGTCTCCCTAACCTAAACTGTAAAAGTGTAAGTTGAATTCAGTATGTGGTGCAGTACTTGACTTACAGAAATCGCTGTGGAAGGTATGTATCATTAGTGTAAAAGAAGGATTTTTTTTTAAATTTATTAGTATAAGAGCTGGGGTACAGGCCAGAGTCATGGGAGGTAAGAGGATTCACCAGACAGAGTGGGGAGCAGAAGAGGCAGATGGACTGACACACTGCTGAGGGGAGCAGCAGGCAAGGCAGGAGAGGTCTGCTGCACATTGTGGGTCCCTTCTCCAGCTGCAGCAGGGATTGAACTCCCGCTGCAGTGGCTGTGGTTTGCTTCACAGTGCGTTGCTCAACCCACTGCGCCACCAGGGAGGCCCGAAGAAGGATGATATTAATACAATAAAAATAACTCACATTTGAATGGTACTTTAAGGTTCACAAAATGTTTTCACAAACACCATCTTTTGTGATGAACAATTAATGTAGGTAAGTAGGACTGGCATTGTATTTGCATAGGAAGTGCGGATAACTAGTTTCAAAGAGAGAAGGTAAATTGTCTAAGGTGAAAACTAGAAGGTGAGAGAGGCAGGTCTCTGGAACGCACATCTTCTGCCTGTAGTGCCACATCCCCCCATTCTTTGCAGAAGTGGACAGGCTTGAGCCCCATTCTCAAAAGTCTCTCTTTGACAACTGACTGCCATAGGCAAATAAACCTACAGTCTGTCTCTGTGGTCCATGCACTTTGCTACATATATAACCAGGACCAATTTGGAGCAGCTGGGAATCTGTTCTTTCCTGCTTTGCTGCCTTCATGCATAACTAAAATCTCTAATAGCATGAGAACTGTTACCTTCCTTCCTCCTTTCTCCCCATTGGCAGAACACTAAATGCAAAGACTGTTTTTTTTTTTAAACATAAGTGTTAACCATCCTCAGCACAAATGAATTACCAGGAATTTTCCAGAATCAGAATCAGACATCAGACAGAAAGAGTGGTAAGATGAAGTCTAAACTTTAAAAAGTGAGAAGAAGATCAGATTTTGAAGATCGTGTTTGTGTTTCTGTTTTTTTCTTTAGAGTTTTTCTTAAAAACGTGACAGTGTCACACTGTGAGCCAGAAAAATCAGTGGGTAAAAGTCTACACAGGGGTAACAAGTGATCCCAAAGCACCAGTGACCAGTGAGGCCACTCCAGAAAAGCTGTCAATGCAGTGCGGCCTGTGCGACAGGCCACCACAGCCGCTGTGAGCAAGATGTCCTCTGGCCACTAAGCAGCTATTGTCTTTGCAGCCAGAATTTGTTTGCCCTTTGCTTTTCTGACTGTGACTGCTGGCGTTTTGCCTCCTAGTTTTATGGTAGATCAAAATGAGCATCCCCGAAATGAGGGGCGTTAGCACCCCTTTGGGTCTCTTGCCCCCAGAACAACTCCCTGTGGGGTGGCTAGTCAATCACTCACTAGGGATTAGGCGTGGCTCTGCCAGGCACTGTTCCAGGCACCAGAGTTTTTGGAATGAGCAAGACAGTGAGGCACTGCTCTCACAGAGCCCATGTTACGCTCTAGGGGAAAATAAATAAACGAGGCAAAATTGTCAGCAGGTGGTAAATACTGTGAAGAAATTGAAAGGAGGTGTTGTGATAGAAGGCAACTGTGGTAGAGGGGACTGAGGGGTCTAATTTAGAATGGGTGGTCAGGGAAGGAGTCTTTGAAGAAGTGACCTCTGAAGCCAGGAAGTCTAGTGAAACAAAAGCCCTACCCAATTTTTTTCTTTTTTAATTTATTTATTTACGCATGGGATACAGGCCAGAGTCACAGGAGGTGAGAGGATTCACTAGAGACAGACTGGGGAGCAAAACAGCCAGACTTTATTAGAATTGGACAAGAATCACAATCTAATAGTCCAAGATTGGTGGACACAGAGAAATAAGGATTTCCACTGGAGTAATTCAAAGAATTTTAAGCCACAAACTGTCTCTTGATGTTTTCCATTGATGAACTGGAGGGATGACCCTTTAATGAATACTCAAACCATTCTCCTGCAGAAACAATGTCATACTAATGAAGAGAAAAGGATACTGACATTCTGCTAATGAAGAAAGAGATACAGCACAAAGTCATGTTAATACAAACAATAAGATGTGGCCTATATTCTGTTTCTAGGCTGAGTGTGGGGTTGCTGAGTTGAAAATGGTATGTTACACAGTCATGAACTATCAAGTTCTTCCCTAAATGTTCTGCTTCTCAATGATTCTGTATTTCTCTTTTTAAGAGAAGTGCGGGGGTGAGAGGATTCACCAGAGACAGAGTGAGGAGCAGAACAGGAGGATCTACTGAAATACACTGCTGAGGGGAGTGGAGCAGCAGGCAAGACAGGAGCGATCTGCTGTGTCGTGTGGGTCAGTCCCCTGGCCAGGGACCAAACTCATGCACAGTGACTGGCAATAATATAATAGTACTGAGACTTAACCCTTGCGCCACCAGGGAGGCCCAATGATTCTGTATTTCTTAATGCATTTATTCATTAAATATTTATTGTGCATGCATCATGTGCCAGGCACAGCATTGGGCACCAGAAATACAGAGGAGAAGGAGGCAGGCAGGGTCCCTGTTTTCTCAGAATTTTGATTGCAGTTGGGAGAAGGACAACAAGCCATTAAACAAATACATTTGAAAAGGTAATTTCTGTCCTGATGAAGTGTCTGAGTAAAAGGAAATAGGGCAGTGAATGAAGTGTGGCTAGGGGAGGGAGATGGCGCTGTTTTGGAAACAGCGGTCAAAGAAGTTCTCTTAAGGTGACACCAGCACTGGATGACCTGTGAGTGGTGGGAGATCCAACAAGTCAAACCTCAAGGGAGAATAGTGCAGGTAAGGGCAGGGAAAGGCGAAGTCCACGAGGTAGGTAGGGGACAGAAAAGAGAGCGTGCTTTCAACGCGGCGCCCCGTGGTGGGCCAGAAAGGCCGGCAGAAGTAAGCTCAGACGGGACCTTGCGGGTCATGAATTTGGTTTTGAGTCTACGTGCAGAGGGAAGCCACTGCAGCAGCACTGTCCAGTAGAGATCAAAGGTGAGCGAATCGTGCAGTTTAACATTTGCTGGCAAATACCTTTTAAGAACTAAAAAGAAACAGGTGGAATTAATTTTAGTGTTTTATTAAGCCCAACATATACCAAATAGTAATTCAATATGTAATCTATATGCTAAATTATTAATGGGATACTTCACACTCATTCCTTGGTACTCTGTCTTTAAAAGAGTTATACTGGCGTGTTATATTTACAAGCACAAGTTGATACAGACGAGTCACACTTCAAGTGCCCAGCAGACACCCTTGACCATACTGGCCAGAGTAGCCCTGGAGGGGCTGTAGTGACTGTCGTCCTTACAGATAGACACACTCTGAGCTGTCTTTCATGTCGCCTTTCTCCACCCTAGTCTGCCCTCACGGCTCACTAAGAGCTTAGATAATTCTATCTCAATATGGCCACATCTATGCCATGAACTTTAACCCAGATCAATGGTATTTTGCACATTGCTTATTGTTACATCTTCTGAATCGGGCTTTCTAACTTTGGTTCACCTTCACTAACCTCACTGTACCAGATCCTTATATATTTTGCTAAAACAGAACCCCCTTACCCTCTTCCTCATTTTCCCCTTCAAAAACCTCCGTAACTCTCACACCCTCTGAAGTACAAGCTCTTTTAGAAGACACACACAATCCCCTCACGAAACAGGCTGCTCTTGCTTCTAGTTTTCTTTCCCACTGTTCCCTGTAATTAAACAGTTAAAATCCAGGTCCCAGCTTTAACCACTTCATTACAATTGCCCCAGCGACTGATGAAAGTAACGTTATTTTATTTCTTAAAACATCCTTAAATCCATGGAACAATTATAGCCCAACATCGAAAGATTTCAGAATTTGTTTCTTCATTGCCATTTATTATTCCCCTTGAATCATAATTTTCTTCCCTGACCATAAGTGTTTTATATTTTTCCTTATTTGCTAATTTTTATTTTACATGCACACACGCTTTAAGGGCAATTCCAGTGATCTAGAATATTTGGACATGAAATGCCTACTTGTTGCTTGATTTCTTGGTGGTTCTCTTTCCACTAGCCAACTCCTAGCAAGAGTGACACATTACCAGGTCCATAACCAGGCTTTACAGGGATGTGTATGTGTAAAATAATTTTAAGTTAAAGGATGCTTAATTTTATTTTGTGCAGCCTATGACATCACTTGTACTTACAAGAAACACTGCAGACTATTATAAGGTCAGCCTCAGAATTTCTAAATTCTCCTTGACTGTGACTCTATCCTTATAAGAACATCGTAGCCACCATCTTTGAAGTGTGGTTGAAGGCCATGTCTCATGTTTTTCTTTTCCCCCTTGATTGCAACATTCAAGTAACTGAATATGTAATTTTTGCAGACCCCACTCCAAATGAGCTATCAATACAAAATGCACATGCTATCTAGGTGCCAGAGCATGTCACACAGCTGCTCGTCACTATTTCTGGATATGAGATATTAACCCCAGAATTAGATTGGAAGTGAATTGAGTCATAAGTCGTTATTGAAAAAAGCCTACGTTTGCATCTCTGGAAATTAATATTAAAAGGCAAGGAAGCCTGTTCCAGCTGGAGTCCCCATTCTCTAAGACTTATCTACCAATTTGATTTGACTTGATTTTAATTTGACTTAAGAGCCTACTTCAGTCCTTTGCATATATTTGAGTATAAATGAGAATCTACCAGCAAACACTTTTTGCTTGTCTAACAGGCAGATAAGGCACTTCTCCTTGCCAGACCATGCAATCTAGGGCTAGGTAAAGAAAACCCACCCACAAGGTCCTGAAGCTCCTGGCTCCCCAGGTTGCCTAGAGTTCTGGTCTCATCTTTTCCCAGCTCCTCCCAACACCTACTGAAGGCTGTCACTGGCGAGAGATAGATGATGAGACACCATCCTCTCAGTCTCTGGGGAATTTGGGTGCTCATAAGGAATTTTAAAAGGGGGGCTTTCCTGTGATGATTCAAGCAAAATGGATGCTGCTTTTTTGTTTTTGTTTTTTAAATTGAGGTAACATTGGATTTTAATGCTGTCTGACTCAGAGGCATAGGTTCACACCTCCCCACATGCTCCACCAAAATACCCACAGTCCTTTGCCATAGAAAATGAATGCTTCATTTAAAAAAAAAAAAAAAAAGGGCAGGGGATTCCAGGCAGCTTGGTAGATGAGAGCAGCTGGAGAAGTGAAGAGGTTAGAAGAGACTCCAGGGTTGGGTGTGCTTTCCAAAGGAGGACCAAGAAAGGCCAGGTCTGACTGGTTTCATGTGCTGATGAGTCACAGCCATCAATCAATCCTTGTCCAGGAAAAGCTGCCTCTTGAAATCCCCTGGAGGGACCAAGTGGAGCCAGAAGAACCTGACCTGGAACTGAGCCCTGCCCCTGCTCTCTGGGACCTTGGCAATGTTACTTGCCCTCATTTAACTTCAGTTTCTCTATCTGTACAATGGGGTTGTTGGATTCTATGGTGCAAGAGGTTCTCCAAATTTGAGATCACAATGCCCTGACTGGCCTTCCCAAGAGGCCCCTAAAAAGGCGGTGGGGGTGGGGGGGGTCCATGTGTGTAGCCATTTATGAACGTGGAACTCCTCATGCCAGATGTTGTAGTCAGAAGCTCGTGGCTATGATTCATGAGTTGCAAGTATATATTTTCTACTTTAGACACAGAGCCCTAATACCCCCATACCCCTAATCTCTGCTCACTCCTGATTTCGACTTCCTTTGTCTCCCTGCCCTCTTTGTTTTGTTCTATATGTTTTAATCACTCACGTATTCAATAATTGCTTTAGCATCTCCTAGGTCCTAGGCACTGACACTGTCATGTCGACACTGTTATTTCCACACCGACCACACTCGGAGTGAATTTCCTAAGCGGAAAGGGAGGAGGAGGCAGCACTCTGTGCTATCAGGCTGGTCCCAGGAATCTGAGGTTCAGCTCATCTGGAGACAGAGGAGCCCCGAGCATGGCCTGTCCTGCTGTGCAGGGCCCCTCTGCAGCAGCCATCCATTTTCTGGACTTTTGTCAGATTTTCCAGAATGGGGAGTGAGGGGAATTACTGTCCACAGTTCAGACTCATCATTTTGAAATAAAGCTTGAGATCCCTTCCCCTACATGACTCCTCTCCCCTCTGTTAATAGGAAGGCCCTCCCTTTCCCTCTCCAGGTAAAACTTTCTCTCTTTTTGACTCCTCTTATCCTCAAGTATCTTTAGGCTTATCGATGGGCCTCCTGGGAAGACAAGTGACTGAGAGACGTGAAGTGGAAGGGCAGGTGTGGTTGTGCCAGGGAGCAAGGAGGGGCACCGGGCACCAGCTGCGGACTGGAGCCGCAGAAAGACAACTTTCGGGGAGGGAGGAGGCCCCTGGCAAGGCCAGCAGGTTGCTGAGTAATCTGGGTCTCAGATTCAGGTTACCTGAAAGCAGTTGGCTTTTCTCTGCCACCTCCAAGTCACCTTCTTTCCCCTTCCTGTGGCTTCTTGTTTGCTTTAAACCGGAGGGGCTGTTATGAAATTTAAACCAGGCTCTGGGCCTGGGGACACCTACCTCCCAAGAGGGAGGATTGGGCAGAAGTCCTGGGTTTCAGCAGGGGTTCAGCCCTGCCCCGTCCCCAGCCTTCGGCAGACCACACGCTACCCTCATTCTTCTTTGTCCTGAGAGTGTTCGTGTATGTAATGAAGGAGGTGGTGAAGGCAGGAAGGGGGAGTGTGGAACAGGGGAGCCAGGGCAGCCGAAGTTGTTGCAAACCTCCCAAAGAAAGCAGGAAAAAAATCTCTAAGCTGGACAGAGAAAACTGTTTATTATTATCTCAAAATTACTTTTATTTATTTATTTTTATTAATGACATAATATTAGTTTACATTCTTGGTTTTTTTTTACAATGTAGGATCTCTCCCCTCAGGGGAGAGGGTTGTTGAAAGACAGAGGAGTTGGGCTGAGCGAGTGGGTGGGGCAGTGGGTGTGGACAGAGGAGTATTCTGAGTGTAGTTAGAATCCCCTTGCTCTCCCGTCCACCCACACCCCCTCCCACTCCTCTCTCTCCCACTCTCTTCTCTCCCTCAGGGGTTTGCCCTGCTACTCAGGACCTGGCATCTACGTCAGCCCCCCTGTGAGGCGTCCTCCCACTCCAGGAACTGCGCGAACAAATCACTGAGAACAGAGCCGTCCTCACCAGACAGCAAACCGGCTCTGCTCGACTCTGCGGCCTCCAGCGGGCTCCTGGGACGGGCCCCTGCCGGCGACACACCCACACGGCCCACTCGAAATGGTCGAAATGGTCGTGGGGCAGCCCTCCCCGGAGCGGCCCGTGGGCCGGGTGGCAAGCACGGGGTCAGACTGCGCAGTCACCCTCAGCCCTGGTGACCCGGGACACAGGCCTTCTCTCCCAGGGGACCAGCCACACAACTCACTGACCTTGAGAAAGTTATTTTAGCCTCCACAGACCTCCCTTTCCCGGTTTTTAAATAGGTCAGAGATTTGTGCTGGTGAATGCACAAAGCTGCATGGGAAAGACTGATTTGTTCCGACGCGCTTGGCTTCCTGAGAGGAACCCAAGGTTCTAGGAGGCCCCTTGAGCACACCCAGCAACACGTGCGTGCGCACGGAGCGCACCTGCGGCAGAGGCCCAGGGACAGAGTCCCCGTTTTGTGCACTCGGGGTCCCCTTCTGTGTACCTCCTGGAATCCGGCTAATGCTCACTGGATAGCTACCGGGTGAGTGAGCTGGCAGGTACCGCTTGTGTTCAAAGCCTAGGGGCGTCCTGGCTTTCAAGTCTCCCACAGTCTGGGAGGGAAAGGAGGCCTCAGCAAGCATAGCCGAGGCAAAGTGTGGATGTGCGCCAGGCCCGAAAACGACACAGGGAGGCTCCCAAGAAGGGGAGTTCAGCTTTTCCCTGTGGGGGTTTGGGGCTAGGGGAAACACGGGAGTCACAACTCTGAGAATTAGATGGAGGGTGGAGTTCACCCTCAGATGTGGAGGGGGGCAGTGTCTTCCAGCAGAGGAAAAACACAGTCAAAAGCACAGCTCCCTGAAACAGCACTGCACCATCAGGGTACCCTGAATTGTCCTTGAAGCTGGACTACAGAAGGCAGATGGCCATGAAGAGCTGAGCAGAGGAGAGGGAATCCTGGGCCCCCCTGGTGGCACACTAGGTTGAGCACTGCTCTGTGAAGCAACTGTTGCACAGCAGGCGAAAACTGTGAGTTGGATCCCCGGCCAGGGAGGAGACCCACATGGCGCAGTGGACCTCCCCTTCCTCGCGGCCCGCTGCTCCCCTCAGCAGTGTATTTCAGTTGATCCACCTGTTCTGTGCTCAACTTGGTCTCTGGTGGATCCTCTCACTCCCCACACCTCTGGCCTGTACCCCAGTGCTTGTATGCATAAGTAAAATCTTTAAAAAAAAAAAAAAAAAAAAAAGGAGAGCTGATCCTGTAGCTCATTATATCCCAAAATTTTCAAGTGATTCCCATACTTAGATTCAATATTCTTTAAGGCCCTTAAAATATAATCGTCTTAATTTTTTTCCCTGCTGACTGAGAGACTATAGAGTAAACATGATTAAAAACCCTCAACAATAACTCTGATATTCTCCCCTCTCCCACCTATCTCCATGGGGTGCATACCTGGAAGTGTTGCTCACAGTGACCATCTAACTTATCATCCAGACTGGCTCACTTTGGGGAGTGAAAGTTGGCACTATGTATTATTGCACCAAGCAGGAAGAACTTTAACTGTTCTGACTAAAGTAGAGTGGGTGGTCACTATAGCTATTGCCTTTGTGTAACAGGGTCATCCCCAGGAAAGGGGGAAGTTCCAGAATCCCGGTTCCACCCTAAGTGGGTGGAGCCGAACAGGGAAAGAAGATTCTGCAGAGAGAGGACAGAAGGAAGGGAGGAAGAAGGAAGCAGGAAGCAGGATGGAGAGCAGCAAGGAGACCTGGATGGGGCACGTGGAGCAGAGGGACATGTGAAGAAACTGTGCTTGCTTTTTGGTCTTGGACTGGTTGGAACAGATGTGGGTGAGAGACCCGTGGGGAGCTTAACCATGGCAGCTTTCATCTTGATTTTGATTTTGCTCTTTTCCTCCCAGATTTGTCTGACTCTTTCAGACCCTTTTCTGTGGGTCTCCACTGAAAGGTCCTTTAGACGTGTGGCAGCTTTTGGGCCTTGCTTTGGGCCAATCCTATTTGGCTGGACTTTTACCCTCAAGGAGATGGGTAACTTTGGATGCTTAACTTAGTAACTATGTTCTTTGTCCTTTCTGTATTGTACCCTAATTGTATTAAAGTTCCCTTCCATTAAAGACTTTATATGTTTGTCTTAATGCGGTGGATGGCAGAACCCATTCAGAGAGGGCAGGTTTGGGGGTTCTGGGGTGCTCCTCTCCCTGCCCTGTAACACTTGGGCTGTCATTGAAAGACTTTACAGGGGGCAATGGTGCATTCAGGGTCGTGTGATTGGAATCGAGTTACTCTCTTCACCTTCTTCACAGCACATAAGAAGAGGCTAGGATGGTTCAGGTTGTCTAAATGGCCCTTTCCAACTTAGACATTTCATAAATCTGTGTTTAGAAGAATTTAAGGGCGAAAGGGTTGGATAAAATGTAACCTCAAGGAAGTTTTGGGGGGTGGACTGCAATTCAACCCAAACCATGGCGATCCATACCAATATCCTGTGTTTTCAGTTGAAACCCAATAAAAGTGCCCAAGAAAAACACTCCCAAGGAAACTCCGCTCATCCACCCATCCAGGAAGGGAAAGGTGATGCCCATGAAAACATTCCATTGAAATTAAAGTCTTGCTGCCAGTCAACTTCTCACATAAGTTCTAGCCCTCCCTTGCTCTCGTCCTCCCTCCTCCTCTCCAGACTCCACAGGAAAGCGGTCTAGATGGGATTGCATCTGTAAAAGGATGTATGCATGAAGTGCTTAAGTTAGTGCTGTTGCTTCAACCCCCACAATAATCTCCCTCCTAAAAACCCTCTAGTCCTTACAAACAAAAGCTCCCATAGCTCCTCATTGCCTAGAGAATGAAACACAAACTCTTCAACCTCCATTTCCATACCCTGTACAATAGCAGGAGTCTCCCTTTTCAGCTTTGTCTCACATTTTGTTCTCGACACACCCTTTCTTACAATCTAATTGAATTCTTGCTGAACATTATTTATTGAATCTAATTATTCAATCTAATTGAATTCTTGCTGAAATACCCTATATTATTCTCTCTAGGTGCTACCTCATATTCTATCACTCCTCACTTACCAACATCTTACCAATTCATTTCATCTCTTTCACGAAGGTTGTTTTTCTTCCCCCTTTCCTTCCTGTCTTTCTAGTTACTTAAACAGCTATCTTCCAAGATACTTATATATTATATTTCTTTTTTTAAATTTTTTTAAAGATTTATTTATTTATGCATACAAGCACTGGGGTACAGGCCAGAGGTATAAGGGGGTGAGAGGATTCACCACAGAGAGCGGGGAGCAGAACAGGCAGATCAACAGAAGTACACTGCTGAGGGGAGCAGCGGGCACAGCAGGAGAGGTCTGCCACACCATGTGGGTCCCCCCCTTGGCCGGCAGCAGGGATCGAACTCGTGCTGCAGTGGCTGCGGTCTGCTTCGTAGTGCGTTGCTTAACCCACTGCGCCACCAGGGGAGGCCTATATATTATATTTCTAAATAAAGGTATAATTAATGAGTGCTGTGTGTATCTATACAGTTCCTTTCCTAAGGAACTGATAACCATCGTGGTTTAAAGAACATCCTCATAGAACTTCACATTTTCTTCTGTGTATCCCTACATTAGGTTAGTTCTTTCCAGCCTGGAAATGCAAAGGAATTAGAATAGCCAAAACACTTGAAAAAGAACAGAATTGAAGGACTTACACTACCTAGTTTCAAGACTTATTTGAAAGCTGCAGTAATAATGATAGCATAATATGGGTGTATGGTGGAGAATTAAATCAATGGAACATATAGAGAATTCAGAAAGAGGATCCACATGTATAACCAACTGATTTTTTACAAAGGTGCAAAGACAATTTAGTGGAGAAAGGATGTCCTGTTCAACAAATTGTACTGAAACAATTGGATAAATAATGCAAAGCAAAAGAACTTTGATCTCTAACCCATCATATTCAAGAAATAACCCAAAATAGATCGTATACATAAAGATAAAACCTAGAACAATAAAACAATTAGCAGTAGAAATACAAAAGATCCTTGAGACTGAGGATAGGGCAGTTTTCTTAGACACAACACAAAAAGCACAGTACATTTGGAAAAATAATAACTGAGTTCATCAAAATGAAGCATATTGTCTCAAAAGTATTGCTTTGAGAATTTTTTTAAAATTTGGGCAAAAAACTATTGAGGAAATATTTTGAAAATCACAGATTTATTTAGTTATTTATTTAAAGATTTATTTATTTATGCACGCAAGCACTGGGATACAGGCCAGAGGTGTGTGTGTGTGGGGAGGGGGGGTGGTGGTGGTGAGAGGATCCACCAGAGACAGAGCGGAGAGCAGAACAGGCAGATCCACTGAAACAGACTGCTGAGGGGAGCAGCTGGTGAGGCAGGAGAGGTCTGCCGCACCATGTGGGTCACCTCCCTGGCCAGTGGCAGGGATTGAACTTGTGCTGCAGTGGCTGCATTGGCTTTACAGTGCATTGCTTAACCCATTGTGCCACCAGGGAGGCCCCCAAAATCACAGATTTAATATGAGAATTATATCCAGATTATATAAGCTTTCAAAACTCCAAAAAAAAAAAAACTTGTTAAAAAGGACTTAAACAGACACTTTATCCAAAAATACGGATGACAAATAAGCACACAAAAAGACATCTATTACTAGCCATCAGGAAAATGCAAAATAAAAATCACAATGTGATGCACACAATGTACTCACTAAAACTGGTCTGAAGCTAAAAACACTAAGCCCATCAAGCATTGCTGAAGTCATAGAGGAACCAGAACCCGCATCACTGGTGGGAATATGAAATTGTACGATCTTTTTTTTTTTAAGATTTATTGGCTTATGCACAGAAGAACTGAGGCACAGGCCAGAGGTGCACGGGGTGAGAGGAGCCACCAGAGACAGAGAGGGGGAGAGGGGACAGGAGGGGGAACCAGACAGCAGATCGACTGAAACACTCTGCTGAGAGGAGCAGTGAGCGAGGCAGGAGAGGTCTGCTGCCATGTGAGTCACCTCCCTGGCCGGGGATCGAACTCGTGCCTAAGTGGCTGGGGATAGCTTCACAGTGCTGAGACTTAACCCTGTGCCACCAGAGAGGCCTGGTACAACCAGTTTTTAAAGAAGTTAGAGATACCTATAACATATGATCCAACCTTTCTATTCTTGGATATTTAAGCCAGGAGAAATGAAAGCGTGATCCATACAAAGACATGTACTTCAGCATTAAAGGTAGTTTTATGTACAGTCCCAAATTGAAAACAATATAAATATGTATTAATAAGTGGATGGATAGACAAATAATAGTATATCCATACCATGGGTTATTACTGAACAATAGAGTGGAATACAGTATTCCTCTATATAACAACATGGAAGAATCTCAAAATAATTATGCCAATTTAAAGAAAAAAATAATCCTGTGTATTCTATTTATATGAAATTCTACAAAATGCAAACTAATCTATGGTGACATAAAGCATCACCAGTTGTCCAGAGACTAGGGGAGAGAAGCAGGTCAGGTTCTGCTTCTGCACTGGTTAGGGCTGAGAGGAGCACAAAGAGACATGAGGAAATGTTTGAGTCTGCAGGAAATACTCACTATCTTACTGTGGTGATGGTTTCATGGGTATGTGCATAGGTCAAAGCTTTCCGACTTGTGTGCTCTAAAAGGCACTGCTATTCTATGTCAGTTATACCTCAATCAAGCTTAATTTTATAAGATAGATGTGACCTGTCACCTAGGAATTAGAATCACAGTCTCACTGTAGGGACATCATTCAATGGACAGGTTTTTTGTTTGTCTGTTCTGTGCTGACATCGCCCAGTGCAGCAGTTTCCACAACCGCTCAATACCGGGCCTAGGCAACTTGTGAGGTAGTGCTGTCCCCACTAACACCGCACCTGTGTTTAGTCATCAGGTGTCAGTGGAGAGCTAAATCTCTGGTATGATCTCTTGAGACTTGCAGCCCCATTGTTTCTGAAATGCAGGTGGCCCTCTGGGACAGACATGAGGGCCTGGTCCTGGGGCCTTACAACTGGAAAGGGCCTTTGGGATCTTCTGGCCCCACCTCCATCCAGTACCAGAACCACCTCTAATGTGGAGTACCCATCCTCTAGTGTCTAGTGATGTCTCTGAGAATGGGAAACTCCCACTGCTTACCACACATAAAGCCGCTAACTACATTCCAATGGCAAGAAACCAGATTAGACAAAAGTGAGAAAGCTGTCCCTGAAACCCATCAGGAGCCCTGCTACTGTCCCTTAGGAATCTAAATTTGGGAGAAAAATCAGTGTTTTTTTATAGGCGAGATGCATTTTCTTTGGCCTGTAATGGAAGACCAATGGCAAGAAGGAGTTGATGGAGAGGGGCAGGGGCAGGAATGGATGGATTTGATCACTGCAACTTGAGTTGAAGACAAATTCTTTTACAAAGAGCATTTTGCATTCCTGAACGAATGGGCTGCTTCTGTTTGGCCGGAATGCTTATATGTAACTTTGAGCACCTCTCCTCGTGTCTCATGGCCTTTGCTTTCTGAATCTTGTGCATTTGGAATCAAGAGCCTGCACCTGCCTCCCTCCTGATGAGCAACAGGTTCAGAGGAACTTCAGCTTCTGGGGAACAGAAAAGTTCTGTATAAAAGGACCAGGACTGTTTTATTTCTATTTCTCCTCAACACCTTTTTAAAGTTGTCATTTTGGCTACTTCTCTGAAGGGAATAATCTTTTAAGCTCTCCATCCAATCTGTTCTCAGACAGGAGTTTAAACTCCCCATTCGAAGTTTATCAGACAGATCTACAGAGACTTTTCCGGGAGGATGTTTACAAAGGACTTTTAGTGTTGCCAAGAAAGGAGAGAACGGGAAAGATAGAGTTTCTAAAGGGCAGTTTCAGAGGCAGTGAGAGTTAAACATAAAAGGACCTTTCTTTCTCTTATTAACAGGTTGCCCAAAGGCCAGTGGTGGGCAAAAGTCGGCCACAGAGAGAAGAATTTCCCTGCTGGAGGGGGTAATTCATAATCCCTTGAGCCATTGGGGTTTGCTTCTTAGGGTAGTCCTGTTTTCTCTTATTGCACATTTGGAATTATTCCAGAGTATGCAGCCTGCAGTTCTTTTTCTCCTCACCCCTCTGCTTCCTTTAGAATCACCTTCTTTCTCTAGGGGATCTTTGCCTAGATGTCTTGCTTGGTAACGGTGTCATAGCTCTGTGACTGTGTAGTGATAACCATGTAAGAAAAAATTCACCTCCTTTGGGGACTAGGGGATTCTAGAACACGGTAATCATCCAATCTAACAAATCATGTGATACGGGTACTGAGCATTTGAGTATGGCCTCCATAACATCAGAATTATTTTAAAATTGTGTGACTGTTAAGGTATTTATAACTGAAATCACCAGTTACAGAAATTGAAATGCATTTGGCTTATTAAGTTTGGGTTAGGGTTAGGGTTAGGGTTAAAATATACAGTAATATGTAGTTAGATCTGGAGAAGAACTTCATTTAATATATCACTTCAGGTTTTTGTTTTTGTTCTTTTAAATTCTAGAAAACCCAAGCACTTCTGATGTCAGCCTTGAGAAACACTTTTTTCCCCTTGATAAAGAGGTCTTCACTTTATCCCAGCAAAAAATAAGTTTTAATCATCATAATCAAGCATGAGAGAAATGATTCCCAGTGAGCTGAATGATAAGTTGCATGATTGTAGTTAATTTTAACGAGCAAGCTCCATTTTTTAATTGTTAATCTCCATTCCTTTCATGTTCGTGAAGACTAAAACAAAATGGATTTCAGCTCTGAGCTTCTCCCTCACTTTTCAATGAACTATCACATTTCAAGCGTCTTTGTAGGTAAGAAAATGACTATCTCATTTTGTCATGAGCTAAAGTTTTCTCAAGGATGGTATTGCTTTCAGCACAATATAATCACACACACACACACACACACACACGGCATATGTATTTTTGGTAATCTCTATTTTTTAGAGCAGTCTTCAGTTCACAGTATTTTTCAAAGAAGAAAATCATGTGTCTCAGCAAATCGTCAAGAAAGACCTCCAAGAACATAGGGTAGCGATAAGATTATTGAAAATCAAGCATAATCCTAAATAGTCTTCATTGACCCGCTACTTCTATCCACCACTGGGTGGTGATATGATCGAAATCTTCATTCCCAGGTAAATTGTCCTCAGATCTCCCTCATCCTCCCCAGGTCACTGATGTCAATGGCTGGGGTTAATGTGAGTGTGTGTGTGTGCGTGTGCGCGCGCGTGTGTGCGTGTGTGTCTTTTGAATCAGTAGAATGCTGTCCTGATTGACTGCGATCTGCTGCCATGGTGACAGGGGTATTGTTCTTCCCTTTTCTATCAACAGTTTTCCATCTACAGAACAGAGGTGGCTCAGACAGAGGTCACCATGGGGCATTTGGCCAGCACTATGGTTCTGGGCTTGTTTTATGGCACTAGGAGATATGCATAGTTAGCCCAAGGGAGTGAAATAAAAGTGTAACAATTAAACGTTCATCATGCACATATGTCCACTCCACCACCCTGCTTGGAAAATCAATAATCTTACAGTTCCCTGATGAGGAGGGTCTCAACCTTTCATCACTAGAGCCCTTCTGAACTACAACTTTTGAAAGATTTTTGCCTACTAATGAGCTACTTTTATTAAACAATAATCCAATTTCACATTTTGCCTTGCTGAGAGATACCAGTGACAACAGTTACCTTTAATCCAGACTTACTATGGACCTAATCCCAACAACCCCATAAGGTATCACCCTTGTTTTACAGCCAGGGACACTGAGGTTCAGAGAGTTCAAGTAGCTCCATCAAAGTCAGTCAGCCAGGAAGTGGTGAGCACAGACTTGACCTGAGATCTGTTGTCTGCTGTCAAAGCCCAGGTGATTCATTACAATTCTGTTTGGCCCAGCCGAGCTTCTGGTTTGCATGAGGTGGCCTCTGGTGTAACCACACAGTAAAAGCAAAGAAAGGGGGTTGATGAGGCTCCAACTGATTCCCAGGCAAATGTCCATTCCCATCAAGCTCTTTGAAATACTGACCATTGTTTACTAGCCCCTGCCCCCTTCTTCCATGTCAGGACCACCTTGAATTATCTCTAGAAGTCTGTATGTTCCAGGTAGAGAACCACTTGCTAAGTCAGGTGGGGTGTGGAGCGGAGAAGGACAGGGAGCCATGATTCCTCAACCCCTGCCCACCCCCTGTCCACTGCCCACCATGGCTGGAGATCCCCGGGGGAGGAGAAATGGGATAAGGGTCAGACAAGTTACTTTCCCTGAGAGTCTACCCCTCACTCCCTAAGAAGTAAAGGCTACAGTCTTGACTAACACATATCCAAGAGATCTATTGTTTTTAAATAATTCGTTCAGCTGTAGGATGTGACTAGAATGTGACCTCATGTCTCCATGATTTTGAAGATACCACCTGCTGACTGCTTCTGGCCATTTTGAAACAATCTGAGATCTAAAGGTACAGGCCAAGGAATACAAAGAGAGAGGCAGGCCATCAATCATAAGCAGACACCCTGACGTGAGCTTTCTCACACCCCAGAGGTGGGAGGGAGGGTGGGGCTGGGAGTCTGGGGAGGGGGGACAATGTGAACACTTAAATAGACCTTATGGGGCTTAAACATGAACATGTATCACAAGATCTTAGAGACAAACTTAGACGATGTTGAAAATAATATTTGAGGAGCATTGTGAACCCAGTTTCTCTTTCAGGAGTAACGGCCTTGGAGCTCACGTTTCTGTTGACTGTGAGCTGCTGGGTGTTGACCAGAATCTCTTCACCTCTGTCTCCCCACAGTGCCCAATATACAACTTGGCTCACTGGACTATTAAGGAAATATTGTCTTTATTACTAAAAATAAAGCCCCGGACCATACAGGGTTGGCTCTGGAAGGAGCTTGGCTCGGAGGCAGGATGGGGGGCTGGGGCAGCTGCTAGAGGCCCCCCATCCGAGTGTAGCATTCACCTTCTCACTGATGTTCTGGCCTGGGCTCCGCACCATGGTGGTCTGAGGGGAGGGCTCTATTTCTAACATGCTGGTCACAATGATTTTTCCAGGTGAGCTCTGCAGCCTGTGAGGGTGAGAAGCGGAAGCATTAAAAAAAAAATTTAAAAAAAACAACTCCAGCAAGGGAATAGGAAACCACAAAAAGGAGGTAACTGAAAGATCCAGTATGTTTTGAGATCTGGCTTTAAAACAAACTTACATATCAGCAACTGGCACATCACCTGAGCCCTCTTCTCTGCCCCCGGGCAGCAGGGAACACACAGTACAGAATGCCCCACGGGGCCACCTCAAGAGTCCACGGCCCAAAAGTCAGGCCACAAGAGTGATTCAAAATTCTGCAAGCTTCAGTGTGAAATCTTCATTGTTCTACTATAGTTAGAAACGCTTTTTTTGACTAAAATAAAAAATAATGTGCACATTCAATAGAATTATACTATTTTATTAACAGATATCTGTAACTCCTTTTCAGGCTGGCCTCAGAACAGAGGGGTATGCTCTTGCTTTACTTGAGGAATGTCCCTGTCAGGGTCTCAGAAGTGGCTGCCAATGCCACCTTTAGAAATGGAGGTTTGGGGTTTGGGGCTTGGGGTGGCCACCCTCAGAAATAAGTTCCCTCAAAGCAAGTGACCGAAGGGCATTCGATACAGCTGCTAAGAGAGCAGCTGTTACCACATTGTCCAGTTTGTGTTCGTCACAACAACCTCTGTAGAGTCGATCATAAATGTCATAAATATGAATGTACAAAATCGGCTGACCCAGCTAAGCACCACTATCTGTTTGTTTTGTGTATCAGGCTCCACATGCGATTGCATTTTGTAAAAAGGCTTCTCAAAAAGTTTGCAAGGCCCTCCCTAGACCATTAAAGAGAAGTTAAGCCTTTTCACCTGTTCTGTGGGACCCACATTTGCATGGCTTGCTCCCCAGAATTTTGAGGCACACCTACCCACAGACTTGTTCATATTCTTGAAAATTCCAACAGGAAAACTAGATCAATGCAATCCAACCCAGAATACACTTGAGCTGGACTGTGTGTCAGCAGAGAGGGCCATGGGGAGAGAAAGCTCCTACACTGAAGGTCTCAATGAGTGTTTAATAAATTAAACTCTTCTCTTACTCCCTACTCTTTTCCCTTAATGGACTTCTGTGGGTGTGAAAAGTTTCCCCCTTCTAAAGCTAAAAGACACTAGGGGTTGGCCCCACTATCCGCCCATGTGCACTGAAAGATGGCCATTAAGAAGGCTTTAAGGGATTATTTTCTTCTGTATAACAGCTAGCGATACTGAGACCATTGTACAGTGTCCTCGAACATCAGTGCCAAAGGGCTCTTCAGAGTGACCTGGACCAGCCTTGTGTTTATGTATGAGGAAACAGAGTACCAGAGAGCGAAACCGACCCCCCAAGGTCACACATGCATCCTTGACCCTGTGTCCCCTCGTCCTTCCAGAATGCTCCATCTCCTCACTCATGATGATCAGCTCTGAGCGGAGAGGTTTCACCTTCATTTTGAAAAATGTTAGGAGTGATTTATATTTTAAATGCAGTTAATGGTAGGAATAAAATGATAATGAGGAAGCAACACATGCTTTCAAAGTGACTGTTCACAGAATGAACATTAAGTCTGGTTTGATCACAGCCATTAGAGATTTCAGCTGAACATTACAGGGGTCTTTGCTTGGGAATTTGTCTGATGGATGTGGCAGGGTCAGCTGATGGGGCTATCACTGAAATGTCCGACTAGATGAAATTTTATCAATTACAGGTATAAAAGAATCTGAAAGACTACATGTAAATCAAATTATTTCTAAAAGGAAGCAGCTATTTTTAAAAATTCTCTTTATACTGCAAGCAGTTTTACTTTTATTGGCTTGTTTTATAAGTAAAAGGTTATTTGGGGAGGGTGAACTTTATTGTTTCAGCTGTTGGGTTTTTTTAAAGTGAGAGACACTGATAGGGAGTGCTTTCTCTGAAGGGGACCTTAAAGACTATCTAAGACTAACCCTAAGACTAATCCGACTAATCCCCGCTTCCTAAATGAGGCAGATGTGGTTCAGAGAAGGGAAGTGACTATCCCAAGGCCACACAGTGATCAACATCAGAACCAGGACTATGAAAATGCCTCCAGATCCAGGTCAAGGCTTTGAGTAACAGACTGTGTTTTTATGAGTTACAGGGGCAAAATTATAGTACTGGAAATTCAAAGGAACACAGTCCATTTTTTTCCTTTTAAAATGTATTTACACTGATTCAGTTTCCAAAAAAATCTAAATAACACACAATAAGACACTTGCAATCAAATATAGAAAGAAGGAAGGGAGGGAGGGGGGAGGGAGAGGAGGAGGGTGGAAGAGAAGGAAGGAAGGAGGAAGGGGAAAAGGAAGGTGGGTATAGGACACGTGTGTGTGTGTGTGTGTGACTGGGGTGGGGGCTGGTGAGCGAGTGTTCAGTGAATACATATTTTGAGTGAAATCAAAGCTTCAAATAAGAATAGTCAGTAAAATTGACTTAGATCTTAACTTTATGGTAATAGATTCTTTTAACGGACGTATAACTAGAGATTCTCCCTTTCCTCCCTTCTAACACCATCACTGCTTCAACACATCAGCCTGAGAAGCATGGCACAGAATCGCAGCATCACCGAGTCCAACCCTCCTGTTGACAGAAGGACAACTGGGAACCCAAAGAGGAGGTCCTGGCCACAGTAATGGTTGTGTTTGAGAGAGGTCGTCGGGGCGGTGCTGGAGAGCTAACCTCCATCTGAGTTTCAGAGTGTTAATGATTCTTAGAAATTTCTTTTAAACTCACTTTTACTGACACCCTCCGTTGTACAATAACAGACAGACACTCATCCCTTTTTCGCCTCCCCCAAGTCCTTGAGCTTATGGCCACGGGACTTTTCACCTCCACGGTGTTTTACTAGGCACAGAGTCCTCTCCTGCCTGGTGGGTCTCATGAAACCACAGCTTATCCCTGTGAGTGCCGAGGGCAGGAGAGGAGACTGGGCCTTGAGAGTCCTCTCGGTCAAGGTCACACAGCTGGTGAGTCTGCTCCTGATTGTTTGTCAGGTTCCTGAAGGCAAGTGCACTCCTTGCTCCCCGTGCTGCAGCCTCCATAAGGACAGCAGCGAGAGAGAGACCAGCCAGTACACCAAGCTCTTCGCAGCGCCAGCCCCCTGGTCAATGTGATATCTTTTTTTCTTTTTAAAGACTTATTTATTTATGTATACAAGATCTGGGGTACAGATCAGAGATGTGGGGGGTGAGAGGATCCACCAGAGACAGCGTGGGGAACAGAACAGGCAGACTGACTGAAGTGCACTGCTGAGGGGAGCAGCAGGCGAGGGCAGGAGAGGTCTGCTACGCCATGGGGGTCACCACCCCAGCCAGGGGCAGGGATTGAATTGGTGCTGCAGCAGCTGCGGTTTGCTTCATAGTGCGTTGGTTAACCCACTGCGCCACCGGGGAGGCCCCAGTGTGATACCTTTTATAAGCATTAAACTTCTAACCTAAGGGGATGTGAGGTGATTTCTTAAGGTAACAGATCGAAGGGGTCTGTGTTCTGCAGAGCACTCATGTGTACCTTAACCCATGGCCAGCAAACGTCATGGTCAGGCAGGGGCTTCTGAGCAGCAGGTTGACACCTTCATGATTCAAGGGAATTAAGAGAAACTGCAAAATGAGCTTCATGGGTCTGGGTGAGGTGAGAACTCACGGAGGCATAGGGAGTAAGCAAAGCAAAGGTCAAGAAGAGGGGTGGGGTTGGAGGGAGGAGATTGCCGCTTAGGCTTAGTCAGATCCTAACTGAGGGCCTGATGTTTAAAGTTTTAAAAAGTAATAATAATAGTGACCTGCCATCTTGAATCGATTTAAGTGTGAGAAGCCAGTGTGTTGAGGCAGCTGCTGCATCAGGCACTCATCCTTCTGGGGCATCCACCGTGACACAGCGTGAGACACAGGATAACTGGAAGCGGTTAGCCCAGCTGCGGTGTTGCATGCTCCAGCCACCAGCCCCCCGCCCTTTTTGAATTTGCAATGTTGGTGGTTAGAAAAAGTGTCTCCATCTTGTAAACACAGCAGATCTGATCTGGAAATCATTGCGAAAACATAAACAGGCAGCCTCGTGTGGTCATGTTTACACTGCTCCAGCCCCAGTGAAAGATGAGCCCATTATGGAAGGTTTTTGTTAAAAGCGCTGTTCTCTTTAAAAATGAAAATCCCAGGATGCACATATTGCAACGAAGACCAAAATCCCGACAGAGAGACGAGCGCAGCCATAAGCGTTGCTAGGCAGGTAACAGACACACTGGCACAGGTATTCGGGTTGTCTTCTGCAACTGAAGAAACTCTGTTTTTCTGAAAAGTCAGTTATTTTTGAAGTGGAAAACAACAGTACTGGAACAACCTCTAAACGAGATCCCTCATTAAGAACGTGGCCATATGACTATTTCACATTTCCCAAATCCATCCTAAGTTAGCTGTAGCTTGAACCAGGAATTTAGTCCTGTTCTTTCCAGGAACCCAGTAAATAAGTGGAAGCACAGGTGGGGGGAGTGACTGACTGAAGGTCATGAGCTGGTTAGTGCCAGAGGCAAGAATAAGACAGTGATTTCCTGGTCTCTGCTGGTGCTTTCAAGATGTTTCTTCCAGATGTTGTTGTTTACTAACATTTTTGTCCAAAAGTATTTATTAGCAGTTGTGTTTTGTATGGAACAGGTAATGATTGGGTTTTATTTCATAAACATGGACACGAAAGAAATGTCATGTGATTTTTCTAAAAACAAATTATTTCTGATTAGGAGCTTCCAGTTCTCTGGGTTGGTAACATTCCAGTTCTCTGGGTTGGAGACATTCGTCACTTCGGTCATCAGAGAATGGACTCCCCTTGAATTGGCACCCCCATCTGGGCACTGTAGAAGGGCCCAAGGAATGGGAGCAAACTGGTGTCAGACTTCTGGCTATTGATGTCTTCCCCACTCACGGTTCCTACAGGCGACAGCTCCCCTGCTCCTGGACTGCAGAATGGGGGTCCCTAATGTACCCTGCAGTCTCTCCCTCCCAAGACTCTGCCTTCACTCTGGAACTGTGGGAGGGAAAGAAGTAAGCATCTTCTCTCTTAGGTATGGGAGAACTTTCTCAGCCCACTTTTCCCTCCCCATCATCTGGTTTTCTCTCCTCCTGCCACCCCCCCACCCTCAACTGTCTCTTTCCACCATAGCACAATCTTTTCAAAAGCCAGGCCAGAAAGTGAGAGATGATCTTGAAGAACCTCTGCATTTAATCTTACGGGCCCAAGAATCTTGAAACAAGAAACCCCAAACCTACCTACCTGCTTAAAGTAAGAGGGAAAAATACAATAACAAATTCCAAAGGGATATGGCAGTCAATTATCCTGCCATTGGTAAATGTCACTGTTACCATGCAGAATTCAGAGCCTACTGGAGTGAAACCAATACACTTGCACAACAGCCACAGCAGTCGGCAGGACAGTTTCCTATTTAGTAGCTTATTTCGTTCTTAAACACTGCAGAGTAGGTCTTGTTACCCCATTTTGCAGATGAGGAGACTAAGGCTTAGCGGAGTGATGAGGTGTTTGTAGTTGTTCTTTCTTGGTCCAGGGCAGAGGCCAGCCATGCATAGCAAACACCCTCTACACTTGGCCGAACTCTCGGTAAACCAGCTCTTGTCAATTCCACCTTGTGATATATTTCGTCCTTTGCTTCAAAACAGCCGGAACTTGGTTGAGAAAACCAAATGCACCTTTCAGCATTCTTCTGGGTGGCACACTCCATTGTTTTTGTTCACTCAGTTTCAAGGTTAAAAAAAGAAAAAAGGACGGAAGATCATAAACACTCTCTCTGCTTTTGTTCCTCCTCAGCATTTGGAAGTTTTGGAAAGAAATCTAGTGAATAACGAAAAGAATTGTTTAAATTCCCTAGGGTTATATGGTCGAGGTCTTTGTGCCCTGGTGCCAAGACTCCCGAAACTGTGTCTTCAGTCTCTGTTTGACTCCACTTCCCTGACCTGATTTGTACCTCTACCAGGGCTGTGACATTGACTGGTGTTCACTTCCTTGTCTCCTTGGAGACCCAGGCTGTGAACAGACCAGCCCTTCTTCTGTTACTGCTGTGGGTTGAATGTTTGTCCCTCACCACCAAACCTACCTCCCCCCAAAATTCGTATGCAGAAACCCTAATCCCCAGTGAGGTGGTATGAGGAAGTATAAGGTCTTTGGGAAGTGCTTGGTTGACATTTGCAGAGCCCTCATTAATATAATCCATGCCCATGTCAAAGGGGCCCTGGGAAGCTCTCTGATTCCGTCCCCCAAGTGAGGACACAGCAAAGAAATGGCCACCAGTGAGGAGGTGTGTTTTTTCACCAGACTCAGAATCTACTGTGCCTTGAGTTTGGACTGCCCAGTCTCTAGAACTGCAAGACGTGAATTTCTGTGGCTTACGTCCTTCGGTCTATGATAAGCTGTTTTAGCAACCCAGATAAGACCACCACTCAGTGCCCCTACTCAGCAAACATTCCTGGAGCAAGTAGCTCCTACTTCTGGGCATTGTTTGGGAGTACATTCCCAAACAAAAGAAAGTCCCTGCCCTAAGGGAGTTCCTCCTGGGGAGAAGGGGATGACAGATGGTAAACAGAAATAAATAAATAATATTCCAGGTGACAGTGGGGGTATGAAGAAAATACAGCAGCAAGGATCTTTTTCTAAAGAATAAAGTCCAGAAGAGCCCGGGATTCTGCTAGGGGCTCAGGTGCATTCCAGCACTATCTCATCTCCCTTTGCTCCATCTGTGAGCAGAGGGCTCAGAAGATAATCTGCACAGCCAGCCGGCGGTGCTGCAAAGCCTGTGTCGTCACAAGGTCCCGTGACACAGACACCGCCGGGGCCGGGGCACATGCTCATGGGACCGCCACCCTGGGCTGGAAGGCAGCAGACCTGAAGCCCTTCTCTCCATCCATTCATCTGCCACCCATTCATAGTGTGGTTTCCCCACATCGCCTCACTTCTTTGGGTCCAGGCGTCCTCATTTGTAAATGGGACACAGCAGGTAGAAGGGGGACTACAAATGATGTCAAATATAATTAAATAAATTTAAAAAAGATACTGTACAAACATGTCTTTTAGAGACCATGTCATTGACCAAATTAATATTAAATAAAAACCAATTTAATACGTTTTAGAATGATACTACATTATAATATTCATTAAAGAAAATTTCTTAATCTTCATATATTATAAATAAATTGAATATGTACTTATTTCTTAAAAAAAAAAAAAAGGCTTTCTTTCCATCCATCCAGGTCCTTGGGCATTGCATCCTCTGAGACTTTTTATTCCATATTGTCATTTTCTTTTTGGTTTTAACTAGTTAACTCAGCAAAGTGACCTGAAGAATGAGTGGTTGACGTGGTCAACATCTGACTCAGGGAGATGACTCGTCCCCAGCTGAGGATGAAAGCAGCTACCTAGAATTCAAAGCCTCTTGCGCAGACTTTATCTGGGGGAAGATCATGTAACATATGCTCAAGAGAATTTTTAGAAATAACAGTGAAGTGAAGTCTACCTCACTACAAACTGTACTACCTGTTTACCTTACACACCACAAGTCGCCATTGAGCCAGAGCATCTTAAACAACGCCCCTGTATGTGCCGGACAGGCATATAGAAGAAGGTGCTGGAATACTCCCGTGGCCGCTGGCGGTGTCTCTCAAGTTGCCCTGGCCCCTCTGGCCTCTCCTTTGGGACATTCCAGTGCCCTGCTCAGGACTGCAGGCTGATGGCAACATCTGCACAGGCCAGCAGATATTGTTCAATGTTTAATCTCCCACTCCCAGCCCCCAGGACCCTCAAGCCCAATCAGTGGGCGGTGGTTCATAAGTATGCTTTGGAAGTTTCTGTCAGAATAAAAGTATGGACACTGTTCCAGCAATTCCACTTTTAGTTATTTTTTTTCTACAAGATATTTTACACATGCTGCAACAAGAAAGAAAGCCTTATAGAAATGTTTATTGCAGCTTTATTTATAATAAAAAGAATCCATAAATATAAACACCAGGAAAATAATCTTAAGGCCTGGTTAAGGAACCTGGTTAAGTCGTAGGACCCTGGCTAAGCAGCAGCCTATCCGTGGACTACTGTGCAGCTGTTTCAGTGGGAACCCCTTAAGAGCCGGCCACTATACAGCAGTTTGTTGACTTACTGTCCCCAGAAGTAGGGACAGGTTTCAGACTCTGCTAGATCAGACCTGAGTTCTGTTTCTGTTGTTCTTTTATTTCCATTGTCTGCTTGTGCCCTTCGCCCTCTCGGGCTTCTCTCCTGGCATCAGACTTCTGTAGCGTTTCTGGACCTGACGTTTGCACATGTGTAGCATACAGGCTGAGGGAGAGAGGGGTCACCTCCTTTGCAGTCTTCCAGAAATACCCCAGCCCTCCCTGAGACTGGAATGACCCTGAGCTGTTCACTGAGGCTTACACCAACCAGAGCTCACCCCTAGAATTGGGACTGAGGTCAACCTCACCCATATTCCATGGCCAGCCCCCCAGAAGCAAGGGGCAGTGTGGATGGGTGGGGGGACAGCCAAAATACCTCATAGGGCAGCCTTGAAAAACACCAAGATAAATCTAGGGGCATTGAGATCAGAAACTCTTTACGGCACAAGCTGTAGGACAACATGATGCACATGGTTCCACTTAGTTAAAAACTCACTAACCAACGTATTCTTATTGTACAATAGATTCATGTACATTCTGGAAAGACACACCCAGATCAGAGAGGTGTCATCTGGGTGTGGAGTTAGGAGAGTTAGATTGTGGTTAGGAAAGGACTAAAGGAAGGCTGAGGTTATGGCTTTTAACTCCAAATTTGTATTTTATCAAACATTTTAAAGTGTAAAATAATCATGTGTGGATTTAAAGAAGTTAAATAGCAAGCAACCGTATATGGATAAGCCATGGTTGTCTTCTGCCTAAGTCTCAACTCTGGTATCCCTTTAGGAAGTTGACTTGCCCAACATTTACTCCAAGGCTGCCATGTTCTGGCCTACAGGTTGTGCATTGCACAACTCCAGGGGGCGCTATTCATACAGTGCCTGCTTGACTGTGAAATGTGAGCGTCTCATCTCCCCAACTCCAGTCCCACGCCATCACGAGCCATGTGATCACCATTTCTGTCCTCTTGTGCCATCTTCATATGCTGGCCTTACCCTTAAGAAAGCACCTCTTCACCTGTTCCATGTGCAAACCCCTTGTCTTTCAGAACCTAGTTCAAATATCCATTTTCTTCAAAGGTCTTTCTCATTTCCCAGCAAAATTTGTCCCTCTATTTTGTCTCAGTCACTATGACTTCTCCTGTTATATTCGTTTGTCAGTTTTCTTAGTGAACATTTTGGGGCCCGAAACTTAATGTCATTCCTTTGGCTTCTTCAGAACTCTTTGCATGTCACATGAACAACCAGTGGCAATTCCATAACCTTGTTTTATTAGGTTAATTGACCAAAATATTTTCTCTGCTAGACAAATGTCTCTCAGACTGTCTTGAGGAACATCTCCCTTAAAAGAGTAATTCTGGATTTTAAAAAGAAGTCTATGGGCAAATAGTGAGTGGACACTGCGTTACTTTCTTTCTCTTGTCTTCTCAGCACTTCCACAGACCGATAACTATTTTTTAAAAAGATTTTTATTCATGTACGCACACAAGAGCTGGGGTACAGGCCAGAGGTGTCGGGGTGAGAGGACTCACCAGAGACAGAGCGGGGAGCAGAGAAGGAGGACCGACTGAAACACACCGCTCAGGGCTGTGCCATGAGTGTCTGCTGCCTGGCCAGGGATCCAACTCTGAGAATGTTTCATAGTGCTGCATTTTAACCCCTTGTGCCACCAGGGAGGCCCCCAATGACTATTTTTGAATCCTCAAGAAAGAGAAATAGGAGGTCAGTGCCAAACTTATTTGACAATGTTCTCCGTTTCCATGAATACCCAGTTCTTCTAGAGATTTTTGCTCTTCGTTCTCCCCCCCTGCATTCCATACTCCCTAACTAGAGAAAGGGAAGTGACTGCCCCTGCCTTAGGCAGCGGCAGGAATAAAGATAGAAGGAAAGTTGAGGCAAAACATGGAAGACATACAATGTCAAGCTGGAGGGGATACTCTTTAGTCCATGGTAAGGAGACCCTGGAAGATGCTGCGCAGTCTTTATTTTAGAAAGTCTTGAATCTTCAGAGAAAAGAAGCACTGAGGGGAAGCAAGGGTGGGTAGACAGGAAGATAGGTAGGTGGCCATGGCCCTTGTGCTTCCGTGTGGGCTTGAGAGAGGGAGCAGTGAGAGAGACAGACACAGAGAAGGGACGGACATGGGGAGAGCGGGAGAGAGACACCTCTGGAAAAGTTCCAGTGGCCTGAGCAGGACCTAGGAGTTGTCACCAGTGACAATGCGCTGGGAAAGGGTTTAGGTAAAGCCGAGACCAGTGTGTGACACTGAAGGGGGTGGCCAGCAACTCCGTCATCAAGAAAACAACGCAAGATTTCAAAACGTAAAAATCAGTGCAGAGCATACATGATTTATAAAATACTGGACTTTTCAGGAAAGAGGATCGATCACTAATTGTTTTCCTCCTGCCTCAGTCTGAAATGTGACTCAGCAAGGCACTGAATATAGGATGACTCTCAGGCCGCCAATTATGTATGCTGAGAAACCTCCGTCCGTGGGAAAAGAACTGGCTGAAGGTGGGAATGGGCAGGTTCTATCTTAGCAGCTGCCCCGTCTGCCTGCAGCGGAGGAGCATTTAGTGCAGGAGTACAGGATGGTTGCTGAGGCTGCTGATGGGGGAGGGAGAAGAGAATTCAGACCCAGTGGCCAGGCTACCAAGTTCACTCACTTCTCAAAATGAACTGTGATCTTGACTAAGCTTCCCCACATCAAACGGACGGTGCAGGAGTTCGTTGCGGGGAGCACACGCCAAGCAGTTCAAGCTGAGCATTGAGCCGCTCAGGCCCCCACTCAGGTGTCCAAGCAGAACTGTGACCATCGAAATTACACTCTCGCACCCACTCATTTGCCAGCTCCTGCTTCCTCCCCTTCCTCCTCCTCTTCTTCCCCTGTGCCAACCCTGTGACAGGAAGGGGGAGGAGGAAGGAAAGAGGGCAGCAATGGAAGGTGAAGAAGTGAAAAGGAAGAGAAGAGAGTGAGGGGCACGAGGAGAAACAGCAGTAGGGAAGCTAATGTTTCCCTAAATTATGAATAAACTATTTCACATGGACTTTAAAGTTGAAAATTGCCCCTCCCCTCCCCCCAGACTGCACTGACAGACTGAAGAGTGATGACAGATGGACTTAAAGCTTTTATTCTCCTTCTTAACGGGGAAAGAAGGCCCAGCTCCAGTGCTCGCTGATTTCCCAGCAAGCACTCAGCTAGAGGCACAGGGGAAGGCGACTCCTCTGCACTCAACCCACACCCCACAGCTCAGCTCCACACAAGGCTGAGAGGTTCCAAGGAGCAAAACTGTCTGAGGCTCAGTGGCTAAAGGAAATGGCAGCCTAGAGAGAAAGATGGAGGGAAGGAGGGAGGGAGGGAGGGAGGGGTGGGGGGAGGGAGGGAGGGGGGGAGGGAGGGAAGGATGGGGGAGGGAGGGAGGGAGGGAGGAGGGATGGGGGGAGGGAGGGAGGGAGGAAGGGAGGGAGGGATGGGGGGAGGGAGGGAGGAGGGAGGGAGGGAGGGAGGGGTCACCGGCGAGGATGCCCTTGCTACTGTAATCTCAGATTTAGCTAGGATGACCAGTCTTGGACAAACACACCAGACAAGAGAAATGACCAGGAGGACGCTGAGCCAGATGGAGTGAGTCAGGCAAAGAACTGAATTTCTTCCAAGAGAGCTTTCTGTGAAGTGAGTGTTGTGAGCAGAAGAGGGCACGGCCTCAGTTGAGCCCTGGAGTCAGAATCCACCTGTCCAGCTGCTGGGCAGTGTCCTAGCCAATCCCTGGTGGAGCAACGGAACTTTGCGGGGGGCTGACCACCCATGGAGGCATTCTCAGACCCAGTGGAAAACCCTGTCACCCACTTACCGGGGGCCGTGGGCAGATCTTGACCTCTTTCTCTGCAACTCTATTTCCACATCTACAAATCAGAGCTGACCTAGTGGGGAGTGGATGTGCATCCAGCCAGGAGCTACATCAGATTCCTTTCTGGGCCAGCTCTCCACTCCAGGTCTGGGGGCCTCAGGTTGGTAACCAGTCTATTAGGTCACCACAGGACTTTCCAGCCCAGAGATGGTCAGAGACAACCTCTCAAAAAGGTTACTGTAAATTACATGGAAGTCATGGGAGGGTGGAGCTCTCAGATGACATGACTAAAGAAAGGTAGGGCAGGTGACAGATGCATAATGATAAAAAAATGATGATGGCAATTATAATGCACACCAATAAATAGAATTGAAAAGATAATTCATCAAATTTCCCCTTAACTTTAACTCCTTAAATACCATCTACAGGCAGTAGGAGGGGCAGGGAGTGAGGGAAGTCTCTATCTCCCCAGGGTTTACTAGAGTGATCTATGGTGGGGGTCTCCACGGCCCCTGTTTGGGCCTGTTACAGTTCGCTAAGCTCCACTAAGCATAGGTATTAGGGTATCCTTCATTGAAGCGTTTGTGTTGAAGGAAGGAGGAGGAGGACAGGAGGAAGCATTATTTTTTATTTTTTTTTAGAACTCTGGAGATGCCTGAGGCCTAGTCTAAATCTCGGGACACGATTCTGTTTGTCTTGCTTCCCTAGTCACGTTGCTGATGTTCCAGGGTTCTCTGCCCCATTGCTCAGTGTTTGTTTATGGCAGCGAAGTAGAAAATTGTAATGTCTGTAATTGTTATTGGTTTGCTGATTGTGTGGCCACCTGGTTTGCTGGAGTCAGGACAAAGGCAGTAAATCCCCCTGAAAGCTAAGACTGTGTACTTTAGGAGGAGGAAGGGGAGAAGGGAGTGTTTGGATGTCTTTTGTTTGTGTCTGTATGTTGCTTTGTAAAGAATCTTTGAAAGTTGAAATTATTTAATTAAAACAATAAAAGCCCTCTTGGTATTTTCTCCATGGCACAAGTTTGCACTCAGAGGCCTTCCTCTTTTTGTGATGAAATGCCCTGAAATTGAGGAATTCCTCAATAAACAACTTCATACTTGACTTGCCCTGTATGAAGCTGGATGTGAAGTTTCCAGATGTTTTCAAAAGGCTCTGTGCCTTGGGGTACACTGCCTGCTCCAAGACACCCCTCTGGTCGGCAGAGACCCCACAGCTGTTTTAGCAGAAAATTATTTTCTTTTAATTTCTTACAATGCCACATTCAACACGCACCTTTCATCCAGCGAGGCCGCTAAGATGTTCAAAGAACTCAGAATTACCAACCCACCCTCTACCCTCTGGAGTCATACACAGAAAATATTTAACATCTGTACTGCTGTACCACCCAAAAGCTTTAAATTAAAGGAAGATGTGTTTCTTGCACTAAATTACCAAAGGAATTTCCAGAGTGAGCTCAGTTACCTAGGTTGGCCAGGGCATCACTGTGGGAAGCCCTTCTCTTATCCCAAGTGCTTGGGAATGGACAGACAGACAGGTGTCTGCTCTACGTCTTGCCTAGAGAGGGCACCGCAGGTGCTGTGTGTTTGCCAGCCCTCAACTGACACTGGTCAGGTCATAGTGATAATGATGATGATGATGGCAGCGACAAGGACGTCGACCGGCTTCCCTGGTGTTCACTGTTTGTCAGGCCTGAGTTCAATGGTTCATGGACACGATTCCATTCAAACCTCAGAGGTGCTATTAGCAGGTGTCACTATTTTATAGAAGGAAATATATATGCGGCCTGGAGCTCTTGGTTCACTAGTCAATATCACAAAGCTGTACATTTAAAATGTGAATCCAGGTTTGTCTGCCTTGGTGCCGCTGGTCTCAGCCACTGTCCCTGCTGGGACACCTTGTGGCCCTAGTGTCCGAGGAAAAGGTCGGCATCTTGCCTCTCCGACAAGTGAGGATCTTGGTGAGGGGAGATCCAGCCGTGTGCAGAGGCCAGGAGTGGGAAAGAGAGAGGAGGAATCGGTGCTGCCCCTTGCTGATTTGTGAACGGGTGGCCCACTGTCCCATTTTGCCTGGGACTGTCCCACTTTTAGCACCAAGAGGATTCCACAGCAGATGTGGTGGGTGGAATTCTAGGATGACTCCCCAAATTCCCTGTTGTGCACGAGACTTCACCCAGTTGTTCAACCAAGCGTTAAATCTAGGCGTTGATGTGAAGGGATTTTGCAAGTGTAAATAAACTGACTTGGCGACAGAGCGATCAGCTCACCTGGCCTTAGCAGAGGCCCCTTTCAATTTGGGTCTGGAGGTCAGAGACAGAGAAACCAGGAGATAGGAAACCCTAGGGGGTATGCTGAGGCTTTTAAGGTGGTGGGGGTGAGCTGGCAAGGAGGCTGAGCAACCTCTAGGAATTGAGGGGTCTCCCGCTGACAGCAGGCAAGGAATGGGGGATCTCAGCCCTACACTGTCAGAAACTGAATTCAGCTAACCATGTGAAGGAGTCACAAAACGGACTTTGCCAGAGTCTCCAGAACCGAGTCTACAGACACCCGAATCTCAGCTGTTGAGACTGAGGAGGAAGCTAGCCATGCCACGCTGTCCTCCCTGTGGCCCATGCCCCAGGGGGGTACCGTTCCAAGCAGCTGAGTTAGTGGGGACTTGTTACGCTGCAATAGAAATATCATAAGGAAGAGGAAACTCTCCAGGGCCAGGTAAACCGGGACAGTCGGTCACCCTGGACACCCACAGGCCCACGTGACACGTGTCATAGGAGGCACACGGAAGGTGGGGTGTGAAGTGTTGCCAGGGAGCAGATAGCATTTGTGGAGAAAGTGACCTGCTCGTGGGGTAGGATTTGGACACAGGGAAAGGGCGAAAGCTGCTTTAAAGGGAGGAACAGCATAAGCAAAGACAGGCAGGCAAGAATATGCAATGGGCATCATCCAAGATGCCACCAAGGCACCCATTAAACCCTCGAGAGAGTCAAGTGTTTAGGCACAAAGATCCCGTCACCAGCATTCAAGAGGGCCATGAAGTTGGCAGCCCATGATGGCATGTTTTTGTTTCAGGCGTCCTGACTTGATGCAGTTCACCCGCTCCCAGGTAACTTTGAACTCCTCGAGGCAGGGTATGGCTTATTCAACTGTGTTACCTCACACCCAGTCCAGGGTCAAGTGGGTCATTACCACTGGTAAGTATTGAATAGATGATGGATGGTTACCGTGGACAAAACAAAGCCATTCAGACCAAGCCCGCTGCCAGTTGTCCCTGGAAATAGAAAGAGGTTGGCAAGACTGACCCATCACACTCCCACCCGCCTCCCTAGGACCTGACCCAAGACAAGAGCCTCTTGTGTCCTCCGTAGTCACCTGGGGTTTTGATGCCTCCCTGCCAATCTCCACTCTGCTTCACACCAGCTACGTCACCTTGGACGAAGAACTTAGCTTTTCCATGCCTCAGTTTGCTGATGTGTAAGAAGGACACACTCAGACCCACCTCACCAGATGACTGAGGATGAGATGAGTCCCTTAGCATGGAGTTTGGCACAAGATAAATTTCAACAAGTTTAGTTGTTATTATGATTAGCTTTGTTTTAAGTAACTATGACACGTTTGTATACAGTAAGGGCCTTTATACTCTGCCCAACCCAAGAGCATTTTCGTTGTATCAGAAGATTCTTGAAACCAAACAAAACTTTGAGCCCCAATGGGAGGACTATCGCCAAGGAGGTGGGTCAGAACCAGGCCCTCCCGTGGTGAATGAGCCAGGCCGTCCAGAAGGCTGCTGCTCAGAGGGTAGCCAGTGGGTCAGCATGGACCTGAGACTGACGATGGCGGCCGCAGCCCTCCTCCAGACTGGCTGTGGAATCTGCATTTTCAGTAGCCCCCAGAGAGTGGGCTCCTGTCAGCCCCCATCTGTGCAATACAGTGTCTTTGACCTTTTCTCATGATTTGCTTTGAAAGTTGTGTTCAAACTCACAGGCGAGCCAGACCACAAAACTCTCAGCTGGCAGGAGAGAACCGCATTTCCAGGGACAGCTGGCTCTCTATATGTTTCAACAAACTGGCATTATCCAAGAGCTCCCATGGTCTGAAGTCAGGCTTACAACGCAGCAAAAATAAACTTTCCAGGAAATTTCTGGCACACCCAGTTTTCAAACCCATCATCTCAGGAATGTTACCCAAGCTGTGGCCTCTTTCCCTAATTCATTCCTAACCCCGTTTCCCAGTATAGGACAGTTCTCTTTCTGAACTGACAAAATCCACACAAAATCCAACGTGAAAGAAGGCAGGAAGGCCACGTTTAGTGTGGGGCTACAGGTAATAAGTCTTGGGGAGAGTCTATGATCTCACTGTGGCATAATTAATTTTCTACTTCTTGATGAGACTATTACTGCAAAAAAAATCTTAAATCTGGGGGACATCTGCTCTTGGCCATTGGGGCTCAAAGAAGCATACTTGTAAGGTCCCAAGGTGAACTCCCAAAGCCCATCCTTCACGCGGTGACAGTGCAATATTCTCCATCTTTTTATTTCCCAGGCGAGCAGAACACGCACATCTCCTCTGAGAGCTAAAACTCAAATCTGCCACATCCTTTGGACCCATTCATCAACATTCATGAATGGACTGTTGTGTAACTGGGAGATATGACCCTGTGTCCCCATCACCCTGCAGTGGTGAGTCTCCTTCACCGCTGGAGACTCACAGCTCAGAAGGGAAGAGGCGTCTCTGTCAGGGTCTGCCCTCATCATCTATCGCTGCACAGTAATTTGCTCCCATCGTCACAGCTTCAAACAACAATTTCATCTTTGGGACAGGAATTCAGGAAGAGCTCAGCTCCAGTGCTGGCCTCCCTCCTGTAGTTGCAGGGGTGAGAGGATGCGGAAGGAGCGGTGGGGGATGTGCGCTGGCCAGTCCTCTCTCTCTTCATGTAGTCTCAGGGACTCTCCTGTTGTCTCTTGGTGTGGGGCAGCCTGGGCTTCCTCACAGCTTGGTGGCCTCACAACAAGCTCTTTCCATGACAGCTCAAGAGGTGAGTATCCCAAGAGTACTGGGCAGATTCTCTTTTGTGACTAGCTCAGAAGTCACAGTATCACTTCCTGTTGAGGGATATTAGTCTTAACTATAGTTGAAAAATGTAATCCGCAACAGCACTCTAGCAGAAAGCAGATGTCACATCGAAATTAGGACAATTCAAAGACACTTAAGGAAGCCACTAGCTATGGAGATGTAGGGAAATAAGAGATAAATGTGGTATCCTGAGGTGACTGGTAACAGAGAAATGGTTACACCCCCCACAGCCAGTTGACCTGGAAGGAGAGAGTGCAGGAACATAGGAAAGATTTCGGAGAGGCCTCCCTTGAGATGACAACTCACCAAGGAAGCAGGCGGGGAGTAAATGCCTTACTCAACCTCTCCCTTCCCTCCATCTCCTGCCAGGGCCCCCCTGTTGCCCAGACCTAACGAGAAGCTCACAAGCCCAAAGCCCACACTGTCCAGGCTCTGGGGAAAGAGAACGGAGTGAAGAAAAGCAACGAGTACTTCTGGAGAGGCAACAAGAAGATATCTAGCAATAAGAAGTGGTACTCCACAGAAAGATTATCATCTGATGCTCATAGAGAGGTATGTAAGTCTAGCGTATTCTGGTGAGAGAGAAATTTTGAGTTGTTTCCCCGTAATGTTAAGAAGTAGAGAAAGGACGTAAGGAGAAATTCCTATCACCAGCAACTCTGAATCTCATCCTTTATCCTGGACATATAAAAGGCCGAGGCTGCTGGAAAGGGGGCTGTCCATGTAAGTAGGCCAGAGGGAGGTGACACAGTCTCTGGGCACTGACAGGGCTCCTTCTTTGTGGATGGCCCTGGTGCTGGTCCAACAGGAAGGACAACTGATCTGGCCTGCAACAGCAACAATGGACTGTGGAATGAAGACTTGCTATGTGGAGACTGGGTGGGCCACAGGCCAGTGGCCACCAGAGCAGAACCTATGTGACCCTGGGGCCTGATTCTTCTTCTGCCTGAGTGATCTCTCCAGGCCTGTTTCTTTGACGCTGAACTTTGTAAACTTCTCTCCCTCATCACATTCTCTTCAACACTCTTCTCCCTGAGTCTGAAGAAACTTCATCTGATCTGGGGGTAAGGAAATCTGATTTTTAACCTATTCTTCCAAATCTATTATTTATCATAGAAGAGAAAAATCTCAAAATTTCAGGTTCTTGTAACTACACCTCCTCAACTTTGAAACTCAAAGGCCAAGATAGGACTACCTGTTCTCTGCGCTCTGCACAGGACTCCCTTCCTGGATGCACACATTGTGAGAGTTTGGGGGTCTGGAGGGGGACATGAAGTATGTGGTAGGGTGGATGGAGGGTGGCCCAGAGCTAACGTGCTATCGCCACTCAAGCTAAGAGGTGGAACTCAGAAGATCACTTGAGGGAGTGACGAGGAGAGACTTCATGTGACTCTTGGAAGCAGGGACACTATCCCAACAGCAAGAGATGGGAAGACGCATATCAAGCAGATATGCCCTAAGAAATAATTGAACTGCCTTATATTTTAGAAGGAAAAAGGCTTCAAAAGAGAAAACAAATTCAGATAAGATATGATTCTCAAAGGGACTGTTCTGATGAGCACTGAGGAGGGTGTTTTCACTGGTTCTTCTAACACAAAGTAGATCAGAGTCTCTTCCTCTTGCTTTTTTTTTTTTAAAGATGTATTTATTTATGCATACAAGCACTGGGGTACAGGCCAGAGGTGTGGGGGGGTGAGAGGATTCACCACAGAGAGCGGGGAG
>JAGFMF010011696.1:5399582-5443593 GCA_019455555.1 Galemys pyrenaicus
CCTGGCCGGCAGCAGGGATCGAACTCGTGCTGCAGTGGCTGCGGTTTGCTTCATAGTGCGTTGCTTAACCCACTGCGCCACCAGGGAGGCCCCTCTTCCTCTTGCTTTATCGCAAAGGACAGTTGGGCTTAATGAACACACTTCAGAGCAAGAAAGGGGAGAAGGAATTAAGGGCTAACAATTGATGAATCATAGTTAAATTGCTTTTCCTTCCCGACTCTCTGGCTCTATTACAGAAACGTGGATGATCCTAGTAAAAGAAGCTGTGGTTGGCTTTACGAGGCCTGGTCACAGCCGGGATCAGGGACGCACTCCCAGTGGTGGTGTGTCACTGTAAACAGTGAGGCGAACTCGGGGATCCTGGCCCTTCCCTGAGGCGCTGCTTTCCTCTTTAGATAAGCGAAGGGCTGAACACCTTTGTACCAGTCCCACCCGCTAAATTCTAATTTCCTCTATTTTCAACCATTTAAATATCTCCTTCTATTTATCTGCCCCTGAATTTTACTTTTGAATACCCTCAGTCCTCATCTCCTCTTTGTTTACTTTTGCTTCTCATTCTGTCTGCTCAGGCAAGCAAGACATAGCACTTGCCGCACCGTGTTCCAGGCTCTTGACTTGGGTTTACAGAGCGTGTTCTGCCCCCTGAAACGGTACAGGAACCGCCACGGCCACACTCCAGCAACCACTCAACCCCGGGCCTGGCTTCTCACACCCTTTCCACGCCCAAAGGAGATGAGACTGAGGACCCTGACATGGAAACTATCACACTGCTACCAAAACTGTAGTTCCCTTCAACAAAGTCTCCTGCTTGAATAACTACTTATGAAATTCATTTTTCACAAATGTAAGTACCAACAATTCAATAATAATGTCAGCTATCCTTAAAAAAAAAAAAGTTGTCAAACTAAGACCACACAGTCACCCTTGAGAGATAGAAATCATTCAGTCAGCCCCTCACCCCAGAGTCCTGGAAGAGTCTTGACATTTTATATCCACTTTCAGGATGTCCTTGGACCTCTTTAACTTAACGGACCGCATAAAGACTTTGCTAGATACATGCTACCAAGGGTTGGGATAGTCACTCCTGAAAGACAAAACATCTGGATGAACCACTGAGTTTTCCACGTAAGAAATGATGTCTTGACATCAGCTTAGCTCAGGTGGAACGATGCTCACCCAGACGCACATCCCAGGCACCCCTCAACACGGGAGAGCATGCATGGCAGGCTCTCCTCCACGGCCTGGAAGCTGTTTCTGATGTTAAATGCTGTCTGAGATCAGCTACCTGATGTGGCCAGACAGACACTAGTTAAAACTTAAAGGAGTCAGAACCTGACACAAACTGAACAAAGCAAGTCTGATGATGGTGTGCAATCCTTTCAGCCTTACCTTTTCACCAACCTCAGTGACAGAAAAGAGGGAGGCTTAAAGAAATTTTCAGACAGGTCGTTTAAAATATTTTTCTTCCAGGAAAGTCCTTCCGAAGGACACGGGTGTTCAGTGTCCGTCCCGAGTCCAAGCTCTTAGTCACCTGCCTTCAGCACCGCTCACCTCATCACTGTGGATTAAGCATCTGCTGATGTGCCCGAGTCTTGCTGAGACAGCACAGCCTGAATAAGACGCAGGCCTGACCTGGGAGGCTCCTGGTGCTCCACCGGCACAAAGAAGGACCAACGGAATGTGAGGAGAGATGCGAGCCGAGGAAAGACATGTGCACCATAAGGAATCTAGGAGGCTGGTTTGCGTTTGCTCCATTAAGCATATCAGTGCCAGGAGATTATCACAGATTATCTGCTCCAACCTCCTCTTTTTGCAAATGGGGAGTCAGGCAGGGAAAGAAGTGACAGCTTTTAAAAAAATTATTCTTCTTGCATAGAAGAACTTGGGGTGCAGGCCAGCGGTACGGAAGTGAGGAAAATTGCCAGAGACAGAGTGCGGAGCAGAACAGGCAGATCTACTGAAACACACTGCTGAGGGGAGCAGCGGGCGGGACAGCAGAGGTCTGCTGCACCATGTGGGTCAGCTCCCTGGCCGGAATCAAATCAAGCCATAGCGCTGATAGCGCTGAGACTTAACCTCTAGACCACCAGGGAGGCCCCCAGAGTCATACAGTTTTAAAGCAAGCCAATAAATAACAAATTCTCTTTTTTCTTCTGATGACTTACTGTATATTTCTGGAACAGAAGTAGATGGAAGGAAATCCTAAATATGCAAATCTGCTTTCCAACCAGAAATATGCCCGGTATAGCTCATCAAGATTTGTTAAGCAAGAGGATGGTCATTCCCAGTAATTCTGAGATCACTTTACTCAGTGTGCTGTGTACTTAACTTGTCTATTCATTTTGTAGTTCCTACTCCTTCTATCCTCTTCTTAATCATTATGGTCTTTCATAGTAAACTTATCATTATACTTGTCATTTGCATAGCACTTTGGGGTTCAAAAATATTTTAAACCCTTTGTCTCCATTTTGAGACCCTTTAGAGGGACACAGTCAGGAAGTAGGAGGGGTCCAGAGTGGAGCTAAGGGCATCACTGTGCCAGGGAACAGGACCTACAAGACCAGGTGAAGGGAACCAGGTGTGCAGCACTGCTCTTGTGGGTCAGGCAACAGGGGGGTGCTGGGGAGTGGCCCTTGAGTCCACGAAGGCCAGTGAACTGGCAAGAAGTAAGTCAATAGATGTGTTGAATCACTCCCGTGTCCAGGGCGCCATGCTAGTGGGTACAAGGGTGAATAAGCGAGGCACCCCCTTCAAAGAATGTTTTGGATTGCTGCACAGTTTTCTTAGGCCACAGGAGGGAAAGGCCCGAGTGAGCAGTAGCCACAGGGTAAAGAGGAGTGGGTGCGTGAAATTCCTGAGGTGTGGCCCCAGCTAGCGAACCAGGGAGGAAGGCGCCAGGCTCTTCACGGGGTGGAGAGCGAGACCACCAGTCACTCAGGCAGAGGTGAAGGCTCATGTGTCCGGGAACAGGAGGTGGGACCCTTCCTGCAAATGCTGTGAGGTGGGCCTCTGAACTCTACTTCATTCCAGAACCATTAAGTAGATTGTCAGGAATGAGCTTCTATTCACTTTGTAGACAAGGGGATTTTAATACTGTTTACACAGGCTGAGAAAGGTCAAAATGATCATTTGGGTGATATTAAAACTTGGGGCTCCATGACTCAGACTACTGGGGTACAGAGAAGCAGCTGAAGACAGCTGTCAGGGTGTCCAAAGGATAAATTATTAACCACCTTCAAATAAGTGAAGTGTGCTAAGACTTGCCCACAACTCCAAATCAAAACTAGAAGATAATGGTCAGACCCAGGGGTGGCAGGAGAGGTGGGAATCAGCATGGGGAATTCTTCGAAACCAACAGTGAAGACAGAAACTTCAGAAGGGAGGAATAGTCTGGGAAATCATTAATAAGGACATTAAACTAGTTAGAGCTCCATCTTGCTAAGCTGTGCTAGGTCCAACTGGACTGCAGCTTCCCCTGGCTCATTAAAATAGCTGCCGGCAGTGCTCAAAGATTGGTCCTGGCCCCAGGGAGATAGCCAGGGCTCCTGGCCTGCTCTCACCTCACCAGCAGCTCCTCTTACCACTGTTTCCACCTGGCTCCCGGGCACTCTCCTCCCTAGCTATCTGGACCCCTCTCCGGGATCTGCTGCTATCCTCCCCATCCTTCAAGACTCACCTCACACGCTACTGCCTACCAGAAGCCTCACCTGATCCATCCCCCAAGATAGGACAGACCCCCTGACCTTGGCACTGTGTACCTCTTTACACTTTCATTTCATCCTGTGTTCTGATAATCTGTGTGCCCTCTTGAGCACACACACCCCCTCCCTCCTTGAAGAGTTTCAAGGGCAGAGACCTGCTCTCTTCCCTCTGTCATCACAGGCCTGTGGAGGTTGGATTGCAGGCTTCTGGAGGCCGAGAGGTGGACGCTCTCATTTCCCAAGTGTTTGCAAGCTTCAGTGCTTGCTTCTGCCACCACCCAGGAGGCCCAGGACAACTTACTTCACCTCTGTGCCTCAGTTTTCTCACTAGTAAAATGGGTATGTTGCGGTGGTCCATATAAAGCCCCTGGCAATATCTGTGTACTGAGTGCTGGAAAGTACAGAGCATGATTAAGAAGACAGGATAGTGAGGGAATAGTCTTGATTCTAAGGCTGCTCTGATTCATTTCTACCTTGGAAGCCTTTCTATGTACTCCTTTTTTCTATGTACTTCTTATTTCAGTGCTGTTAGGTATCTGATAAGTATCTAACCATGCAGTTCCACATACACAGGAATGCTAGTAGGTCATTTGGTTTCTTGTTGGTTTTGCTTTTATTTTTATACATACTTTTTTGTGCCACCGTCCCATGCACCCCTTTTACTCCATCCTTCTTAACCGCATGAGCATTGCTTCTTTCACTAGTAGCTACTCGTTTTTATAGGTATTTTGCTTTGTTGAATCACCTGTTATGTAAACATCAAGTATTTGTCTTTGTCATTTTGATTTGCTTCATTTACACACAATTCCCTTGACATTTCATTTTTGAACTTCCATTTTGTTATAAATGGTGTCATTTCATCTCTCCTTATTGCTGAAGATTATACCATGTCTTCTCAATCCAGTCTTCTGAGTGGGCACACAGATAGTTTCCACATCCTAACTTTCTTGTAAATGATGCTGCAATAAGCATTGTGAAGCACAGAATTTTTTGAGTTGATGGTGTCATGTCTTTCAGCTAGATGCCCAAGTATGGGGTTGCTGGGTCATATGGAATTTTTAGTTTTTTAAGGTAAAGCCAGGTCGCTTTCCAAAATGGCCTTGCCTCCCCACACACTGTCATAGTCTTCCTCCGCCACTGCATCCTCCCCAGCACTGGTTGTTAGGGGTCTTTTCAGTCTGTGCCATTCTCACAGGTATGAGTTCTCATTGTGGTTTTGACCTACATCTTCCTTACTAAAAGCAACAAGGAACATCTTTCTGTGCATAAATCAGCCTGCTGGATATCCTTTTTGATGAACTGTCTGTTCAGAACTGCCACCCACTTTTTTTTTATTGGGTTGTTATTTTCATTGTTAAACTGAATACGTTTTGTGTATGTCTTGGATATTAACCCCTTGTGAGTTGTGTAGTGTGTGAGAATTTCCTCCCACTCTATAGAATGTCCTCATTAGTAGGCAATTTGTTAACAAAAATTCAAAATAACCTAATCAAAAGAGACTCCTCAAGGCAATTTCCCAATCTAGCTGCCCATCAAACACGTGCTACTGAGAGCTGTGTAAGCCCCACAAGGTCTATGAAATCACACGTGACCATGTCTTACTTCTTGGAGTTTCCTGGGACAAAAACAGTCAAGCCCAGATGGGGTGATAAAGAAGGGCTGTGAACTCAGAGAGGAAAGTGACCTCTGTGCATAGTGAGGAGGAGGAAGGGCCCAGACTTCTGAGGGCCCCACCAAGGAGATGAACTCTACGCTGGAGCCAACAGATGAGGAGGAAGAAGTTTGTTAGAAAGAGCAGGTAGAAGCTTCTTCAGGTTCAAAAAAGGCACGTGCAGAGGAACAGAGACCTGAGAGCACACAGCCAGAGAGCAGTGAGGTCAGCGAGCTGAAAGGTACTGAAAATCAACCCACTTCATCGTGATGCTCATGTGGACTTTATTTAAAACAGAAACCTTTTCACCCAATTAGTTGCACCTCCCCGAAGAAATAATTTTATTGCCAAAATAAACATTCTTTCCTTATATCTTCCCAAATGACTCGATGATCATTTTTGTAAAGCATGTTTCTGATTTCTGTTGGAAAACAAGTGCCTTTGGAAAGCCCGGTTGAGCTCGGATGATAAAAGTGAGGCAGCCAGGTTAGAGCTATCATGGTAGCCAGCCCGTTCCAGGAGCAGCCTCTTTGCATTCTCAGTGAACCCAACACACGAGTGACTTCTGCTCTTCACAATGGAGTGGACTTAGTGCTTCTACATTGAGATGTACCATTAAGTCCACTTTCACTTGATCCTTCAGTTATTTTCTAGGATAATGAAAAGTGAATGCAGCCAGAGATCTATTTCACATGTGTACTCACAGAGGAGTACATTTTGTTCAACTTTGCTGGGAGGCTGTTTGGTCAAAGGCAGTGACCGGAGGACAGAAAATACTATTTTTTTCTTCAGTGCAGAGAAGGTGAGATGAAGACCTGGATCCAGAAAACACCAAATACATGCACACTTGCTCTGTCTCTGTCTGTCTGTCTCTGTTCGTGTCAAATCAGACTTAACTTCCAGTGTGGAAGTGGGAATTGTACTCTTACTGACGTTACAAATCAAAGCCAAGGTCTCAGTACGCTGTGTGTGCAGTGTCTGTCAATGGAGCCCCTTGGGAAATAACTAAAATTGAAGCCAACTTTGCATGTCTAGAGTTTATGGTCAAGAAGCAGCATGGCCTGTTTGGGGTTAGGATTTATTGTTTGATGGTTCTCCTTTTGATCTCAAGGTTTTTGGGGGACCTGGAACTCCAAACTGCCCTAGCGAAATTGGACAAGAATAATCCTGAGAGCCTTCTAGTCCTGATTCCAGTGGTCCTGCCAAGAAGCCCTCCTGTAGAGGCAGGAGGGCACGAGGCAGGTTCTCTATGGTCTGGGCATATGGGTAAAGGAAGAGTTCTGGAGCCCTTGTGTAGGGTCAGAGAAATCAGGTCTTTCCACCCTCCCACCACTGTGATGATGGACACCTGCCATGCTGTGAGCATTCCAGGGTGGGCATGTGCAAGTGGGTGCACCTGAGTTGGACATGGGCTTAAATGGGCGGTGTCATGAGGACGCCAGGACTGACAGAACCAACAGGACCGACAGGACTGACCAACAGATCAAAGAGCAGCAGTGAAAGCGAGAGCAGCAGAGAGAGAGAAGAAAGCAGCCGAGAGGGTGAGCTGTGCTGGGGACTGGGAGGCCTGCCAGCTTCCTGGCCCCCTGGCATCCCTGCCTGACATGTACCTGGCCACCTCTACTAATAAAAGCATGAAAGGCCACCGAGGGCTCCAAGACTCTCCTTCCTTGACCCGTCTGCCCAGAACCATCCCGAACCTGCCCAGTGTGCCATCCTTCCTGCCGCTAGCTTGGTAGCTTTTTCAGGGTTTTATTAATCTTTCTGCATTGGAGGTGACCAGGTACAGGGCAGGTGGGGAGGGAGCCAGGGCCCAGGAGGCTGGCAGGCCTCCTAGCCCCAGGTGTACCCACCTACGCATACCCACACCCCACTCCAGGTGCAGCCATCAGGCATGCGTGCAGGACTGCAGGGGGCTATCATTGATGCTAATGGTGGGAAGGCAGAAAAAACTGATACCTTCCATTTACCTTAGACCTCCCTATGGTCAGTAGTACCTTGTGGTGCCGTAAATACGTTAAAAAGGAGAACTGTGTGTCAGTGTGAGCTCAACTCACTTCTCCTTCCGGGACCTCAATTTTCTCACCTGTTAAGAGGAGTTGTAGAAATAGAGACCAAACAAACCCAAAGATTCTTAAAATTGCCTGACTTAATTGATCTGGAAGAGGACTCTTTCTACCATTTTGATTTGAGGATATTAGCAGGCAGGCACCAGGGGAATTGAGGTTCCCTCAGTTCCTTAGTGGGGGACCACAGGGATTACAGCAGCAAAGACTGCTTTCCAGAACTAGAGGCATCACAATGTTACCCTCATACCATGAAGGTCTGCAATGGAGGGAGGACGCCAAGGCCGAAGTCCTAGGTGATAGCCTGGCCACTAAACTAGCATGCTGAGATTGTGACCTGGACACATCCCCACGGGAGGCCTCAGTTTACTTGGGGGTGAATGTGGTGGACAGACACGAAGGAGGCCCCTCTCGTCCATGACTCCTAGTATCCCCTTCCCACAAGCGTGGGTGGTTCTTGTGACTTGTCTGGAGCAGTAGAATATGGCAAAGGTTGTGGGATGTGAGCTCGTGACCACATTACATGCAATTGTAACACCTCTTGTCAGCAGACTCTGTCACTTTCTCCCTCACTGTTTCTGATGGAGCAGGAGGTCATGAAGGGAAGCTATATGGCGAGGAACTGAGGGTGACCTGGGGCTGATAGACCACAAGGAGCCCTGAGTCCAACAGCCCAGGAAGAACTGAATCCTGCCAGTAACCACACAAGCTCAAAGTGTGCCCCTGGCTCAGAGGCAAGGCCAGCCTCAGTCGGCACCTGATTCAAAATTTGCGAGAGTCCTTGAAACACAGGAGCCAGCTCAGCGGTGCCCAGACTCCTGACACACTGAAACCACAGCGTAACATATACTGTGTGTTGTTTAAATGACTAGATTGGAAGTGACTTGTTACATAGTAACACATAACTAATACAATGAAGCAGCGGGAACCTTCCACATCTACCATGGCTGAGTGTGATAATTACATTTTTAAGCCATCAGTATCACACACATAAAGAAAACCACTCCGTTATGACATAGACAAATGCATTCCAAGCTGCTGTCACTATGCTGGGTTGAGAATAATTTCTCTTTCTGGAACTCCTAGGGTACTTGTTCTATATTTAGATTTTCATTTAATCAGGCCTCATTTCTAAGCTTCTTATTCTGATTGCAAACACCAGACTCCTCACAACACAGGTCCCGCGTTACACTGATAAATTAGGGATCAACCTGACAAAAGGACTCCTGTGAGGCGGACTCAGGACACGCAGTGAGCGGCGTTGGCATTTCTATATGGCAGTGCAGGTTCTGAGAGAAAGGGTCAGTGGAAGAATCTGCCAAAGGGAATGAAGTCTGAGAAACAGTTAACCTGCAAGGGAATCCCGTTCCTGCAGTGACAAACTATGGCCACTTGTGCTTTCACGGCAGCTAGAGTTTGGGGCTTCCGTCAACCTGCAGATTTGCTCAGTGTGGAGGGCGGAGCCTTCATAAGTCGTGTATGTCCCTAACGCATCTTGGCCCTTTGCAGGTGTATTTTTCTGCAATCTAGATGTCTCCTAGAAATAAAACTGGTGTTACGGAGCGCCTCGTTTTGGACATGAAAAGAACGGAACAAGTGGTTGGGCAGTGTCTGAAGTGGTGTTGTTAGGGTGTTCCAGTATGGAGCTAAGGAAACACACCCCCACACATAATCTGGGTGTGAGGTGGTGACGAGATCCAAGGAGGTGAAGACATTCTAAGATCAGAGCATCCATGGTGTGTGTGTGTGTGTGATGCTTGAACAATGCTTCTGAGTGAATGAATGAAGCATTAATACCTGCCCTTAGAAGCCAAACACCTACCTACTTTGCCTCCAACTATCCCCAGCTCTTCTGCTTTGTCATCAGATAAGATCCACCACAGGTATACAAAGGCCGGAGAGACAAGCAGGGGCCAAAAAAGGGCAAAACGTCACCTGCTATATAAAGAGGGGGGTGGTGGGTCTCAGTTCATTCCACCTAGGCGTTTTGGGGAAACTTGAAGAAAAGGACATTTCTGGTGACTACTCCCAAACCCTAGCAACAGGCTGAATTGCGCAAAGGGTTTGTGGGCATTTCTTGATGATTCAAGTATTGAAAATCTCCCGCAGCCTAGGACCCCTTCAGAAAGGCCCCTTGGGGTCCCCGGTTTCACTTAGAGTGAGGTGTCCCTCCTCCGGGCGGGGTCTCCCGGACTCAGCGCCCGGCAGCCACACCAGCTGCGTCCTTGGCCCAACTCGATCGAGTCGGAGCAAGCTGACCAAGGGGCCGAAAGCACCCGGCGGCTCTGGGAAGATCACGCCCCAGGAGCGCAGCAGTTCGAGGCCTGGGTCCGGCTATTGTAGCTCTTGCCTGCTGCCTTTTGTGCGCCCGTCCCGTGCGCCCCGCCGAGCGACCGCCTGCCGCAACCATCGCCCTCCGCCGCGCCATACCTGGCCCTTTGTCACCAGCTGCAAGGAATCCAGAAAGTCAAATTTATTTCCCGATTACAGCCGAGCGCCCCTTTGTGAAACGAGGTCTCTTTAACCGTTGAAATTCCAGCAGACATTGTGAAGGCCTTTATGGCGCAGAAGAAAGGCCTCCCCGCTTCTTGGCCCTCGCCCCCACCGCCCCGCCCGCGCCTCCGACGTCCAAGGCCCTGTGGGAACTGGCGGTGGAAGTTCTTCTCAATGAAAACGCGAACGAGCCCCAAGACATGGGCTCAAATGCCCGCCTGCTAAAGGGAATAAATCAATGGGCATCTTGAGTTCGGACGGCGTGTTTCCTTTTTTTCCTTCTTTTTCCCCGGGTGAATAGATGAATGATAACTCCGTTTCTTACCAGCCCAGCTCCGTCCCCAGCTTGCCCCAGCAAGTCCAGTTTCATTCACTGAGTTTTCAGCGCTACCAGCTCCTCTCGGTGCCAGGGTTTCCCCGAAACTGCGGTGGAGCGTAAAAAACGCCTGTTAGGCTGGATTCTCTCTCGGGTTCAAAGTAAGTCTTCAACACCTGAAGATGCTACTGCCATTATTTCCCTTGATCAGGTGGATAGTGCCTAAAATAAATACAAAATATCGCCTGGCTTCCTCCCTTCTTTCCTTCCTTTCTGGTGTTTGTGCGGGGAAATACATGTCCCCCTTTTTCCTAAGTAAAACAAATAAAAGAAACATCAGTCCAATAATACGCTCATGTGAAAACAGTTACAAAGACCAATGTAATTCCTGCTCTCCATATAAAATAATATATAGTACTATAAATTATATAGTCTTGAAGCAAAGAAACCTGCAACAGGGGAATTTGGCCCATTGATCATAAATTATACATGTTATAAAGTTTGCACAAAGTCTTAAAAAAATAATATATAGCGCTTAGGCAAGAGGGCTTTGTTTCCCCCTCTACTTTTTTTTTTTATCGTGAGAATTTGGAGATGCCTCCCAGTTGTTCTGTGACTAAAGGAAGTGAATATAAATCAATGCCACATTTGCTAACAAACAGCATTCCTCTCTTTATACACATCTGTCTCCTCACATGCACGAGCGTGTGTGCTTTCACACACAACACACCACCCCAGCGCTTGGTTCACTCCGCTTCCCCATAATTTCACAAAAGAGCAACGCCAGTGTTTTCTGCTTCTCAGAGAGCGGGTGGGCATGTGGCCTGGACTGGATACCTACACCAGAGAAGGCCTAATCAAATAAGGGAGCCACTTGAACTGAACTCCCAGCGGGAGCAGGGGGGAGGCCTGGAGAGGTCACAGGTGCTTTTCATCCAGCCTTGCAGGCGAGCACCAACTTCCTGCTGCTAGAAACTTGTCTGCAAATTTTTCCCATTCAGACAGAGAGCTGGGGTCCAGGAGACACCGGGGTGATATGATAACTTGGTTAAGGCTGGGACAGATGACACGGGAGCACCAAGGCGACTCAAAGGAGCCGGTGCTCTCCTCTTTAACCTCTCCTTGGGAGCTGACAAATTATATCTGTTAATGTATCAGCCCCCTGGCATCGCACAAATATGTCGTCGCTTAAATGTATGTCAGTCATTCGCAGGGGCCTCTGTGGGATTCCCACCACCACATTTTCATTTCTCTTCTCCCTTAAAAAAATGTTGAGCCTGTTGGCGGTTCATAGCCTGCCCTCCTCCTGTCGAAGTCACTTGCGAAGTAGAGATCCAGGTGGGCAGCGAGGGTCTTCAGAGGAGTCTTTAAATAGGCCCTGGGCAGCTGGAATGTGTCCAAGGAAAGGGACGCCAAAAGGAGAAAGGGTTTGGAAACATGTCCAGTGAAGCATGATGGAAAGCTGGGGATTAGCTTGGACAAGAGAGAATGCTGAGAGGACTCAAGATCCGGAGAAATGCTAAGGGAAAGTTTCCCGTGAGCCCAGAAAGCCCAGGGAGAGGCAGGAGAGCTGGAAGTGGCAGCAAAGCGCCCGGACAAGGAATGGGCCAATGTTGGCACTGCCCAGGGGGCACGAGGAAGCTGCTGTGTGGCCACGCCGGTGGGAGCCACACCCCTTCCTCCCTGTACCTGAGAGACTTCAGTGCAAATATTAGGGGTTTTACTTAAAGGTTAATTTGACAAGCAACGCTGTGCACGGATTCTGCGCCTACAGTTCAGTGAGTTTTGACAAAAAATTAACCTTCGTTGCCATCTCCCCAGTGAAGATATGAGCACTTCCTTCACCCCCAGAAATGTCCCTTGCGACCTCTTTCCAATCAAACCAACAGCCCTTTCACTGCTCTGCTTGCTTGCTGTCATTCTAGATCAGTTTTGTCTCATCTGCATTTAAACAGAATCATGCAGTATTTACTCTTCAGTGTCTGAGCTTTTAAGATTCATCCATGTAGTTTGCTTCACTTTATTGCTGAGTAATATGTCCTAGTATGACTGCAACACTTTTGTCTGCCCATTCTTTTGTTCACGAATATTGGGTTGTTCCAGGTTTGGGACTATTGCGAAGATGGCTGCTATGAAAAGCCCTGGAATATTTTTTATTGCTGGGTTGTAGGATAGGGATATATTCCAAATACCATTCGAAACCGCTTTGCAAAGTAAGGGAGGCATGAAGCCATGAAGGATGGTCCTTTTATTTTTAATTAATCAAAAAAATGTCTTACACTGTTGTAGTTCCTACAGTTCTCCCACTGCCCTATCACCTGTGAACCAGGTGCCTCCCCTTCACCCAAGGATGGTCTTTGTAAAGACAGGGGAGGCTTTCTGGGCCTTGGCGACTCCTGGCTGTGTGCCCCTCCCCAGAAAGCCCACGCTGCATCCGTGTCCCTCCCGCTGGTGGCAGAAGCCACGCAGCACGACTGTAGTGGGCGGCTCGGAGCGTCTCATGGGTAACACAATCTATCTCAGCAAGATGGGGTCGGCCGCCAGTCAAGTCTATGCAAGATATTGTAATCCATCTCTGTTGAGCTCCTACTATGTGCTCGGCCTGTGAGTGCATCAAGGGCTATGGGAAGAGAGAGGTGAATTGGATGAAGCCTCTGTCTTTAAGTGCTTGCAGCTTGAAAGGGAAAATACAATGAGTAAGAAATGATGAAACCATTTGTTCAGCAAGCCCAGTGTTCAGCAAGCACTGCAGGTCAGCTGCTGTGTGGGCACTGAGGAGGTGGTCGGAGGAGTCACAGAGAGCAGGTCGAGCCCATGCCTTGAGCAATGGACATCGAGTCTCCCACCCTGGGAGAATGAGCTCCATCTAGAGAAGGGTGCAGCAGGCAGACAGAGAGGATGGGTTTGGACATAGAGCAGGCATTCCTGGGCCCACATCCACTGTGTCACATGAACAGGACCCCTGGCTACACCGGCTGTACCCCGGTATGGTCATCACCTCACTTCAGATGACATTGGCACTAAGGTTTTGAGGGTCATAGCAAAGCCATGAAAACACAGAACACTGGTGCTGGAGGACCTCTTAGAGTTTGAAGTCCCCTCTAACCCAAGAGTAAATGGGGCAACTGAGGACCATGGTAAGCGAAGGCACCTTCACAGAGAAAAACTGCTTCCTCTCCCCGCACAATCAGCGTGTACTGTAGCAGTCTGCTCTTTACTAGTCAGCGTTTGCTGTGTGACAGAGACCTATTTCTAATGCCGGTATTGGAGGAATAAAATTAGCACATAGTCTGTTCTCGTCAGGCTAATCAATCAAACTTTGTCTAGGGGCAGCTGTTACACTTGGAGAACCATGCTTTAATGTGGAAGTATCTGAACTGACAGAAACAGGAGACCATGCTATGATAGGGCCCTATGTGATTAGGGATCATTTGTTTTCTGCACCAAGTCATTTCTCTAATTGTTAGGCTCTTGGTTTGTTTTCTTCTCCTTTTTCTATGCGCGGGTTTGACAACTGTGTAATCATAGAATATTGTGCAAGTGACTTTATATTTTTCTTCTTTAAAGTGAAAACGTTCTTACTTTGTCCAGATCATTTTTGCCTTTAAAAATCACTGATGCATTCAAAAACCAAACCAAACACTGATGTATAGTGTATTCACACTACTAAGAAACTTTCATTCTGTCTTTCTAACAGTTATTAACAGCTTTATGTAAAAGGAAAAAATTTGGATTTGGATTTATGCAAATTCAGCAGGGATTCATTCTAAATTAATTTGCAAATCATAAGGAACAAAGACAGCAATGTCCATGATTTCTGTCTTACGCTTTTTAAATAATACTAAAAATTATAAAGCACTTACCCATGCATAATACTTTAAATTTTTCAAAATATCTTAATATCTATTCTTTTGCTGGAACTGCTGACAGATGGGCAAGGTGTGTGCTATCTCCATTTGCAGAGCCCTGGGGAGAAGTGACATAGCCCCCGGTGCACCCACCGGAACAAGGCAGCAAGCACCAAGCACGGCCCCACTCAGGCCCCAAATAAAACACGAGGAACAGCACCTTTAACAGATGAGTTCTTTTTGACTTCATCATGAGCTCTGTGATGACAAATTTTTTTTAAAAGCCACATATTTTATTTCTCTCTTCAGCCAGAAACAGCACTGGCAACATCATTTTCCAGACCCAATGCAAAACAAAAATACGAGTACTTTGTTCATAAAGCAGGTGAGAGGCTGCCGTTCAAGGTCCTAAACCATGAAGCTTATCCTTTTCTTTCGTGTCCCTTGACTCGCCATGTGTTTCCATTTGCTGCTACTCTAAGTAAAGAGAAATGAAATTTTCGCCATCAGCATGACTTTTTACTACTCATCTTCGGATCGCGCAGTGCCAGGCTTAAATGCAAGTACAAGAGCGCTGGGTTCTACCCGGAACCGCCAGAATCACAGAACCTTGACTGCGCCGCCCGTGCGCACGCACGGTTTTCTTGTTCTGACCGAGCAGTGCGAGTGCTGCTCAAGCCAAGCCAGCTGCTGTTACTCGCTTGGCCATTCGCAGCCTCCTCCATCGCTCTCCACCTTTGCTTCGCTGCTCAGGCCACTGCTAGGACCGGCACCTCCACGTGACCTGTGGCTCCCTTCCCGGCGGTCGTGGTTCTTTGTAGATCATCGGCTAATATGGGGAAGCCACATGACTAAGAGCCCCATGGGTCAGCCTCATTTTCAAGAAAGCCGTTGTCTTCCTTCTGCATTCTTCACTCTGCTTTGAAGCTTTCTGCTTCGGGACATCAGGGCGTGCGTGCTCAGTTCCGTACGTGACACACTCCTGGTTGAGTCTTACCGCACCGCCGTGCGGGTGGGCCCACAGAGCGGTGCGCTCGGGGCGTGCAGAGAGGCTCGTGTGACGGGCGGTGAGCAACGGCAAGAGACCTGCCTATCGCACAAATCTCCCTTGCTCCGACGATGTGAAGTCTTGGGACCTCACGTACGAAACAGAACTTCAAAGATGAAATTGCGAATGCCAAGACAGTGACAGCAGGGCCTTAACCCAAGCGCAGAGCCCTCTGCAACCACACCGCTCCTGCGCCCTGGTGGCCTCGTGACACGCAACAGGAGCAGCTGGCCCTGGTGAGAGGCCGGTCGACTTTGATTATGACAACTGCAGGACTGTGACGGGTCAGGCATTTCTCTCGGGGCTCAACTGCGGCGGCTTCTGCAGTACCAGAGTGGAACCCCTCCTCCCCCCACACCCACAACACCGCAGGAACTGATAAGATTCAAGAAGCACCATCCTGTAGGAATTTGGAGTTTCCAGGATGGCTCTTCTCGAAGGCCATGTGCCTACAGCTTGGTGACTTGGGGGTGAGGCTGGCAGAGGGGGTGGTAGGAGCCAGCTGGACCCAGCTTGATGACAGTGAAAGGAGAAGTCTGGTCAAGGAAGTGTGATTATGACCGGAAATTAAGGGGGAAGGGCAAAACCTCACCATGAGCTAGTGATGGCCTTTCTCTGAAAAGATTGTGTTTTCAAGAAACTCATCCCCGAGGCTCTCTTGGACAAGCACACACATGTGATCCGCGATCCCTGGAACAATTTGACGGAGTCGAAATGTGAGCAGGCCCTCAGCTCTGGTCACGTGATACAAAGCTCTGGGCAGGTCACCTAAGTTCTCTGCTCCTGAGCCATCTTATCTGTAGAATGAGAAGAGGCACCCCTAATCCAGGGGGTGGGGTGTCGGTGAGAACTAAGCTAAAGAAGGTGTGCAAGTGAGCGGCCCACAGGCAGAGGTGCTGCACGGCCTCGGCCCCTTGGGCTCCTGTGATAAACGGTGTATGGCGCATACAGACCCCATCAGGAAATTTCACTCCAGGGCAGAGTGATTTACAAAGCCTGCTCAGAAGTGGAGTCAATTAAGGTCAGCTTTCTATGTTGCTAAACAACAGGGGATTCTGGGTTCAGTAACGTTGAAAGGCAGGCCCAACACACCCCTTGAAACCGGCTTTTGAGAGGGTTCAAAGGAATGCGAAACAAAAGCCTCTCTTTGTGATGTTTTCACTCTTCCTTCATTGTCCTCTTTCACCCTCCAAGGGCCTTCATGTAAAGAAAGGGGCTGCTAATGTGACGAGTGGGAGTTTAAAATTGTCCTGGGCCAACAATGTTGGCACATTCTGCCGGGCCTCATTACAGAATCATCTGAAATGCTTGAGAAGTGTTTCCCACTCATTAGCATAAATAGCAGAAAAACTCTTTCACAAACAAAGCAGGTTCCATCTGCCCTCAGTATGTCCTCACCTTGACTTCAAATGGCCAGTCCCTCCCCCAGCACAATACCAGGGGCGCCGGCCTCCGAGGCCTCAAGCACCCCACTTCAGAACAGCATTCAGTGAAATATCAACATGGTAACCTGCATGTTTATTCATTGGCCAGCCCCCTCCTTTAAATGGAGTCCCTTCTCCATTGTGGCCACTTGATTCTTTCACAGACCTAAAAGGGAGAGGCTTCCTTTCCAAGCTGTTGGGGTTCCTAGCAACCCACACCTTGTGAGTGGGTCGCCCAGGCTAATTAGGTTTGTTCTGCCTTTTTGGCCCAAGCGTATTTTGTCAGGTATTCTGCTGTGGGATTAAAGAGTCATTAATCACCCCTGCCTGACGCTGACAAGGTGGCTTTTACAATGAAGTCCACTTCCCTGGTGTCAGCGGGAGACAGGCTGGATCTGCTTTGCATTACACTGCAGAGGAATCTAAGGGCACATCTAGCACGAGCCCCAGTCCTGTGAGAGGCTAGTGCCCTGCATCTCCGCGGTAGGCAGACTGGGCTAAGAGCAGACAGGGGTTGGCTTCTGGGAAAGGCATTTCACAGGGCAAGATTATCGTGACAGAGTTGGGGAGGGGGTACTGGTCACCATCATGTAGCCCCACATTTTACTAAAGGAAGCACTGAGCCTCAGGAAGTGGGAACAATTAGTCCAAGGACACACAGCAAGAGCTGAGATTAGAATGGCATCTCACCGCCATTGCCATCAGCACGTCTGAATCCAAATCTAGGTCTTTTGTGACCATTTTCAATAAGTCAGGGTGTGGGGACTTCCTGGAGAAAGAAAGGAAGTCATTCCCCTTCACCAGGTGCTACAAAAGTCTAGGTATTGAGCTAGTGGTTTTACATACAAACAATTAAACTAAATTCACATGTCATTTTAATGGGATGACAAATGAATCCAACAACCATCAGTTCTCTCTAATACAAGTTTTCCTAGGTAGGTGCTTTCATCCCTGTTTTCAATGAACAGAGACACACAGACCCAAAAAGGCTAAGTAATATTCACAGCCTGTGTTCTTCCCCCTGTACCTTTCCAAACAATGAGGGAAGTTCCCTGATTCCAGGTGCTCTTGTGAGCTTTCATTATTAATAATGTAATCATGCATTAAAAGTTTCATTCAATCATTTAGGCATCAGATGATCAGGATTATCGTTTCCTTTTAATCTCTGAGATGCGATCACTTTTTCTTCGCTGACATTTTCCTGTCTTTTCTTTTACCCTTCCGTGAATCTAACAAACACCTATTGAGCACCTACACCGGGTGCTGGGGATGCCGCAGTGTAAAAGGCAGGGCTGCAAAGTGACTGGAGAATGAGCTCCTCACAGATAAGAGAGTAAGCAGAGAAAGTGGGGTGTAGGGAACGGGGGTCCCACCCAGAAAGGCTGTGAAGGAAGCCCCAAGGTGCCCTGAGAGGGTCCAATGAGCTCCAGGACTGGAGACTCAGCCCCCAGAGCTGCAGGCTGAGCTCTGGGGAGGCTTCTGCAGAGAATTTGACAGCGGACCTGTCATCCAAGTAACTATGAAAGGGCTTTAGATTTTGGCAAAGAGTTTGAACTTCAATTATTGCTTAACACAGAGGGAACAAAGCAAATGAAAAAACAAAGCAGTTGCTAACTCCAGGAAGGGAAAGATGATCACAGTTTGCTGAAGGGCTCCATTGTAAAGTAATTTATATTTTCATAATGTAAACGCAGAATTTTGAATAAGCCACATTAGCATACAACAATATTGGGAGGATATAGAATAGGAAGGGAGTGTGTATATCGCTCAAGGGGCATAAGGCAGGAAATCAAACAGCTAAACTCATCTTTCCTAGTGGGAATTTATCATTAAAACTGAGCAATCAGCCCAAAGAAAGAAGCATGTTGGAGAAAATCCTTGTGGAAATATTTAATGTGCACATGATAAAGCTGATGTGCTCAACAAATACAAAAACTTAAATTAGAAAGTCATCGGTAATGTACATTAACAAGAGGACATTGTGTTTTTTATGAAGATATTAAGGACATCATCAGGAAAATGTCAGGTAAAGAAATATTTAGACAGGGGGCCTCCCTGGTGGCACAAGGGGTTAAATCTCAGCACTGTGAACCATCTGCAGCCACTGCAGCACTAGTTAGATCCCCAGCCAGGGAGGTGACAAACATGGCACAGCAGACCTCTCCTGTCTCACCCTCTGCTCCCCTCAAGCAGTGTATTTCAGTCGATCTGCCTCTTCTGCTCCCCACTCTGTCTCTGGTGAATCCTCTCACTGGCCCCCTCCCTACCTCTGACCTTCACACCAGCTCTTGTATGCAAAAATAAATAAATCTTTAAAAAATAATAAAAAAGAAATATTTAGACATACCTGGGACACCCAAGTCTTCTGGGCTTTTGGAGGTAGAGTGAGAGATGGAGGAATTGGTGCAAGGAGTTTGCAGGGGAGGAAGGGCCAAAGTCTTGAACAGATGCAGCTGAGAAAGGAAAGCAGCCCTGAAGGATCAATCTTAAGGACAATAAAAGTTTTGAAAGCAAAAGAAGTGGTAGAACATCCAAGAAAGAATCCATAAGCCCTATTGGGTGAGGTGGATGGACAAGCAGACCATTAGCCTGAGTAAAACCCTTGTGAATGCTGGCTTCTTCACTTAGACTTTAGACAAACTATTTATCCTTTCAGTGCCTCTCTTTCCACTTCTATAAAAAGAAAAATAACATTTCCCCACATAGGACTGTGCTCAGGGTTGATTCAAACACATATATAAAGCCTCTGCTAAAAACTTAACTTCCATTGGACACTAAATAAAAACTAATCTTCTTATCAGCAAAACCCAGAAGGGCAAGATTTTTTTCTAGTTTCTTAAAAATTGGAAAATACCAGCAGAGATGATCTATTCGAGTTTACAGAAAAGAACACCTGTACCCAGTTGACGAGCACTCTCAAGTATTTCATTCTTGACTGAAATTCCTGGGTCTGGTTTTTGGATTTTGAAAATTATGACCAACGAGTCACGGCAGCCATTTTGTTCACACACTTTTTCCCTCGTGTTTGCTATTTCTTAGTTTGAACACTCAGAAAATTACACAGGTAATCTGCTCTTGTTTTATTTTCTCTGGGTCCTCATTCCATGGATTTCCATCCCTCTGTCTCTTTCTCCCCTCTTCTTCCTTTTTACCTCAACTCTGAGGCTCAGCCCCTTGCCTACAGTCATCCATAGCAGCCTTCCTGCTGTCCCTCCCATCATCAACTCAAGTTAATGTTTACCCCAAAGACTTGAGGCTGTTATTAAAAATAATTTAATATTTCTATCAAAGGAAAATTTGACTTAGCTTAGGAAAATTAGAATCAGAGGTTGGCCTCCCAGGCTTTCGGGGGAATGGAGTGGGTTCTCCCATATAAATGATCCATATAAATGATATTTACTTGTAGTATTTTGGAGGCAAAGGAGTACAGGACTGAAAAAAATCTGTCTGAACATGAGAGACATAATTCAGAAGCTGCTACGCAGTAAGTCAGAACTTCCGAGGAGAAGAGACTCTCATTCTTCGTGGGTTTGACAAGAAGGTTGATGGCGAACTCATGACTGGACTCACATGAAACATGGAGTCACCTCACCAAACCCCTTTCTCACTGTCTGGGTGGGCAACAGGGCTTTGTGGCACCAGGGAGACCACCTCCCACAACGCTTTACATATATGTAATCATTAAGCTAAGAGGTAAGAGTTAACAATATATTTTATACCCATAACTAGAATGAGATATTATTAAAATCATTGCTGATATTTACTTAGCACTTGCCTTGTGCCAGACACTGTGCTAAGAATTTTGTAATCCAATTAAATACGTAATCCATATTTGATTCTCATAACTTCCATGAAGGAGTCCCAATCATGGTTTTTGCTAACTTGCAGATGAAAACAGTGTGGCTGAAAGAAGTGGTGGTTAGCTTAGGTAAACCCAGGACTCAGAAAAATGCAGATTTCCCCTGATAGCCCCAGTTTTATGGCAGGGCATTTTTCCTGAATTTTCCCAAGTCCTCCAAGTGGATAGACAGCCCTCCTCAGGAGTTTCTGTAGGGTAGTAAGGAAAGAAAAGCAAGCCTCTTGCTGTCTTTTGTAGAAGCCTGAGTGGAGGAAAGCCAGGTGTCCTGGAGGGACCTTTGAAAGCAGCCCAGGAGAGAAATTTCTCTGCAGCTAGGAGAGCGTGTCTGGAGTCCAGTGCACTCAGCCCTGCAGGGCAGCTGGCAGAGCCTCCTCTGGAGCACTCCTGGTACACAAGGGAGCCACGCCTGGGAGAGTCAAGGGTTCTTGCTCCTCACTGTCTGGAAGAGATGTTGGGAGTATGGAACAGAGCACCCCTGAACTGATTGAAATGCATTTCCTCCATCTGAAATAGTGACGGCATGGGAAAGACTTAAGGTCATTTTAAACAACATAAAGGAAATGGTATTTCTTCACAAAGGAATTCAGGTCTTGATACCCACACCTGCTGCCCTGAACAAGGGATGGGCAGACCACTGCCCTTGAACTTCAACTTGCTGTCTTTTCATAGGAGTTTGGTAAGGTGGGGGCAGGGGATTGGCTCAAACAGTTGAAAACACCAAGTTTTACTTCCATCTGCTGCTTGGCGGTAAACTGCTCTTTGCATCACAGGGAAACTTGTCCCCATCCCATGCCCATCCCAGGGACAACCCCCAAACTCACCCTCCTGGCTGTGCGCATGCCCAACACGTCACCCACACAGACAAGTGGACCCCGTCGCTGCGATGAAGAAGGCATCTGACCAATCTCGCCTCACTATCGGACTCAGTCGGAAACTCTCCCCAGAACCACTCATCTCCTTCCCAAAGCTCAAATATCTTTAAAATTAAGAAAATATCACTTTGGGAAGTAGATTCTTTCAATCCTGCAACCCCCAGAAAATGTTCATTTATAAGCTCTCATTGCCCTTTTATTTCCCCTTCCCAACACAATTTGTAATGACACACGATGCAACTCTTTGTCTAATGTCTGTCTTCTAGAGAGGAAGTTCCATGGGGGAGGGGGACAGGTCCTCTTTTTGCTGTATGCTGAGCACAGTTTTGGAACACAGTAGGTGTTCAATTACTACTTATTGAGTGAACCAGTGAATAAATGTGTAGTCATCAGAATCAGCCAGCCCTTCAGTGACCGCCCACCGCAGACCCTAGGAGGCAGAGGACCCGAGGGGCTGGGCACCCTGCCTGAAATCCCAAAGCTGGTGAAGTGAAGCTAAACTCCAAGTACCTACGTAGATCTTCGAGCGGTTTTCTTCTTTCTTCTTCAGCATTCTTCTCCAAAATTATCATGGCCGTCGCCACCTGCCCACGTGGCTTCCTGCTCTGTACACAGTGGTGTGCGCCATGTTCTCAAGCTCACGCATCACAAGATTGCCTTTATTTTTGATGTCCTCTGTTCAGTAGAGTGTCTCAGTCTTCCAGTGTCTTCTACCTCAATTATTGTACACTTTTTCCTTTCTTCTTGGCTTGTATTGACTATGAGAGTCAAAGGCTTTAAGACTCGTGCTCTTTCAACAGATATTCACTGAGTACACATGAATATGAATACTGTTCTAGTGCAGGGAACACAGCAATAGCAGTACAGGCCCTCATGGAACATATATTCTGATAATAAAGGCAAACCTATGAATGAAATAGTAACAAGTGCCAGAAAGAAAATGAAACACGTTAAGGAGTTGGAGACTGGCAGTACAGGCTGTTTTTGATCAAGGGTTTTAGAACATCTCTGAGAAGGCCAGATAGAAGAGAGGTCTGAATAACAAGAAGCGCCAGAGTTCTTGGGGAACGTATTCCAGGCAGACGGGGTTATTGTTGTGGGTCCTGAGGACCCGACCAGCTGCTGGAGCAAACAGAGCTCACCAGAGGTCAGTGTGCTGGGCAAAGGACAGACCACACAGGGTCTTGACGGATACAAGTCATACTGAATTTTATTATTCCATGGACATCAGGAAGCCATTGGAGGCTTCAAAATCAGGAAGTGGATGATCTTTCCAGCTTTTCATATTTCAAAGAGACCAAAGAGACTTGCTGCCACAGCAGCAAGGAGACAAACTAGGTGGCTCCCGCAGAGGTCAGCCACGACAGGGACATCCATGGACCAGTGGGCAGAATGGAAGCAGTGAGAAGTGACCAGACTTACCAGGCGTGGCGTCTATTTTGGAGCTAGAACTGGCGTGAATTGGATTGGCGTAGGCTGTGATGGAAAGAGCATCATCACGTATGACGTTAGATTTTTGTCTTGCTTGCAGGTAAAGGGTGGTATGTTTGTTAATATAGAGACTATAGCGAAAGCAGCAAAACCGTCGGGACCAGGAGTAACCAAGGGTCGCGCTTCTGTACCTAACGCCGAGAGTTCTCTGAGACAGCCCAGTGGAGGTGGCAAGCAAGCAGCCAGAAGTACACCCTAAGGAATATGCAATACTTAAGGGATTTCTGGAGCCTAACGGGAAGAGCTGGGCCCGGGCTGAGGTTGGGACGGGAAAGCAGAGGTCACCTGTTTTCCTGAATCCTTATCCCCAGTCCATTTCAGGTAACTCTCTTTCGAGGTCCCAGTAAAAGGACCTTTTAGTCTTTCAAGAAGAGGCTCCTGGTCTTCTCTGTCAGTTGTAGGAGGTAGGGCTAACTTCATTGCAAACAACTAATGATGTCAGCGTGGTACAGTGGAGACAGACACAGACAGACAAGGAGGCCTGAGTTTGAAGCGATTCAGGTCTGTGATTTGGGCGTGTGCTTAGTCTCTCTAAGCCTCAATTTCCTCATCTGTAAAATAAGGCTACTAACATCTACCTTGCAACAAGTGACCACAATCGTCTGTGAAAAACTCCCAGCCTGACATGTAGTCAATACGCAGGAAACACTGGGTCTCCTCCTTTCGAGGCCTGGCACTTCAACTGAGTCATTACATCTTCTGAAGCATTCAAATGTATGTGGCTGCAGCCAGTGCACCTCAGAGAATATTTCAACCACAGGTGCGCTCTCAGTTGGAATCCATAATTAAGTCAGCAATGGCTGCAGGCGGCTGTGGTGTGTTGTGCTCCCAGGCCCCTCCCTCCTGCTCCAAGTCCCATTGAGCCAAATCCAAAGGGCTGTAGTTAAGGGAGCAATAAGAATATAAATCCTCCAACATGTGTAGAATATTCAGGAGGTCACAAAGTGCTCTTCACTCTGGGAACACCAGAGCAGGGTTATTACCGTCCCGTTACAATCAACAAGGAAACTGGCATCCAGGGAAGGAGTGTCATAGTCTCAGGAGTGAGATTCAATGCCAAGTCTTGACTAAAAGGCCACTGCTCCTACACGCCACTGCATCCCACCAGGGCGATTTCTGCCTCTTTAAGACTCACCACCAGAGACTCTGCCTCTGTGAGCAGAGAAGTCGCTCTTGAATCTCCCTCCCCAATTATTCTCTCCCCTCCCCTGCTTTGGGCTTGTTTTTCTCCCTTTCCTGACCAATGTCAATTGCTTCCTCTCTGGTCTCAGGTTAGTCTGGTCTAACTCTGGGACTCTGACTTATATTCCTTGCCTCTGACAATATTCATTCATCAGTGAGGTCAGGTCACCTTGGAACTCTTCAAAATTTGACCTTTCCTCTGAGGCAGGGGTGAGAAGCGTCAGTCTGGCGTTGGCCTGGGCTTGGTTCTGGCTATGGTTCAGGGCCAAGGTCACTGGATGCTGTGGTCCATCCAGGTAGCCCAACAGACAAATGGAAGCGAAGGACTGAAAGCGTGCAAAGGTGGCACAGGCCATTGTCTATGGGCTCTCACTCATGCTGACAATGCAAGGCCACTTAGGCTCAGGAACAGGTTTGTTCACAAAGGGAGACTGGAGTAATGAAAGAGTTCCTCAGCCACAGGTAGCCAGCTGTCCTACCCCAGAGAGTGCCCCAGCCTCCAGTAGTCCAAACCAAAAGCTGTCACGCAATGTGGTGGTGTTCTTCCAAAGGGATCCCGGAGCTGGTGACACAGGGGTAAGTGGTAGGCCAGGATCAAGCTAAGCTGTGGCAGCTGGGGTGGTACAGGGGACGCTGCTGAGGCTGCAGTGCATGACATAGTATCCCCTGAAGAGGAAGTCTGTCTCCTCCTGAAAGGTTCTTCCAAGCTGAGCCAACCTCCTCAACAGACTCAAGACTTCCCAGGTAGCCTCTCTCCTGACTGACTAAAGCTTTCCCAAACCAAGTCAAGCCTCTCCTCACGAACTGGCTTCTCTTCAAGTTGGCTTGCTAAGCCTTCCTAAGCAGCTTCTCTCCCAGGCAGCATCTAATATCACCTAAGTCTCTGCTTATATTCCCCTTCAGGGAACCTCCTTTCAAATCTGATTGGTCCAATTTCCAAACCAGAGGTTTCCAAGGCTTCTTTGGTCTTGGTAAAAATTTGACTCTAATTGGCATCAGTGTTAATAAACTCAAACCAAGTTTATTTTCAAAACCCACTCAGGATTCAAAACCAAAACCCTGGTATAGTGCCTCCACGCTGCCCTGCATCATCTCGTGCAGGAGCTGGCCAGGTAAACGCTGCTGAATGAACCTGATGACGCTAGTCAGGTTCAAACCTGATGTGCGTGACTCCAAAATTGTCACAATTTTTCCTTCTTTCCCTAAAACCCAAGCATGGCTGTGCCAGCTTTGACCATCGAACCTGATGCCTTGGCATAGCCGCTCAGCTGGGGGCCACTTTGATAGGCCCTTTCAGCACTAACTTCAGGAAAGGACCAACCAGAAGAAATGGAAAACTAGACTCCACCCTCAAAAAGTGCGGCTCAACCCTGAGTAAAACTCTAGTGGTTGCCACCATTCCTCCAAAATAGAAAGACCAGGGGCCTCCCTGGTGGCACTAGGGGTTAAGTCCCAGCACTATGAAGTTATCTGCAGCCACTGCAGCATGAGTTGGATCCCCAGCCAGGGAGGAGACCCACATGGCGCAGCAGAACTTTCCTGCCTCGCCCGCTGCTCCACTGAGCAGTGTGTTTCAGTGGATCTCTCTGTTCTGCTCCCCACTCTGTCTCTGGTGAATCCCCTCACTCCCTGCACCTCTGGCCTAAACCCCATTTCTTATATGCGGTATGCATAAATAAATAAAATAAATCTTTAAAAACAAAACAGAAAGAGCCAGAGGTGACAGAGATTTCTGATTCAATAACCTCATTTCACATGACAGAAAACTGGAGAATTAAGAGGGAAAGTGGCCCCTTTGAGGCCACGTAGTTGGCAGAAGTTAGGGCAACAATCCAGATCTGAGCCCTCAGCTCATTTTCTTACGGAACTCTGGGGTGCGTTCTAAGCACATTCCGTTTAGATGCCCAGGTGGTCTCTACCCCACCACTCCCTCCTGAGGGGCTGCACTATGATGGACATGTGTCATGAGTTTTGATGACATGGACCTTCATCTCTGAGGTGCTGGCCCAGGCAGAGCTGTTTCCAGCAAGGGCTATCCCAGGAGGCCTCACCTGGGCATGACCACCACCCTCACCTGCCCAGTGAGCCAGGAAGAGAGACTCTGCATGCCACTGGGTGAAACTGGGGACTCCTGGACAGGCTTTTGGTTCTGCCCAGCTTGTAGGCTCAGCTGGGTTGGGGCAAAGGCAGTGTGGACTGCAGCGTGTTCTCATGTTTAGTAACTACTCTCCTGGACCACCCATACCTCCCGACCCCTCTTTTTTTTTAAAGATTTATTTGTTTATGCATACAAGAGCTGGGGTATAGGCCAGAGCTATGGGAGGTGAGAGGATTCACCAGAGACAGAGTGGGGAGCAGAACAGGCAGACTGATGGAAATGCACTGCCGAGGGGAGCAGTGGGTGAGGCATAAGAGGTCTGCTAAGCTGTGTGGGTCCCCACCCTGGCCAGGCGCAGAGATCGAACTCGTGATGCAGTGGCTGCGGCTTTTTGCTTAGTGCATTGCTTAACCCACTGCGCCACTAGGGAGGCCCATCCCAGGCCCTCTTTTATTCCCTCTTCCATTTCCTCCTCCATGGCCATGGCTCGCATTAGTCAGTCCCTCCTCTTTGTCCTCCTTCACCATCACTGCCCCTCCGCCACCTCCCTCATCTGCTCCACACTCCCACCGCCAAGGCCACCTCATCTCCTCCACTCCCTTTGTCACCACTTCCTCCACCGCTATCATGACACTTCACCCTCTACCACCACACTGCCCTCTCCATCGACTCTACTTCCTCCTTCACCACCGCGACCCACAGGCACTATCACCACAACCCCACACTACCCCACCTCCCTGACGCCAACACCGCCCAGCTCTATTTTGTGCTCTCCCACCACCTCCAGCACTTCCACACTGCCTCCACCTTCTCCCTCCGTCTCCCCTTGCCTGGACCCTATGCCACCTATGCTGCACTATGGCCGTGTGTACAGCATCAGTGGGTCTTCCTGCCCGATACGCCTCTAAATCCAAAACACTTTCGAAACAAAGCCAGTCATTGCGATTTAGCACATATTTGAAATAAACCAGGATTATTAACTCACCTCTTTCAAAACTGCTTACACAGAGAGAATCCTCTCTCTCTCTCTCTCTCTCTCTCTCTCTCTCTCTCTCTCTCTCTCTCTCTCTCTCTCTCTCTCTCTCTCTCTCGGNGCTCTCTCTCTCTCTCTCTCTCTCTCTCTCTCTCTCTCTCTCTCTCTCTCTCTCTCTCTCTCTCTCTCTCTCTCTCTCTCGTTTACCAGAAGACCATAGCATAGGTACTCTTAAATGAAGCAGACAGTGGCGGCCTTGTTGCAGAAGGCTGATATTAATAGACGATTCCTTTTGATTTCAGGCTGGAGACATTGGCAGCAAACCAACGTGAGAAAAGAGGGACTGTGCAGAAAAAGTTTAAAAGAGAGATGAAGAAAAAACCCAACCCAGCTTTGATCAGAAAGGTCTGAAGATGAATTGTGGTCACTTCACAGGTCTCTGGGTGGAGGCTAATGTCATTCTGAGACAAGGAAACTAGGTTATAAAAAAAACAAGGAAACTGAGAAGGGACGCACTTTCTGATGGAACGGGCCACCGCCGCGGAGAGGATCAAAGCTGCTCGCCATGCAGAGAGTGAAGGGTTACTCACTTTCTATTTCTTCACGCCTGCAGCACACATGGGGATCTAATTGGTCAGCTTGCGAAATACAGACAGGCAGCCCCAGCAGCACAGCAGAGCCCGGAGGGGGAGGCAGGCTCTTTCTGCAGCTGCAAACCATTAAAAGCAAGCTTACCACCCTGCGCTCCCTTTAATTGCTCTTCTGTGTGTTTCCTCAGCTCACGACCACTAATGTCTGTGTCCCAGCCTTTCTGATCTCAGAAGTGATGAGCCTGACGGCTGTCAGACCTGCCAGGGTCAGGGGAGGCAGGAGACCAGCCTCAGGGGAGTGGGGGAGGGCATCCCCACCACGGGTGGGGGATGCTGGGTTGGAAAAGGTGCTGAGTGCTGGCAGGAACTCAGCATGCTCTGGGCCAGCCTCACCCTCCCTTTGCTCCTTGCAGTCTTCAGTTATAAAGCCAAGGACCTCTCTTGGGGTGGCATTGCCTCACTTCTAACCCACAACACCAGGGAGGTAGAGGGGAAAATGAAAAGCCACGCCCCTTGCAGAGCCTGACCTTGAACACATCACTCAACCTCTCTGATCCTGAACTTCTTTGCCTTTAAATGGGATATACGTCTAATTTTCAACACTGTCAGAGGGTTAAACGATGCCATACAACGCTAAACAGGGAGTTTTCCGTGGGCCACACCTCTCCTTGAACCCTCTCTGCCAGCCTCTTGATGGACTTCAGCTCCATGTTCCCCCATAGAGGGGTTTTAAGCCTTCAAGCCCTTCTCAATGCCCTTGCCATGGTGAAAATTGCCCTGACACCATCGGTCTGCAGGATGGCAGAACCCTGGCCATGCTGAACCCTCATCACTCATTTTAGTTCCCATCTTTGCTCTCTTAGATGTCATCCCTGGCCACACCCTCCCAACTAACATTGCCCATTCCAGTTGCTCCATTGCCCTGGCTCCATTTGACCACTAGTTATTTGCATATATGAAGCTATAAAATGTCACCCAGCCATTCACTCTCTACTGAAAAATGCCTTGGGCTCACTGCTCTGCCTTGTGCTCTTGCCTTAGCAGAGAAAACCTTTTTTGGTCTGACTCATCCTTCAGGACTCAACCAAATATTATCTCTTTAGCATGGCCCCCTAATGCAGAATGATCGCCTCTCTGACCATATTTGTGCTTTCATATTGTCCTGCATGGGCTATGTAGGACTAAAATCATTTAATCTTTCCTCCACTTCAAGGTGTCTCTCTTCTACTGCTACTACAATGGGGCTATGCATTGTTCATCTTTGTTTTTCCTTCTGCCCCACTCACTTTTTTCTCCCTTGCTCTCTACAACACTTTGTGCAGAGAAGCTGCTCAGTAGATGTTTATTTTCAACAATAAAATAAATCATTCTATGACTATCTCAATTTTTATTTCAATTACATTAGTTAAAGCAACAAAAATATCTAATTGCTGTGTATCAGAATAACTTTAAAATGTAGGTCAGAAAAGGGTGACTGGCACAGTTGGGGGAGGTACAGCTAGAATTTTGTTAGATCTAGTCTAACAAAATCAATAAGAACTTTAAAAAACTGTGCAATGAACTCAGCTCCCTTATATTTGTTAATAGGAAAGAAAATTGTTACAACCACTTTGAGAAGCAGTTTGGCAACATATATCCAGAGATATCAAAATTTGCATGCCATTTTAATTCAGCAAATTCTCATCTAGAAAAGAATTCAGGTGTTTCCATGAGCTATAGACTCCAAGACTAAATATAAGACATAAACTCACAAAACCTTTAGAAGAAAGCATCTTTACAACCTTGGCCTCGACAATGGAATCTTAGCTAGGATACCAAAAGAATAAATAACCAAAGAAAAAATATATTAAAAAAAATGATTTCATCAAAATTTAAAACTTTTTGCATCAAAGAACACTATTAAGAAAGTGAAAAGACAACCCATATAATAAAGTTTGCATTTTCCGCATATACCTGATAAGAGATTTTTATGCAAAATATAAAGACCATAATCGACTAAATATAACTGACTAAAAACTTACACTCGAACAGTAAAAATAAATACAATTTTTAAAATGGACAAAGAATTAGAATAGATATTTCTCCAAAGAAGTTACTATAAATATACAGATGGCCAATTAGCACACAAAAAGATATTAAACATCATTGTCATCAGAAAGACACAAATCAAAAATGCAATGAGATAGCACTTCATGCTCATTGCACTGGGCATCAAAAAACAGAAAATAACAAGAACCTACAGAGATATTTGGAAAGTTGGAAAACTCATATATTGATGGTAAGAATACATAATGGAGGAGCTGGGCCTCCCTGGTGGCGCAGTGGGTTAAGCAACGCACTATGAAGTAAACCACAGCTGCTGTAGCACAAGTTCAATCCCTGCTGTGGCTGGGGAGGTGACCCACATGGTGTGGCAGACCTTTCCTGTCTCCCCCACTGGTCCCCTCAGCAGTGTACTTCAATTAATTTGCCTGTTCTGCTCCCCACTCTGTCTCTGGTGGATCCTCTCACCACCTCCCACCCCTGGCCTGTAACCCAATTCTTATATGCATAAATAAATGAATCTCTAAAAAGTTAAAAAAAAAATCGAAGAGTCACTTTGGAAAGTTCTTCAAAAAACATGGAAGTACACCTGACTGCAATTGAGCTCCTAGGTATATCCCCAAACTCGTTGAAAATATATAAGCACATAAAAACTCTTACACATGAATATGCATGGCAGTATTATCCATGATAGTCAAAAACAAAGCAAAACAAAACCAATGTCAATCAACTGATGAATGTCTAAACAAAATGTAGTTATCTATATAGTTGAATATTATTTGACCATAAAAAGGAATGAAGTGTCAATATGTTACAACATAAATCAACCTTGAAAATATTGTGTGAAAGAAACCAGATACAAAATACACTATTTACATAAAATATTCAAAAGGTAAATTCATAGACATAGGCAATAGATTAATGGTTACCAGGGGTAAAAGGAGGGAGGAATAGATGTGAAATTTCTTTGGGGGAATAATATAAATGTTCTAGAATTAGACAGTTGTGACTGTTGTACAATTGTGGATTGTAACAAAAATAATAATTAAATTGTGAGTTTTAGGACCTGCCTGGTGGCCTAAGGGTTAAGTCTCAGTGCTATCACTTCTAAGGCCTGAGTTTAATCCCTGGCCAGGGAGCTGCTGACCCACATGGTGCAGCAGACCTCTCCTGTCTCGCCTGCTGCTCCTCTCAGCAGTGTATTTCAGTGGATCCGCCTGTTCTGCTCCCCGCTCTGTCTCTGGTGACTCCTCTCACCCCCCCACACCTCTGGCCCACACCCCAGTTTTTCTACACACAAAATCGTGAGTTTTAGTACATTAATTGTATCTCAATAAAGCAGTTATTTAAAAAGTATTTGTTGTGGAATTATTTATACTAGTAAAAAATTAAATATTCAAAATCGTCCTTCTATAAATAGACTATTACACAGCCATCAGTTACATCTATAAAGTTTTATAATACCATGCGGAATGTTTATGAAAATAAAATTCTTTTCATTTTTAGTAAAGTAAGATTGATTTAAAGCACAGGTTTTAGGTGTGCTGCATTATACGGACTTCTATGGCTGCTACGTTATGACCCACCAAGGCTGCTTTTAACTCACCGCCATATAATTGACCGTTTACCCAGTTCACCCACTCCGCTGCTAACCACCACTTTTCCCCTTACAATCCAAGAGTTTGGTTTTGTTTGATTTGGTGAAAGGGCACGCTATTTGTCTTTCTCCAAAATTACAAAGTAAAACTTATTCACGACTCTATTTCTCAAAACTCTATTTTTTTTAAATCTGGAAATTCGTCAAATGCTGGTTACAGAGAGTGGGGATTTGAAGGACTTATTCTTTCCCCTACCTTTCTAGAGTTCCCAAGCTTTCTTCAAGTCATATGTGTTCGTCTTAAAATAAAAAGCATTTTTAAAAATCCCCCAACTGTTGCAGACAGCAGAGTCAGAGCTTTAGCTTCGGCGACAGGAGCCGCTGCGACGCCCGAGGGAGGCCAGGCTCGGCCACCGCCGGCCCCACGCAGCTCCACAGGAGGAGTCGAGCGCCGGCCTTCGTCTACCGTCGTCGGGAGCCTCTGCTTCTCGTTTCAGGTTGTGCTAGGTCTACAAAAGGCAAACAAAAAATCCCGCGTCGCTTCTAAAGTGGCAGGTGGCGTGAAGCGATCCGGTCCCCAGGCCTGCGTCGCTCCTTTGTCTGCCTCCCCCCACCGTTTCTTTCCTTTTCCGTCTGGCAGCGGCGGCCCTTCAGGCAGTGACACCAGCGATGTTGTTACAGGTGTTGGCTCACTCTGGTCTCATTTGCTCTGGAAAGAATTCTGGTCGGATCAAATGCCTCTGTGGAAACTCAAGCTGAATTGTCTTCATTTCCTATCATTTTATTTTAGCATCCCAGCGGTCCTAGCCTGCCAGGATCTCCACCGGCAACCCAGCCATTTGTCAGTTTAGAGCATAGCCGTACAGTTCTGGAAGGCGTCCAGCTCCGCAGAAGAAATCAGTTCGTTTCATTTTTCTGTCAAAGAAATACTGCTCATCTGGAGACAAGGGATACTGGCTTTTGAGTCGATGGGAAGGTGGCGTTTAGATAGTTATACTCCACATTTCGGTCATAGACTTAAAATTACCGCATGCAAGGTCCCGGAGTACTGAGAAACCAGTGAGACGACCTTCTTTGTTTATGCGTTTCTGTTTCAATAATAACAGTACATATTTATAATTTTGTTTCTCAGTTATAACAACCCTATGACATGACGGCGTTTTCTTACATTAACTCATAGGGGTATCTCAACAACCCATTTTACAGATGAGAAAACTGAGGCACAGAGAGGTTAAGTAACTTGCTGAAGTTCACAGTTAGTACAGAGAGTCTTACCATCGCCGACAGGTTCTCAGAAACTTCAACTTTAAGCAGAATGATCTACGATAAAAGCGTTCCTCAAATGACATTGTGCAACGTGGTCAGTGTTTTTTTGTTATAGCCAATGTCGTTTGAGGACCTACGGTACTGGCAGAGGCAGGGTTTGAATGAGGGCAGTCTGGCTGCAGATTCTGTTCTCTCGGGGACTTCAGTGCTCAACTTTGCACTTACAATCATAGAGAATTACCATCAAGACAAGATTAAAAAAATAGCCAGACTTAGAGAGTCAATGAGCATCAGAGTTATTTTAAGTAACTTTTTGGAAGGCCAGGTTTTGCTCTCTGGAGTTGGGGTGATTTTGCTTCACGTCGGCCTCATCCCCTAATGGGAACTCCCTGGGTGCTGCAAGGACAAACAGGAAAGGGAGAAGAAGACAGAATGGCTCTCAGCAGCCCAGGTCTTGTCTCAGCCGGAGACAGACGGGTCAACAGCGCGGCACTGAGCACCTCTCGGAATGACAGTACGCGGAAGCCCAGCAACCCTGGAGAAGAAAATGCTGAGCCACAAGGCACAACTCCAGCCTGCCGGTCCACGGGAGCACAGATGAAAGGCACCCTGGAGCGAGACAGGCTAGAGAGCGTCCGCCCTGCCTGCGGCTGCCTGCGCGGTGCCAAGGAGCCAGGCCCTGCAGTCGTGGCTGCTGGCGAGACCCCGACGCCCGCTCTGGCAGGCACCTCACGGCCCGTCCTCGCGGGGCCCAGTTCTCTGTGTGGGAGTGAAGGCCGGTGAGTCAGGGCCTCTCCCATGCTGCTGTGGGGTCTCCTCAAAGAAATCTTTTTTTAAAAGGTTTATTTATTTATGCACACAAGCACTGGGGTACAGGCCAGAGGCGTGGGGGGTGAGAGGATCCCCAGAGACAAAGTTGGGAACAGGTGGATCAACTGAAACACACTGCTGAGGGGAGCAGCGGGCGAGGCAGGAGAGGTCTGCCGCACCATGTGGGTCCCTCCCTGGCCGGAGGCAGGGATCGAACTCGCGCTGCAGTGGCTGCGGTTTGCTTCACAGTGCGTTGCTTAACCCACTGCGCCACCAGGGAGGCCCCTCCTCAAAAAGAAATCTCATCTGTATCTGTCATCTCACATTTCCAGATCTTTCTTCTATTGATAAACATCACCCAAATGTTTCTCCCTACACCACTCTTTCGAAAAGAATCCAAAGCCTGTTTCTTAACCTTCTCTAGCTCTTCCATGTACTCTGACTTCTCACCCTGCCTTTCTGTTACACATCTTGAAATGGCCAACAGGCTTTTGTGGAGCTTTGCTTCCTATGTGTAACGGAATCAATAAATGTGCTTTTTCATACTCTGCTTGTCCCACCCTCACACAAGGTTGAAATCACTGTGCTAGGCCATTATTTCCATGGTGTGGTTTTCAGACACCAAGACATCCCCGGGACACTGCTGTTTACTCTCACTCTGCCTCTGTCTGGGATGTGGCATGGTTCACAGTTAGTTGAGCCACAGTTTAGCAGCATATACATACGTGACCGTGCTTAGCTGGTGTCATTTCGCAAACATCACACCAGTTATGAACGTGCTTGGGGTCCATCCCGATCCAGTGAGGCCTCCATGGCCAGTGACAACATAGTAAGGAAACATGTTCTGTTGTTGCTGTCTTGAAATTCTTAGTAATTTTGAACAGGGGGCCCCCCATTTTTAATTTGCAATGAGCTAGCAAATTATGTGACTGGGCTTGTTCCTGCCTGCTGTTGCCACAACTAACAGGCCTGTTCACACAAGTACACCCCCCCCCGCCACCTGCTCCCCCACATTTCTGGAGCAGAGATGTTTGATTCACATTAGGACCTTGACATTTGGTTCTTGAAGCTTTTATAATAAACATGATTAGTTCCCTTTTTCTAAGAATCTTAGGTGAGTGGCAACCCATGAAATATAAAAATCTTTACCCAGTTCTGCAGGTTAAACTAAGACTAGTAGCTATAACTACAGCCCCAGAACTAGGGGAAATGGTCCGACTCGGAGGGGTGATATAGGGGTGATATGGCCCCTCGGAGGGGCCATATAGGTGGGGTGAGGAGTGGCTGTTTTGTAAAGTGTGGGGTGCCCTGTAGATGCCCTCACAGGCAAGCACCGTTGTGGGTCTCACCATCAGGAGAATGACGCGCTGAGGCCCTCATCCCCTCAGGGCCGAAGGGCTACGGGCAGAGGGGCCATCTCCTCAGACCTGGCTTGCGAAGTCTGGGAGAAGACATAACTCTTATGTCTACAAGGGACCTTGAGAAGAGGTATCTGAGGTGACTGGCTATCCCATCTGACAAACTCCCCAAAAGATAAATGAGGAATTTGTGGTTGACACACTATTTGGAGATCTTGAATGGGAAGCCAGCATTTCAAAGTGTGTTGATGAAAGATAGACGCCTGGAATGTTCTCAAGTTCAAGGACTCCCAGAGATGGGACGATGCTCTCTGCAGACACCATGGTGGGGTTTGGGGACAAGTGATTTAATCTCTCTGGGTCATTTTCTACATGATAATACTATTAGTACTGACTGCGAGGATCGTTAAGAATAAATTAGATTTACATTAAAGCAATCACATAGTGCGGGAGCGTATTGTTAACTCTCAAGAGTGGCGGTTATTGTTGCTACTACCCCTACTTCCTCCACCTCCTCAACTCTCCCTCTCCTACTCCTCCCTTCCTCTTTCTCCCCCTCCTCCTCCCCCCTACTATTAAGGACGTCTTCCTAACTCAGAACCTTGAGTTTTCTAGATGCTGTCTCGTGTTATTTCCTCTGGCCTTGTCCAATCAGATCCCAGGTACATTTTTTCAAGAAGGCATCCTAGATACTGGGAAGCAGAGAGGCTAATATTTGGAGGACTGGAGGGAAGGGAAGGACCAGCTATGAAGTGTTCTTACACAAAAAAAGAGCAAGTCTGAACTGAGGCAGCCCAGTAGCTCTAACTACTGGTTGATGGAAATCCAGGGCTCAGGAGCCATAACCTGGCAAGCCACAGACGTGCAATCAGCCAAGTCCATACTGTGGCGAACAGCCCTAGTTTCTTTAAACAACAATAACAAGCAAACCCCCAAAAGCAAAAAATAACAAAAATAACCCATAATTTTAAAAAAACCATCAACTTTATTTGCATCCTCATTCAAATAAGCAAATTTCTAAAGTGTAAGATTATCAGGGAAATATGAACACTCAAGGAACAGTTGGTAATATTGAGGACTAGGTGATCGAATGTTTTATGATTAATATTTTTTGAAGAATCTCTATCTTGTAGAATTAAGAAAATAAAATTTTTCACCCAATGCTCATTTGTTCTCATTTGTTCTCTTTACCCTTCTTGAAAATCTTCTATTAAAAAGAGGCATTACTTTTGCTATTGTGGACATGGAGAAATTGAGACAGAAAATGAGTAAATTGCTCAAGGTAACACTACCAGTGAATAGCAGAATTTAGATTCAAATTCAGGTGTGCTATGTTGTGGCATTGTAAAGGAATGGACACTGCCGGGGACACGAATGAGATATGGCATTCTTCATACCTCCTTTTCACCTGTGCAAGGTGAAGTGAGTGTGAGGCTTGTCATAACACCCCACAGAAAAGCGATCTGTGGCCTAAGTGGGATACAGAGCCCAGCTGTCCAGCACCAGAGCTGAAACCCTTCGTGAAGGAGGAAGTTGGGAACAGGGTGCCCCAGGCCCCTAAATCTGCTTATCACCTGATTGAGAAACACTTGGTTGGAACCAGGAGGGCTCCCCTCTACCACCCCCTCTCCCCAACCCAAGGGCCCTAGGTCCATTTATCGGTCTGATTCATCAGTCAGAACACCAACACAATAACACAATGCTAAAACAACTGACCAAAGCAAATTCTGGAAAGGCAGGCCAGATAACATGGGCAAACTCAGGCGAGAATTTGGGGAGGCTAGGAGACCCCACAAACTCAGTCATTGTTTAAAAATGTTAGGTGACTTGATGTTTTCATAGTTAATATTTTTTGAAGAATCTCGGTCAGTTTGTGGGGTTTCCTAGCCTCCTCAAACTCAGTGGACTTCAGTAGCCTAGGAGAACCCCACAAACTCAGTAGTCTAGGAAAACCCTGCAAACTCAGTTGACTTCATAGCCTCGGAGAACCCCACAAACTCAGTAGACTTCAGTAGCCCAGGAGACCCTGTGGGCCCAGCCAATCGACAAGATACATACCAGAGACACCCCACAACCAAACCCCCACTCCTTGCCCAGTATACCCTGTAAACACCTGCTTGTCTGTCCCTCAGTGGCTACCCCCTGGGATCCTCCCCGCTCAGAGAGCTTTCCTGCCGTCCCTCTTGTCTATCAATTAGCCTCCCGTGAAGGAACCCTTTCTGCTCAGAGGGCTTCCCTGGTTTTCTTCCTACCTATCAATAAATCTCTTGGTTTCCTGCATCTTTGATCTTGACATTGAATTCTTTCCCCACCCAAGACAAGAATAGAGAAAGAGCACACCTACGGAGAGTGTTCTCAGGATTCTGGGCCTGCTCCAAAAACCCTGGTTCATCTGCTGCTACTTGTCCCTCCCCACTCTCTTTTCCTCCATCTTTGCTTTGATAAACTGACGCCTTCTCAGTTGGTCACTCTGTAAAATGACACCTCCAAGAGATTTTGCTTTTGAAAGGAGCTAGAGGCAGACACTCCCTTGCCAGGGCTGCCATCACTGAGTACTGCAAACAATGCTGGGAGGCTGAAAACAGCAAATGTTTGTTCTTTCAGTCTGAGCAGCCTGAAGTCTGAGATCAAGAGGTTGGCAGAGCCACACTTCTTCTGAAAGCTCTAGGGGAGGAGCCTTCCCGGCCTCTTCCTAGCTTCTGGTGTTTGCTGGCAGTCCTTGATGCCTTGGGTCCTAGATGCATTATTTTGATCCTCGGTCCTCGCACGGCATTCTCCTGTGTGTCTCTGACTCTGCATCATCTCTGCTCTCTGCTAGTCTCTTTGTGTTCCAATCCTCCTTTCTATTGGAGACTCGCTATATTGAACCAGGGTCCACCTAAACACTTCATCCTAACTTGATTAAAACTGTGAAGACCCTATTTCCAGGGCTCTCCCTGGTGGCACAGCGGGTTAAGCAACACACTATGAAGCAAACCGTAGTCACTGCAGCACGAGTTCAATCCCTGACCCCGGCTGGGGAGGGGACCCACATGGCGTGGCAGACCTCTCCTGCCTCACCCGCTGCTCCCCTCAGCAGTGTGTTTCAGTCTGTCTGCCTGTTCTGCTCCCCGCTCTGTCTCTGCTGGATTCTCTCACCTCCCTGGACTCTGGCCTGTACCCCAGTGCTTGTATGCATAAATAAACAAATCTTTAATAAAAAAAAAAAAGACCCTATTTCCAGAAAAGCCACCTCTGAGATGCTATGGGTTAAGACCACAACCTAGAGGTGGGGGAACCCAAACCAGCCCATAACAGGCAGCTGTTTAGCCTCTCCCAAAAGGCATTCGAAGCCTACTGGTCATTCAAGAAGCTCTGTACAGAAAAGACTCCTGTAGGCTCACAAATTTGGAAGCCCCTGGCCCCTGCTAGATTCCATGGTGGTGATTCTCAGTGGTCATTAGCGTGCTAACAAGCTACAAGGAGCTACAGCGAGGTTGAATTTAAGTTGGCATTTCCCAAACTTTCATGAGCATTGTGATTTTCATAGGGTTCTGTGGAACACACTTTGGGAAATCCACATGCTAGAGAACCTGACCTGAGACCAGGGAGGTGTCTTGACTTGTATCATGAGGATGTGATTTTTCCTGAATTTGTGACCTGGGACAATTTAATTTTCTACTCTGAGCCACAGTTTCCTCATCTGTAAAATGGGACTGAAAATTCCTAACTATTACTTAGTGCAGTTTCACAGCTGTAACAAATAGACCCCAAAGTATAATGGCTTGGGAATGACAGGATATAAGTTTGCTCCTTGCTCAGGCTGAGGCAGGGAACATACCAGCTGAGCAGCCTTTCTCCTCTCTGATATGCAGAAATTCAGGCTGCCCTTTTAAGTTCATGACTTTCCAGGTTGTCCTGGGGTTGTCCCTGTTCCTCCCAGGCAGAAGAGGATAGAGCTTGGAGAGTGCTTCCTGGTAGGTATAAGGACCTCTTCTCTCTCTCTCTCTCTCTCTCTCTCTCTCTCTCTCTCTCTCTCTCTCTCCCTCTCCCTCNCCTCTTCTCTCTCTCTCTCTCTCTCTCTCTCTCTCTCTCTCTCTCTCTCTCTCTCTCTCTCTCTCTCTCTCTCTCTCTCTCTCTCTCTCTCTGAATAACTCAGTGCTGCTCACTTTCTCATGGCCGGACTCCAGAGCTTTGACTGCAGCTCACTGGAAAGGGGGCTGAACACGTGGCTCCGGATGAGCAGCTCTTTCTCAGCAGGAACCCAACCTAAGAAAAGGAAGCACAGACTTCTGGGTGCAAGTGAGCTGTCTCTACCACATTTATCATGCAGGTGAGTTCCCAGGATTAAATGAGGCTTTTGACAATGCAAAGTCCTTGGAATCAGGACTAAGTAAATGGCCACAGTTTGAAAATGAAAAAGCTATGAAAGGGAAGTAAGTGTCTTGAGGGGTGAAACAGGAGACAGGCCCTGGGGCACAACAGAAGTGTGGGCCCTCTCCTCGCCTTTCCTCCCAAAGCATCCTGATGGCTGAGGTCCAGTGTGTGGTAGGGAAAGGGGAGCAGAAACCCTCAGGGTGTCATTCAACCCAAGCAGTTTCTTCCCCCACCCCCATTTCCTTTGCAGCCAGATGGAGAAGCGTGAGCTCCAGAGTCTTGACAGCCTCGAGGCTTCCTGGCAGTGGCCCCCAGGACTGCAAACCCGACTTTCCTGTGGTTGCAGAGCCAGCTGAGGGACGGGCAGCACGCCAGCCCCCTCAGCACGCCAGCCCCCCTCAACAGCCCCTGGAGCACACGCCAGTTGCAGACTCTCAGGATGCTGGAGGGAGGGAGTCTCCTTGCAAGGACCTCCAGACGCTGTGAGAAGCCACAGCTTCACCCTGCTCCTGCCCCCACCAGCGACAGGGCCACACAGCACAGGTGAGCGCCATCTCTAGACGCCCCTCCCGACCTCTGGACGCCACTGGGCTGCAAAGGACCCTCTGGCGACGGTAGAGCAAGTCCCCTGTCTTGGAAGGACGCACGCTTTCCGTTTAAGTCTGCAGCGAGTATTAAAGCAACTGTACCTCAAATCACACTCAACCCCGCAACGTGGGCTGTCCCAACAGACCGCTCCCAGGCGCGCCCGCCTTTCTCACTTTGCTTTGTAGACAGCTTACCCACTTTCCAGAGCCACTGTCACTGTGTCCATTCAGCTGTGCTTTGCCGGTGAGGTGCGCGCCCTCCCCTTGCCTTTCGTGTACTCTGAAATACTTCGTGGGCCCTTTCTCAGGGGTCAGCCTGGTGGGGGCATTTCACAGGACTCTAAAATATATGGAAGACATACTTTGTTTTAGAATTTTAATGCCCAGAGCATCTGGACCATACTCAGACAACTGGGGCGGTTTTCGCTGGTGCGGCGGGGCCACGTACAAGTCCGCTTGCAGACAGACTCCCGCGCGAGCTGCACAGCAGGGTGGGTGTGACCGTCGGAGACTTCTTCCCTGAGAATGGCGCGGAGGTGCCCTTGGCTGGGGTGGTGAGCGCAGCCCAAATGGATTGGCTTTGAGTCCTGCAGGGGTCCACGCATAAATTAAAGTGTGACATTATTACACCCTCCACCAGCCCACTGGCAACCTTCAGCGCTTTCCCCTCCACAGCCATTATTCAGCATAATTTGACTAGTTTGAGGCAAGTGGGGAGGGTCAGGCGGGAGCAGGGGAAGGCAGAGTCCAAATTAGAAACAGACTTAAAGAGCATTTGCAGGGAATTAGGCAGAGGGCCAGGAGCGCTTGCTGGCAGCGTGCGCAGCCCTCTCCGGGGACGCTAGCTCCTCCTCGGTTTCCACAGCGGATGTTTCCCGGCCAGCGCGCAGCTGGGTTCAGTTGTCAAACCCACAGCCAAGACATCTGAGAAGGAGGCGGAGTGCCTACGCACACACGTGTGTGCACACCCCAGCCGCATGCACGCACGGTGACCCCAAGGACACGAGGCCCCACAAAGGCACACAGTGCTCCGCCCACCCCCTGCCGCAGGAGGCGGGGACGGAAGCAGGTGCACGCGGACACGTGTGCCCGTGCTGACCTGGGTCCTGCCCACACTCTCCAGGAGGAATTTCAGAGCAAGTCCCTCCATCCACACCCTGCCCCTGCCCCATGCCCCCCCGCCCCCCCGTGGCTGTGTGACCTTGGTGTGGCCATTCGATCTCCCTGAACTTCCGTGCTCTCAGTTATCAGGGCAAATAAAGCTAGCTGTGACCAGCAAGGCTAAGGTGAGCTCCTGGGTGGGTGGTGCAGCTGTACTCAGGTGTGAGGCGTGGTGAGGATAACCATGAAGGTACCCACCTTTGATTCGCATCCTTTCTGGAGACCACACAAAGCCCTTACCTGACTTGGTTCTCCATGCAAAGGGTGGAGGCACGTCAGATCACATGGGAGAGTGGACAGAGAAACAGCGAGGGTCCCTGCGGCCAGGAGACGAGCACCTGCAGATAGCTCCCAGCAACACACCTCTGGGCAACCTGCTGCCCAAGGACCGGGGCCTGTGCCCTGGCCGGTGGGCAGCCCAGGAGCCTCAGGCTTAGCTAACAGTACCCCCTTCCTCTGCCCCGTTCCCACTGTTCCTGCTGTAGAACTTCACCTCTCTCTCCTCCTTCCCCACTCAGGGCGAGAGCAGCCTTCTCTCCATAGCTCTCCTTTCCTTGTCCTCCCGCCTCGCCTGCTCTCCAGTCTTCCTAATCCCCACTCTTCCTTCAGCCCCTCTAGCTTCTGACACCTACCGTGTCCATACAAGCCCTTGTTCTGGGTGGACATGGAGGCGAGGGCGCCAGACATGAAGTAGATGTTGCTCCTGCCCCAGAGCTCCACAAGCCGGTGCGAAGATCAGCACAACACACACAAGACAACACAGAGCTGCTTTGGACATGAGAAGATTTTCTTTCTAGTTTTATTGTGTGTTGGATTTTACTTTCTCTTTCCACCCTCCCCAGAAGTAAAATCAGAACAAAACACCACAGGAAATCCAAGCAGAAAAGGGCAGGCGCACCTGGGAGGTCAGAAAACAGGGAAGCACATCCTGTGGTGATGGTCAGGATGCCCTGAGCCAAGTGACCCAATGAGAATCATGCCCCAGAATGGGGGCACCAGCACCCAGAAAGCAGCTCCCAAGCAGAGCTGGTCCCGAGACCTGTGCACGCCAGAGCACATCAGAGGGACTGGGACCAACACCCAGGCGTGTGAGGAGGCAGGGGCTGCAGAGATGTGGGGGTGGCGAGGTGAGACACAGAACAGACAGTTCTAGACCTTCCACTAGTCAACAAATATCTAAGGAGCGCCTCTGATGTGCTAAGTGCTGGGAGTGCAACGATTAGCAAAATGCAGACCTTGCTCCCTGGAGCTCACTGGCAAGTGCGAACCACCGATACACAAACGGGCGATGCCAAGGCGGAGGTCCTGTGCTGGAGGACCAGGCGGGGCATGAGGGGCTCTGGAGCACAGAAGCGTCATCTCACAAGACAGGAGCACAAGAGAAGGTAAGAAGAGGTAGACAAGGGTGCCAGGAGGCGCCCAAGACGGGTGTTAGGTAAAGAGTACGTTGGAGTGAGGGGAGAGAGGACCAGAAAGAACATTATGGAAAGGTCTAGCCTGGCTCACCCTCTCCTATTCATCAGTTCAATATACAGCATGCACAGCCATTTGACAGGGTCTATATGCATCCCAAGACTGCGGTGGGGCCACCAGAGACAGGTGGGTTAAACTAAGGCTGCAATGCTAAGAGTGGAGAGAATGCAACAGATCTGAGAGCCCGACCATCAACTTTAATTGAATGGTGGTGGTGAGGGGAGGGGATTGATCTAAGCCGACTCTCAGATTCTAGCTGGGTACCGAATGGAGAGGTCCTTCCCTGCAAGGAGGGACACACAGACATGGAAACTGTTTGGAGGCTGGGAACCCAGGGAAGTGATAAGTCTGCCTTGGCCTTGCCCTTTTGTAGGGGCAATAGGACAGTGGTGACACCGGGATCTAAGCCAGGCTGTGAGGTGGGCACTGGTGGTCATGCAGGGGCGGGCTCCTGCTGAAGGTACAGGAGCATCTGAGAAGGTGGCAGGATATTAGCTAGCTGTCTGGGCTCCAGCTCAGAAGAACAGAGTTTAGGACAGACTTCTCGTCTTAAAAGGACACTGAAGTATTAATGGCAAAAAGTCAGCTCATTCCAGGTGCTTCAAATTCTGGGATTGTGGTAGCAAAACAAATGTCAGCCCACCTGCTGGCCTGGCCAGGCCACACTGTGGTACACTGCGTGAAGCTTGCATGGCTGATGATCCGGGGAACAAGCACCAGCACTCACACATGATCTTTTGTGTGTTAGGTTCGTCCCCCATAGCACTTAAACAGAGCTGGTCAGACAGTAAGTGCTCAATAAACCCCCTCCTAGAAGTATGTGGGCGTTCAGCAGAGAGGGAGACTCCAGGGCTGGGTGCACCACTGGACCCTCACTAAGTTCTCTGAATTGAATTGGAGCCACTGGGCTGTTGGCTGCAAAGAAGAAAGTTCCATCAAGCCAGCAGCTTCTAGTACTCACCTTCACCCCTTTGGAGATGAGAGCAGAGGCTTAAAATTTACACCCTCTGAATGCCAGACAAGAGCCCAACTGAATTCCCCCAACACACTGCCATTTTGATGAAGACCAGACTGGCTACTTAAAATACATAAGTGGACAGCACAAACTGGGCTGAAAATTAAGGGTGTGCAATAAATGAGAATAGTCAAGATGGAAAGGATACATTTTCAAGGCTAAAGCTCATCTTTTTTAGGATGGGCCTCATTCAAATAGGTATATTTCAAAAATTTTTAACCAATGTAAGGCTGCTCAACCAGCAGAAAGGACAATATGGAAGACAAGGTTAGAATGGTTAGCTCCAAGGTTTTTTTCCTGCTGAAAAGCAGTTAGAAGCTCATGAGAGTTATCACCCAATGTACCATGGGAAAGAGTGGTATGGGAGGTTGGCTGCAGGAGGTGCTGTTTGAAAACACAGGCCCTGCACTTCAGGGCTGGGGACCTGCTCGGACAGTTCGGGACAGTTCACCGTCACAAGTCACCCAGGCTCTAGGGCCAGCACTCTCCTTTCGTCTGGGGCAGCCGCAGTGACAGGGCTCAGCTGGGCTGCCCCAGCATGGAGTGCCAGCTAGGAGAAAGACACCTCCCAAGATCTCCAGTCCCTCAGCTTCCTGATCCACTCATCTGTTTTTGGGCATTTAGGTTGTTTCCAGGTACATATACACGATGGAATACTACTCTGCAATCAGAAATGAAAAACTAGACTCATTCATAGGAACATGGATGGATCTGGAGGGGATTATGCTCAGCG